>OX940789.1:62519680-62847574 GCA_954870985.1 Trifolium fragiferum
CTTGGAAACTTGTAGGGCTATTGAAGGTAGTTGGGTACAAGGAAAGTCCGATGTTGCAGCTTGTGAAACTTAGCTAAAATTCCAAGGTTAAATTGAGAGGCAAGCAATTCTTCAGGAGGACGGACATGAACAATCCGGGGGCTGAAGAGTGTGTGGTGAAGCTTGTAGGATTGTCCTAAAATTCCAAGGGCAATTGGAGGCAAGAGTTTCTTTGAGAGTACGAGGCGGTTCACTTCGGGGTTCAAAGAGGGTGTGGTGTAATCAGGGTGGTTGATGGGAAGTTGGCATCACCATCGTTTTGAAGGCAAGGTGGAGATTGTTGGATATTGCCTTGAAAACTCAGAAACAGGAAAGAAACGGGAAACAGGTGCAGGAAACAAGTGTTGTCATCTGCGCGGGGCGCAGCTTGCTGAAGAGTTGGACCTTTTGGTCCTGTCATCTGCGCGGGGCGCAGGCCCGCGGCTATATATTGACTGTTTTGCGTTTTCTGAGGGAAAAAATGGGGATTTTAGGGTTTCTGGAGCCAACACAAAGACTAGGGTTAATAGAGAAACATCTTGGGAAGACTCTAGGGTTGGGGAAACATTCTATCACCTTGGGAAACACTTGGATTGAATCTCTTGGTCACGGGGAGAGATTCAGGACTATGGTAGAATTAGGAAAACACTAATTCTTGTAACTCTTGTGGAGAATCTCATTGTAATCAAGGTTTCTATTGATAAGTGGAACAGAGAGGGTTGCCCTCCCCCCAGATTAGGTTCATTAACACCGAACTGGGTCAACAAATATCACTGTGTTCTTTACCGCTTTCGCCGTTTATTTGTTCGTGATTATATTGCTTGGTTCTCACTGTTTTTGGTTGCTTAATTTATTTTCTCCACACACTAAAGGTTATTGGTGTGAGTTAATCGAATTCTCAACATGTGGAGAACTGACATTCCATCAAAGGTTAACGTCTTTGGATGGCGTTTATTATTAGGTAGGTTACCAACATGGGAGGCTCTCAACCGTAGAGGGATTCTCATCAATGCTCATGAATTGCCTTGCGCCTTTTGTTTTTCAAACTTTGAGGATCATGCTCATCTATTCTTCTCTTGTCAGTTCAGCAAAATTGCGTGGCTTGATGTTTCTAATTGGATTGGAAAGAGTGTACCCATGGATGTAGCGGGATGGAACCATTTCTTGAGGTTCGGTGATTTGCTTCACTTCAAAGTTGATGGGAAGGTACGGTATTTGATTTGGTTGGCAACGACTTGGAGTATTTGGAAGCATAGAAATAATGTCATTTTTAATGGTGTGCTACCGGATGCTAAGGTTATTATGGATGAGATTAACGCCAATTCTTGGTTGTTGTTCTCTTATCGTTTCGGTAGATAATCTTGTGTCCCTTTCTCATCTTGGTGTATTGATCCCCTCTCTTGCTTTCAAAGCACTTGATATGTAACTTTCGATTGTAAGGGATTGAGTACCCCTTGTGCTCCCTTAATAAAATTCGTTTGCTTATAAAAAAAAAAAAGTTTATTACTCCCTCTATATATTCACCAAAAAACTAATTTCACCTATACAAACTAATTTTAATTGTAAGATTATTTTTGTAAATTTGCTTTCATTAATTAAAAAAAAATTTAGTTTCATGGAAACTAAAAACAAAATTTTTTGGAACAATGAAAAGTTTTTTTTGAGCAATGGAAAGTTGGAAACCATGTTTTATGGTATATTTTGTTTTTTCAACACAAATAAAAAAATTAAACGGTGCCTCTATTTGATTTGAGAAAAAGAAGGAAAGATAATCTGAATATGCCTCTTTGGGTCTTCATTGATAGATTAGTAAAATGTAATATTACATAATGTTATTATGGGAAAGATAACCCCAATGTATATATATCATTGGAACCCAAACTAATTTTCCTAAATATATGTAAAAGACTAACAAACTATCTAACTAAACAATAAACCAAAAATACAATTACTAAATAGATTATTCTAAACAACTACAAAGTAATTATATTTATTAGCCTCTGAGATCTTGGTGCATAAGGTTCATCAACTGGGATGTTCCAAGGTTTAAGGTGTCCAATGCTATCATTTTAAATAATTAACGCCATTTTGGTTTTTCACGGTGGGTTAATGCCACATAATTTTTTTATAGTGTAAAATCACGAAAAATACACATCGGTTAATCTAGTAAAAATAATAATTACTAATTTGGAGGATAAAAAACTACTAATGCGCAAAAACACGTACAATTTTTTAAAGTATATACATGTCACGCCTAATTTGAAGAAAAATATATATATGTTTTTTATTAAAAATAATTTCCTACGATTTTATCTTAAAAATTACTTTAGAGTATCTTGTGGATTTGTTGGTAAAAAAATTCACAAGAAACATTATATTGTTCCCTCCGGATTATTTCTAAAGTAAATTCAATTCGTAGGAAAAACAACATAAATTTATAGGAAATAAAAAAAAAAAAACATTTTTAAGTTTCTTACAAATTCGTTTGTTAGAAAATCTACAAGAAACATTATTTTTATCTGCGGATTTTTTTCATAGGTAAATTTGTAGGAAATAATTATGATTTTTGTAAGAAACAAGGTTAATCATTAAAAATAGTTTTCCGATTTATCTACGGATTTACCTTCGAAAACCAGGAAACTTTTTTTAATTAAAAAAAAATCATGTATATATATTCTTGCAAATTTTATTTTAAAAAATCCACTTGAAAATATGTTTTATGGACTAATAAATTTACAGAAGGTTTTTTAGCTGACAATTTGTTTGAGTGGTCATAGAGATTGTTATTGGAGGGTTAAGGATAGTCTTTTGATGGTTTTGTATTGAGTTATCTTTGTACTTGATTGTTTTAGAATTATAATTATTTAAAAAATGTTAGCATGTGTCTATGAAATATTTACTAAAATTAAGGAAATATGATTTTAATATTTTATTTTAAAAATACAATGAAATGCAATTTTACAGATTTATCCTGTTGTTCAAATTGGTTTATATAAATTAAATTGGGGTGTTTGGAATAAGTGAGAGTTAAATTGCTAACATACTCCCACATATTTTTAGGTGAGAGTATGTTAGCAACCTCCAAAATCGTAAGAATGGAAAATGGGAAAAACAAATTGTGAATGTTAGAATATATATATATATATATATATATATATATATTTATGATGGTTAAGATTTTTTCTTAAATAAGTTATATAGAGTGTATTTGGTCTACATTAATTATTTTGGTAATAGTTTTACACCCATGGATCAAGTAATGAATGGATGAGATTTGGTGTCAAATTATTTTTGACACATTGATGTCATTTGATCATATATATATATTATATACAAGGAGTTGAAGGACTTGGAGCCAATAAGAGAAAGAGAATCTAGACGGAGGACCTTTTGCACGGCGAACCAAGAGCGAACTTGCCCTGTTTTTTTGGAAGGTTCAAGAAACACAAGAAATGATGAGTTTGAATTGAGTTTCAAGGATTTAGAATTTTTCTCAAAATCAAAGACTTGATGAACATGTGATTGAAACAACAAGTAAATATCACTTAATTATTATTTTATTGGTTCACCGTTAACGAGACTACTTCAGTCCGCCTCACCTTACTAAGTTTGTCTTGCACCTTAATGACTTAATCCAATAATCTAGAAATATTACAACCTCATTGACCACTGTCAATGACTTTTCGAAGCACCTGACTAAATTTAGTCCCTCAAAGATATCAACCATTGTTGATTTTATAATAACGGGCACTACAAAAAAAAAAACCTTCATTTACAAACATAATTTAAAATCACTTATTGACGGATTTAACCCTCAAAATATTATTGGCGAAAAAATCTGCCACAAAGTAAGATAAAACCGCCAAAAACTTTATTAGGAAATATATATATATACAGTATATTTATTGGCAGATTTACCTGCCACAAAGTTTGAAAGGAAAATTAAAATAAAATATAAAAAATGTTACTGGCGGATTTATCTACCAAAAAATTGAAAAGAAATATTACTATTATTTATTCAAATCTAATCCCACTTTTTTTTTTCTATTTTTTTACCCCACTAATTTATCTCTTTGTTAGTCTCTTAGTTTCTCACCGCTCTTCATCAATCTCATTCTTGAAGTGGAAGAAATGGTCACAAGAAAGGGGGGTTTGAATTGTGACCCTTTTAAAATTTAATCCTGCGCTCTACAAAAATTGATCTCAAGTGTATACTTGGATAAATGTTAGTAAAATATAAAGCAGCGTGAGAATGTTATGAGAATGTTCTCCACTACGTGAGAATTGAAAGTAAATGTAAAACAAGTGGTTTGTGTGATGTGTGTTTACAGAAATTAAAGAGTTAAAGGTAAGAGAGATTCACACACAAAAGTTATACTGGTTCACCCGAATCCTGGGCTAGTCCAGTCCCCACGCCTATGAGTTTTTCCACTATAATCTTGAGATGCTACCGATCTCAAATACAAATCTTCTTCTTTGATCTAGACCAAGATCAATAACCTTAAGCCCTTCAAGCTTAAATCTACCCCAGCCCTACAAGCTAGTAAGGGTAATACTCAATCAATAGTTACGTATTGACTTGAGCAATCTTCTTTTACAAAGGAGTTTGTTTCGGATCTTTAAGCTTACAAATAAACTCAAACTATTTTAGAAGCTTATACATAAACTACACTCATACAGTCAATAATATTTGATCCAAGAGTTGATAGAGAGTTGGAGTGTGAGTGGTAAAATGAAGAGACAAAGATACAATCACTTAAAAGTGGATTGTGTTGAAAAGTGGTCTCTTGATATATTTGCTTTTGGAAACTCAAAGGTTAGTTTGAGAAGCAAATAAAATTACTCAATAAACTCAGAAGTATTGATGAGAATGAAGTTCTTGAGTGTGAGCAATAAAAGAAGAGTTTTGTGACTTGTAGACAAAAACAAGTGTTTGATGATTTGTAGCTTGAACTCTTACTCTTCAAATGCAACCAAGGTGCTATTTATAGATGGAGAAGTCCTTCTCATATTTGAACTTCAAATATGACAGTTGAGAGTATTAAAATAGCCGTTGTGAGAGAAGCAAAACAGTCCAATCAAATCTGTCCTTTTAGTTGGTCCGGAGAACGTTCTTCTGATGGTCTCTGACATATGGAATTGTAGTGCTGTCATAAATATCCGTTGTGCCAGCTGTTATGAGTTGTTTTCTGATCATATGAACGTTGTAAAACAATAGCTCATGTGTGGAAATAGTTTGGTACAACTTTGGATAAGATTGTAGCTTGTAGGCACAAAGTCTGGGAGACCATTGGGAGACTGTACTTCAAATGAAGGAGAATAATACCCATGTGATCAAAGAGCTGTTGCAAGTTGTCTTGCAGCTGTAAATGCTCATAATAGAGTAGTAGAGCAACTATTCATGTTGTCCTTGCAAGGACATGTGAATAGTAAATCAAAGGACACTTGTGAAGTAAGATCTTGCCATGTGTTTGTATTTAAATTCTCTTCACAAACAAGTACAGCTCTTTGTCTAATTCTCATTGGTCTAATTTACACCAGCAACTATTCTTGAGAGAATTATAAGCCTTGGCAAAATATGTGTTCTTGTGATTCCTTAAATATGACTAAGATAGAATGTTCTCTAGTCATAATTAATTCCTTGCCTTAAATGACTTATTCCAACTGTTATGATTCTTAAAATAACTCCCATATAAAATTTCATTCATGTCTTGTGCCAAGTTGACTTATGGAAAAGTGATTATCCTTGAACACGCAAACTTGGGAGACCGTTCTGAGAACGTTCTCCTGACTTATAAATATTTCAATTTTTGAAAAGATTTCTTCTTCAAAGTTGATTCTTGTAATTTTGCTGAACTGATATGAATGTCCTTGAGGGAAATTGACATGTTCATGATGGAAACATTATTTCATAAGAGTTGATAATGTTTCTTTCTTTGGTTAATCAACTTTGAAATCTTTTGTTGTTGCAAAACTTTCCATAATTTCTCTTTGATGTTTTGCTCACATTGTTGCATGTTCATTGAGTATTTTTGAGATGATTTAGTGGAGGCGTGAGTATACTCATCATGAGGATTATCATTTCTAATTTAGAGAATGATTAAAACATTTATGCCTTGTGCATAAGCTCCTTTGAAAACTCATGGAAGATCATTCTCAAACTTTCTCATCTTGTGAAACTTTGATAAGATAAAACTTTGAGTAGGTTTTGACGATCTTCAACATATGCATCATTTCAATTGATGTTAATTGTAGTAGTAAATCTTCAAAGCATGTAACAAAACTCAATGTGAGTTTTGACATAATAACATCAAATATATTCTTGGGTAGCTTGTGATGCAAGTTTTTCCATCTTGATTCTTCAACTATGATCTTCATATTCTTCCTTGAATCTTCGATACTCATTGTGAACTTTGTGATGATGAGGAAGACTATTAATCATAAAAGTCACTTTGTTGTAAAACCTTCCCATGAAACCTTTTATGCTTCAAACAACATCCTTTAAAAATCTTCATGAAGTTTGTGATGCTACTTTTGTTATTATCTGATGCTACTTCAAATCTTTCATTGCTTGAGTATATAAAGTGCACTTGTTGATGTGAGTGACCTCTAGCTCATTCACTTTTGTCATTATCTATCTTTCAACAAAAACTCAAGTGCAAACATCAGTAGATCACCATTCATAAAACTTAACATTTATTCCATAAGGTTTGTTGTCATTAAAACACATATCAAAAATGGGTTTTGCCTCAACAATTCTCTCTTCCACGTATTTTTTTTTTAACCAAAAGGTGGTAGCAAAGAGCTAACCACACCAAAATATATAGATGAAAGAGAAGAGAAATATGTACAAATGGAGGGGACCAAAACAAAACTCCATTATGGTACACAATACCTAAAAGTAGGCATTCCTAACTTGTTACAGGCTAAAGATTCAACAAGAAAGGGAGGAAGAGAGTCCCAAGTCACTAAATCCTGCAAAGATAGACCAAAATTGGCAGCTAAATCAGCAACTATGTTTCCTTCTCTATACACATGAGTAATCATAAAATTCATTTGACTGATTTTGATCCAAGCATTATTCCATCTGTTTCTTAGAGGCTAAGCAATGGGGCTGTTTGGAGATTTAAAAGCATTAACAACCAAGGAGGAGTCTGATTCGAGCCACAGGTTCAACCAATTCCTATCAAAAGCTATCTTAATAGCTCTAAGAGCTCCACACAATTCAGCAAAGAGAGAGGAAGTAATCCCAACAGGCTCAGAAAAACCAAGCATGAAATCACCATTGGAGTTCTTGAACACACCACCACATGAAGCAATCCCAGGATTCCCACTGGATGCACCATTTGTATTGCATTTTAGCCAATTAACCAAAGGAGGTTACCATACAATTTCTCTAATGACTGGCATTCTAGGGCTGTGAACGGTAATTCTGAACATCTTCAAAAAAGTAAAATCCCTCAAAGAACCAGAAGCTAGCTTATTAGTGTTGTTTTTAGAGATTGCAGTATTAGAAATAATCATAGTGATAACCTTTTGCCAAGTAATATCCTTGTTATTATATCTGCTCTGATTCCTAACCATCCATAAAGTGTGTAATAAATTCACAATCACAGCAGTAATTGTTACCTTAGCTTTAGGAGACCAATTTAGATCACATAGCTTCCAAATGTCATCCTTAGAATAAAATTGCAAAGGCTGATTGAGACAGCCAGCTAGCCAGGACAGAGCCTAATGGCATACTCACAGTCAAAGAAGATATGAAAAGAAGTTTCCACCTGTTTTTTACAAAGGTTACACCTAGAGGGAATTAAGCAGCCCCTAACCATGAGGTTTTCATCAGTAGGGACCTTTTCATGCATTATTCTCCAGACCAACAAAGACCTTGAAGGAGGAATATCAATACTCCAGATGCTCTATGCCCAATGCAAATCTTGAACTTGACTAAGTTTGAAATGATAAGCTTCCTTCAACAATAAGTCACCAGAGTCATTATGCTTCAAAATAAGTTTGTCTTCAGAAGGAACTATAGGGATTTTAACATGAGAAATACAAGTGTGCATGGTGGGGAACAAATGGGAAATGAAATCAGGAATCACCCAATTACCATTAACAATAAAGTCACTTACAGTAGAGGAAAGCCCTTGACTAACATTGTCAGGAATTTGAAGTTGTTCTGAAAGAGGAATCCCACACCAACTGTCCTTCCAGAAATTGATAGACTTACCATCACCCAGGAGCCAAGCTGAATTGCTAAGAATTACATTTTATTCCTCCTTCATGCTTACCCAGATAGATGAGTAAATATGATGAGAGACTATTTTCCTGCCTTTAAGAATTCTATCCTTTAAAAGCTTTGCCCAAGAAGAGTGAGAGGTTAGCAGAGACCAACAAAGTTTAAGGTTAGTGGTTGAGTTTAGTTTAGAAAGAGATCTAAGATTTAGACCCCCTTGAGAATAGGGTCTACAAATCTTTTCCCAAGAGATTGTGACTAGCTTCCTCTTATCAATATCTCCACTCCAAATGAAGTTCCTAATGCACTTTTCAATATCTTTGATCAAAGAGACAGACCATGAATAAATTGAAATATTGTAGGTAAGCATACTTTGAATCACTGCCTTAACAAGTTGGACCCTTCCTGCAATGGAGAGTAGAGAAGCTTTCCAAGCTGAGAGTTTCAATTTGATCTTGTCAGCAATAGGTTGAAGATGAATAACCTTTGGCTTGCCTTTAAAAATTGGTATTCCCAAATAGTTAAAGGGGAAGGATCCTTACTTAAAATTGAAGAGTTGAGTTATAATGGCTAGCCTGCCTGGAGTGATAGAGCCAGAATAGATAGTTGATTTTGAAGAGCTAATACATTGACCAGACTCAGTGGCATATTGATCAAAAAGATGTTTAAGATCTTTGAGACCTGCAAGATTCCCTTTACAAAAGATAAAGATATCATCAGCATAAAAGGAATGAGAAGGAAGCATAACATGTCTGGTGCCTTTGAGCTGTAGTAATCTGCCTTGAGAAACAAGATTGGAAATTGATCTGCTAAGAACATCTTCAGCCAAACAGAAAAGAAGAGGTGAAAGAGGATCACCTTGCCTAACACCTCTGGAGCAAGAAAAATAACCATGAGACTTTCCATTGATAGAGATAGATAGATGAGCAGAGTTGAGGATGACATGAATCCAGTTACAAACCACATCATTGAATCCAAAAGACTTCAAAACTTTAATAAGAAAATTCCAATCCAATGTGTCAAATGCTTTGGTAATATCTATTTTGAGAGATAAATTACCTCCAAAAGACTTGTTGTGCAAAAGATTGATAGCTTCTGAGGCTATAAATAAACAATCTTGAATGTTTCTGTCATGGATGAATCCTTTTTGCTCTTCAGACACAATGGAGGGCATGATGGAAGCAAGCCTATCAGCTATAACTTTTGAGATGATTTTGAATTTAAAGTTGGCCATAACAATAGGTCTATATTGATCAATTGAAGAAGCTTCAGGAGTCTTGGGGATCAGAGCAATGATATTAGAATTGAAGCCAGGCAATATCCAACTTGTAGTAAAGAATTCCAATACAACATCAACAACCTCCTTTTGAACAATATCCCAGTAAGTTTGAAAAAAGAAAGCACTAAAACCATCTGGACCTGGGGCACTCTCTTTGTTCAAGGCAAAAACTGCAGCCTTGATTTCTACTAGTGAAGGCAAGACAGTAAGAAGAGCATTAACTTCATTAGTGACAAGGTTTGGAATAACTTCCTCAGCAAGCAAAGAATCCTGCAAAACAGGGTTAGTACAAAATAAACTTTTATAATAATTAACAATGTGGTCATCTATGTGATTTTGATTTGTGAGAACTTGTTCACCATCTTGAAGGGAGGTAATGGCTTTGGTTGAAGTTTTGATTTTGGCTAACCTATGAAAGTATTTTGTATTTCTATCACAACTCAAGTGCCAATTTAACTTAGCTTTTTCCTGCCAAAAAACTTCCTGCTTGTTCAAAGTTTCTTCAAGAGATTGATGTGCTAGCTTTTCTTCAATTAGCAAGGCATCAGAAGGACCATTGATCTAAAGTTGATTTTGTATGTTTTGAAGATTAATCTCAGCAGCAGAAACAGCTTCATTAACATTACCAAAATTTTCCTTATTCCAACTTTTTAACCTGACTTTTAGAAGTTTTAACTTTTGGTTCAAGATGTGCATTGGACAGCCAACTACTGAAGTGTTCCAGGTATCAGCAATAATATCATTACATTCAGGGTGAAGAGACCACATTCTCATAAATTTGAAACTAGAGGCAAAAGAAGTGTTTGAAATTTGAAAATCCATCAACAAGGGATAATGGTCAAATTTGTGTTTTATAAGGGTTGAAACTGAAGAAATGTTACAAAGGTCAAGCCAAGTTTGGTTACAAACAACCCTATCCAACCTTTTTTCAGTGAGTCTGCTACCACCTCTCCCGTTGTTCCAGGTGTAAACAGCACCTTTAATAGGTAAATGCAAAAGGTTTGAAGTATCAGTCCATCTTTAAAATTCTTCCGTAGGTAGCCTGGCAGGATTAATCCTTCCTCTATGTTCATGAGCCCCTAAAATCACATTAAAATCTCCAAAGAAACACCAAGGCAGGTCAAACTGGGATTGGAGATTGTTGAGGGATTCCCAAAGGTTTCTCCTAGTCAAATAATTGGTTGAGGCATAGATTGCAGAGAAAGCAAGGGTTTTGTCATTAAGAGTAATAGTTAAGGAAACATGTTGATCACGAAGTTCAAGGACAGTAGGGTTAAGTTCAGTTTTACAAAGACACCAAATGTTTGGTAAGAGGTTTATTCTAGTGTTCATAGCAAAGAGTTTAAGGTTTTGATTAACCAACCATCTACTAGGCAAGTCTACAAAGTTCATCCAGGGTTCAAAAATTAGAACAATGTCAGGTTTATGTTGAGAAATGAGATTTTTTAGAGCTAATCTTGTAGGGGAGTTAGCCAAACCCCTTAGATTCCAAAAGACACACTTCATTTGAAAGGTTTAGGAGAAACCTTAGACCTGGTTATATAGGAATCCCGACTAGCTTGACTTTTTTTCTTCTGCACTTTCTTTTGATGTTTTGAGATTGAGACTTGAAAACCATCATCCTTTACTACATTGGCATTTTCTGAAATGATTAGGGCTTGCTGCAATTCATCATCTTCCTCAGTCATAGCAGCCCAGGATTTCTTTTAAAACTCAATATCCTTATTAACCCTCTCAGGAATTTGTCTTTGGTCCACACTGAAAGTTGAGGAGCTAGAGTGATGTTGTGTAGCATCAACAAAAGATTCACTGGAATTTGACTGACTTTCAATTATATCTTCTTTGCTGCCTTCCCCCTCATTCAATTCTTTTTCTAATTGTTGATCTTGGGCTTTGAAAGATTCAACAGGGCTCAGAACAGTCATCACAGTAGTCTCTTTCTGGTTTTGAATCACAGGTGCCTTACAGGGCAAGGCAGAGGCCTCCAACACAATAGTAGTATCAATCACAGGGCTCAACACACCCTGTTGTTGGCTACCATCAGGAATGTTTTCTTTTGGAGCAATATCAACTTTTCCTTTATCTTTAACTCTAACAGGAGAGGTTTTATCAACAGAAACTTCAACCTGCACTGTTTCTCTATCAACAATGATGACCTCATTGTTCTTATTTTGAACTGATCTCCCATCCTTAAGAGGCACAAATACTTTTTTTGGTTCAACAATGTTATTTTTCTTCCCTGTGAATTCCTTGTCTGTCTTACCTTCATCCAACTTATTCCATCTCTTACAGTTATCATCATGGTGACCAATCATTTGACAAGCATTACAAAAATCTGGCATATTTTCATACTCAATCTCTACGAAAAAAGCAAAACTTTTTCTTTCAACCAACACCTTGTATCTAATAGGTTGACTAAGGTCCATATCAACAAGCACTCTAGCATATTGACCAAAAGTTCGTTCATGCATGGGTTTTGAAGTTGCAGCATCAGTGCAAATAGGAGTACATAGGCTACTAGCAATAGTGAAAAGGATGTTCTTATGCCAATATTCCTGAGAAAGACCAAACAACTTAACCCAAACCTGGGTAGAAGTGTTATGTTGCATTCTAGGGTTAAAGTCTTTCGACCAAGCAAACAACTTAAGCATACCAGGATTAATATTCCAAGAAGGGATGGATCGGACACGTCTAACATCTTCTAAAGTGGAAAAAGTGAATTCAAAGAAACCCTTACCTAGTGAGATGACACCCCACTTTGAGAAATCCTTCCAGATCAACGATAGCTTCGCTTTCAAGGCAACAACCGTCAACGGCGTCGAACCCTTAGGCCAAATGATTCTCCCGTGAAGATTATGCTTGCATGCATCCAGACCAGCTTCATATAGAGTCTCGGGAATCTCTATGGCAAGCCTATCACCTTTGACTACCGGTTGTGGGAGCTGCGACAGAGAAATGTTGCATAGGTTAAATAGGGCTTGGGCAAAGGTTTTTGGTGGATGGGATTGGGCGATGATAGTATTTTTTGGTGCGGAATCAAGATCAAGGAATTTCCATGGGATAGTGACAGAAGACATGATGAGATGTGATCGAAAAACGAAGTCGGTGGAGGGCGGTGGGTAGGTGAAGTAGATGGAGATGGTGAACAAGTTTACGTCGCCAGTGTTTCTCTCTATAAAAGTCATTCTCCCTCCTATCATAGATTCAAGGAGGAATATCAATACTCCAGATGCTCTTTGCCCAATGCAAATCTTGAACTTGACTAAGTTTGAAAAGATAAGCTTCTTTCAACAATAAGTCACCAGAGTCTCTTCCACGTCTTTCATCAAATAACAATTCTCATTATTCCAATTAAAAAACTTGCTCACTCACAATCCCCCCCCCCCCCCCCCCCCCCCCCCCCCCCCCAATAAAAAATCGAGCTATTTATGGATTTGTTGAATGATGCTTTTTCATGTTTGATTTTTGGGTTTGTTGAAGTTTTTTTTTGTATTCTAGTTTGTAATTATGGGTTAGTCGAAAGAGATTTTTTGACAAGAGCACAAGATGAAGTTATATTGTGGTGATGGGAGAGGGTTCAACTATTCAAAGAAGAAGAATACAATTTTTTTTGGATTGAGTTCTAGATCTTACACCATGTGTCTTCTAGAGTTTGTGGTGCGCTACTGCTAGAGGTAAGAAGAAGAATAGTTTTTGGATCTTCTGAATTTGTTTGATAGAGGGTTTAAAGAAGAAGAAGAATATATGCATCAATTTTTTATTTTTAAAATTTTATAGTGCTCTGCTACTTTCTTCTTCCTCTTTTGTTTTTTCTTTCGGAATTTGGGTGGTGATGAAGTTAGTTGAATTGGCGATCTACATGAGTACAATACAAGACTTTTGTTTACTTCCGATCTAGGTGTTTGTTCTGAGACCTGAGCATCGGTCGGGTTCGGGTCGAAAATCACAAAACCGACAAAAACTGCAGCCATTTAATTTAGACTCAATTTCGACCGACTACATCTTCGGTTTGTTCGGGTGGCGGGTCGTATGGGTGGCGGGTAGAACGGGTCGGTTATTACGGGTTTCGTTGAAATTTTATTTACATCTAAAACTCTATTATTCAAAAAACTCATATTTCTCAAATAATTCAATATGTTGTTCACAATGTAACAAATTATAGAAGAACTAAATGAAAAGACAAAGAGGGTGAGATGTTGTTGCATTAATTAAGTTTTGTAGATCTAATGACAATAATAGACCAAATAGAAGAGAAATATAAATATATATTTTGCACCTCCTTTATCAACATATTATAAGTTTGTAAAATATAACATTTCTCTCTTATATCAAAGATGGATAAAAACAACAAAACAAAGTGTGTACGGGATTAAGAGAGCGAAGGAGAGAAGAAAAAAAATAATTTGCATCTTAATGATATTTTGGTCGGTTTCGGTTATGAAGGGATATAATTTTGGAAACCCGCACCCGCCCGTATGCAAATGCAACCATTCATGCCCAATTTTTTTTAAATTGCTAACCCGAGACCCGATCTGCACCCAACTGCATGCCTCAATATATTATCGGTTTCGAGTCAGATCTCGATCGGGTTTGTTGCAATAGATCTTTTGTGAATAGGTGGCTAGTAGTCTTGTAATTGGTGCTTCCCTTGTATTTAGATTGTTGTGTTCTTATTGTGATATTACTATTTTTTGCACATTTGTGCTCAATTCATCCTTTAATAAATTTTGGTTTTTCAAAAAAAATTATTATCCATACCTGTTTTTAAACGATCACAAATTTAGCATAGAGAAACAAAAAAAAAATTCTTTATGGTGATGTTATTAGATCTATAAGCATAGACAAAAAAAACAAAAATCTGTAACCAAAAAAAATAAAAAACAAAAATTTAAAACAAATAAAGAAATAAAAAAAATCTAAAAAAGTAATGTAGAGAGAGAAAC
The DNA here is from genome assembly GCA_954870985.1 of Trifolium fragiferum. NCBI lineage: Eukaryota > Viridiplantae > Streptophyta > Magnoliopsida > Fabales > Fabaceae > Trifolium > Trifolium fragiferum. Next base: position 62,534,154 of record OX940789.1, read on the forward strand.
AAAAAATAAATCTGTCTTTTTGGTTTCTTTGGGAAAATTCCACCAGAAAGTTAAGGGAATCTATTTAATGATTTTGGTCGGATTTAGTGAGGGAAATTTCCGTCAGAAAATTTACTGGAATTCGTTTTACTGACAGACTGATTCCGCCAGTAAATTCACACTTTATGGCGAAAATCAGCACTTAGTGAAAAAAATTTGTTGCTACTAAAACCTATTTTTCTTGCAGTGGCGTGTTTACATAATTTGCTTCTTGATAAGCAAATTACACAAATTGAATAAAAGTTTGTACACTTAGACAATTTACAACCCTCTAAGTGTTTGTGCAAGTTTTACAAAAGACTTGAAGAATATTTCTTTATACTTGTATATATCTATATATGTAAATATGTGCGCGCGTGTGTATATTCTTTTTTTTTCTTCAAATCCTTTGAATCCTTTATAGCTGATGAAGGATTGTACCATGAAGTATGAGAGCGAAGCTTTCTTAAACGAATAGCCTGAGCTTCTTTTGGTCCTCTGTAACGTTGTTTGGCACCTTCTGTATCTGATAGGTCTTAGAAAATTTGGATAAATGATCACAGGGATCATTATTGGTGCGTCCATCGAACTGGTTCTCCCACAACCCAGCAAGAACATTGTCTTTGATGTCAAAGTTGGCTGGTTGAAACCCTAGTGAGATATGATCGCTATCAGTCCTCTTGCAGTAGTGTCCCATAATAACTCTTTGTTCGTCTCCCATCGTTTCCGTGTTGAGAGTCTCCTTCGTCTTGAGATTATTGTCTCTTTGATTGGCTAACATGTTAGCCTTGAGATTCTTCCTTAGCGTTCTCTTCGGTTCCGGATTGAATTTATGTTGTAGTGTACATGTGTTCATTCACAACAAAAGAATACCTTAATAGCACAGGAAGAAAATTTATATTTTTGGTTTGTCTCTTGTATCTCTATCATTATAGAAATTCCCAGCTAAGTGAGGTGGATCACATGGATCACATAAGTACCAAGACTTGTCCTTGGCAAAACATCCATAGATTATGATCTACAATCAATCATAGCTTTTTTTATTTTTTTGAATTTTTTTATATTTTTGAAATAAGACAAACTTAAATAAATGTAGTTGCTCTTGTAAACACAATCCTCGGCAATAGTGCCAAAAATTTGACTATGATCTGACAAATGTATCAGTCAGTCGTCGAGTAATAATTCACACTCTAAGTGTCTAGAATGAGTTCGTATCCACAGAGATTGGTCAAGCGTTACTAGCATTATTTAAGTTCGTTGGTTTTGTTATTCGCTTTGGTTTTTAAAAAGATTTTTGGTTTGAAAATAGCGGTATGCTACTACAGAAAAGTAAAGATAGTGATTCAGAAAGATGATATGCTAGGCTAGATAGATAAAATCCCTCCCTTATTCCTGCTTGATAATTGGCTAGATAGATTAATCGAACGTAATGAATGCATGTATGTTAGCAAGATCTCTTAGCTAGGTACATGACAACACAAATTAGGCTCCCATGGGTGCTATAGTTAACATGTGTCCATAGTAACTTATAGTGTATTAGGGTAATACCAATGTATTACTATAAAAGATAAAAATTAATTCGCCGAAAAATAGACTGAATAGTTATATTATGCGCCAATTATCAAGCAGGAATATGAGAGGGATTCTATCTATCGAGCCTAGCTCCATCTTTCTGAATCACTTTTACTTTTCCACATTAGCATATCGCTATTTTTAAACCAAAAACATTTTTCAACACAAAAGCGAATACAAAACGAACGCACTTAAATAACGCAAGTAGCACTTGGCATGATCCTTGTGGATACGAACTTATTCTAGACATCTAGAGTGTGAATTATTACTCGACGAATGACTGATACACTTGTTATACCGTAGTCAGCACCGCCGTTCTGTCTCATTTCATTTTCATTGCTACACACATTGACCAATTAATTCTATCCTATTTACTTTTTTGAGGAATTGATCCTCTCATGTTATCTTTCTACTATTATCCCTTCTGGGCCTATAAGTGCTGAAGGGATTGATCTAAGTGTTGAGAAAATAAGGTAAAAATAATTATAAAAAAGTCTAGATTTGAAGAGATAGAAAGCGAACCCATATCAAGGAAGAGAGAGAAAATATTTTTGGTCATTTTTATAAGAAATTTTGACCACTTTTTTAATGTATTAGATGTTTACTTTTATTTATGCCCTTATTTATTAAATTATACTTGTTGATGTTTTCTTAATTTTGTTTCCTGTATGTCATTCATCAAATACCAAAAACACAACGCTAAAAGAACCATGTGTATCTCATAACCATTCACATTCATAATTGCGTAATAGTTATTGCATAGTTGGATGTTGTAAGTCTTCACAAGTGATAAGTTGAAGTTAAATTTTTCGACAAAGTACCCTCCACATTTTTCTCTCACCTCGGTTGTCTATTTTTATTAATTTTCTTTTTTATGTTTGTCACCCGATAGATTTGAAACTGAAGAGATTGATGGAGAAAAGCAATAGGAGGGGATTGAAACAGTTTTTTTTGGGGGGATTGACTGAACAATTATCTTTTCATTTTAATTAAGGGAAAATCGTTTTGGTAAGAAAAATTAAGGAGAAAAATTGTAAAAATAAATCTTCACCCTTGTTTACATCCACCACCACTCATGATTTTCATTAAAAAAAGAGATTAAATGACATCATCCTTTAAGATTTTACCATGTGTTGATTCTTGCATTTTTATGTTAAAATTTCTTACTAAATAGCAATACTCTTTAATTAATTATTAGGTTATTACTATTATACTACTACTTTATGTTCAATTTTTTAATATTTCTCTTAAATTGCATAGACAAATAATAATAATTCTCTTAAATTCATATTTGGATATGGCAAAAATACAACTCATGGTTACCACCAAGTCAAAATTATTGCTGTGAAAATTTTCCATGGATATTGTCAAAATAAAGTTATAAATAAAACTAAACATCCAATAAATTTAAATAATTAAGTTTATTCTTTTTGAATATCTTATAATCCATACAATTTATTCTCTTCCTTGTGTTGCACACTCAAAGACATGTAATAAAAATAGACATGTTCAGTGTATACATGGTAAAAATTGCAGAGACATTTGGTGCGTTGAAGTATTTTAATTTTCTTTTTTTGTGTTTTTTTTTCATTCTTTTTTTTAATCCTTCTTAGCTTATTAACAAAAAAAACGAATATTTTTCTTTTACACATTCAATTTTAATTCTCTTTTCGACATTTAAAAATCAAACGATAAAAAATCGACAAGTTTATAAAGTCTAAAGAAAACGGTAGTTATAAGTGAATTTAATAAATTCTTATGAACTAAACTAATATAACCATTTTATTCCAATTTCCAATTATTATTTATATTTTTTTACATATTTAAAATTATTAATTTCAGAGGCTGGGCAAGCAGACCCACAGCCCAGGGCCTCACTTTTTTTTTCAAGTCTATGGAAAACGTCTGGTGTAGCGGTTTGTGAACAAAAAGGTACCTCACTTTTACTTGTCAAGGGGGCACTGGTTCAAGTCACACTTGTGACAGATTTTTTAATCTTATTTTAAAAAATCAGCAAAATTCAAGAAATGATGTGGAATGAATAAAGATGGTCTTGATAAAGACATTTAAACAACTATTTAATCAAATTAAACTGTTTCTTTTTATAAAATAATGAAGATTTTACAATTGTTTCCTTTTAAAAAAATTATCTATTCATTTTAGTTGATATATCGCTTAATTTTTTATTTATTGATTCAAATTTGAATATTGTGAAATGACATTTTCTTTATGTTAGTTACATGGATAAATAACTATTTTTGATGTTGTTGATATTATTTACAATTTAAATAAATAATGTTCTTTTTAAAAAAAAAATTATTAAGGATTCATTTTTATTATTTGTCCCGAATTTCAAAAATCTCAGAACCTACCCTGATCTACATTTCGCATCCCCCAATCCAAGGTTCTGGATCAACCACTTGGTGAAACATGTACAAAAGGATGTGTTAAAAAAATTAATCAAATATTTTTATTTAATTTGTTACTAATTTTCTATTTAGATAGCTAATTTTGCAATTAAAATTTATGCTTAATCGACTAAACATTTTGTAATTACTAATTTTTTTATTTGGACAGCTAATTTTATTTGTATAGCAAATGAAGTATATAAAAAATGATGCCGACAACCAACTGCCCAAACATCAATACTACAAAAATAAATTGGACCATTACGTGTATATATCCACGCACAACTTGACACAAATAAAAGCAAGACTACCCACACCAATCTCATAAATATCACCTAGAGTTTTTTTTTTTTTTTTTTGTGCTATCACCTATAGAGTTTAATTACTTGCAAAGTTTAACTTTAATCGCATACTGATTTGAGCGTCACAATGCTTAACGTATTTTGTAAGTAGATTTTTCATTGTGATCTATTGTATCTAAAATCTATTATTACCGTAACCACTTAATATGTCACCATAAATGTATTAATTTTGATACTTTTTGCTGATAAAAAATTATATTTACTAATCGTTAGTTGATTTAATGGTGATTGATGTAAGACTTAACAGGGAGAACTATTCTTCCATCCCCTACAACTGTGATCAGAATGAGACAAAAACCACTTAATGCCATAACTGACCTAAAACTAGATTAAAGTAGGCGCACTTTAGTGAGCTGGATGCTATAGTGGTGAAACAAACTAAAATTGAATTTACCATAAGTTTGTTTTTCATTTTTATTAGCTTTGATTTTTCAATTTAATCTATATTTGTTTGAACTTCTTACATGCATATGAATGCCATCTTACTCAAATAAATTATATAGGGCCAAGCTACTCTTAGAATAACTCTATAAATAGTAGTTTGAGCCAAGCACATATAAATAAATACACACACAAAAGATGAACCCTACAATACTTACCACTCTTTCTATTCTCATCGTTTCCTTAACCACATACTTTCCATTAGCCTTCACTGAAAATATATACGATACAGATGGAAAACCCCTTGTTCCTGGTAAAAGTTATTATATTTTGCCAACAAATACCTCAGAAGGTGGTGGTTTGATTATTAATGCTGAGAGTGAAGAACGTGAGAAATGCCCACTTGCAGTAAATCAAAAATATTGTAAGAATGACGATGGCTTTCCGGTCATATTTAATGTAACGAATGGCGGCGGCGACGTTATCTCTGAAGAATCAAAATTAGAAATTGAATTTCTTGAGGATAAGAAATTACCTGATTGTGCTGAATCTATCAAGTGGTTGGCAGTTGAAGATTATACTCGATTCTCTACGATATGGATTACAATTGGTAGTTTGAAAGATTTAGATAATATTAATCTAGTCCACAATGGTGCGTTTAAAATTAAGAAACAAGGTTTGGGATACAAGCTTGTATTTTTTGAGGCATATTACGAGGTTGATTATGATATTAAGAGGTTTAATGATGCCAATGGAAGGCGTCTAGTCGCGAATCAATTCGACAGAGACTATCATCCCTTTGAAGTTAAATTTGTTAATGCCAATAGACAGGGAAGATCTGTAGTTTGAATTAAATTAACCTGAAGGCATTGGAAATTGAACAATAGAATTTATATGGTAAATATTGCACACTGTGCAGAATCGTCTTGCGCTCAGTTGTGATTTTAATAAAATTTAGCTGTTGAAAAAATAAATTATTATAAACTAATCATCCATGTTATATATAATGCGCGCAATAAGGGTTTGTATAATTTGCATCAATGAAAAGATTGTTTCAATGCCTAAATTTAAATATATTGTTCTGAAGCTTAAATTGATAATTAGTTTTGAATATGGTCATGATCATATATTTGAGGGTGAAATTTTTAGGTTTAAATATGTTTTTAGTCCCTGCAATTATGCCTTGTTTTGAAAAGAGCCCCTGTAAAAAAATAATTTTGATTTTAGTCCCTGCAATATTTCAAAACTTTTAAAATAGCCCCTGACTTGGATTTTTTGATGACATGTCATTTGGATTATGACGTGGCAGACACCGAGTATGATTTAGAGCTGACGTGACCAATTTATGTCACTTGGATTATGACGTGGCTAACACTGAGTAGGATTTAGAGTTGACGTGACTAATTTTTTAATATGTTTTTGGTCCCTGCAATTATGTCTGTTTTGAAAAGAGCCCCTGTAAAAAAAAATAAAAATTGATTTTAGTCCCTGCAGGGGCTATTTTAAAAGTTTTGAGATATTGCAGGGACTAAAATCAAATTATTTTTTTCACAGGGACTTTTTTCAAAACAAAGCATAATTGCAGGAACCAAAAGTATATTTAAGCCAAATTTTTATCATTAGGCTATTTGATCGAACATAAAAAATTAACCAATAAAAAACATATTCAAGGATTTAATTAATTACATAAATATATATATTCGAGAACAAACATTAGCAATAAAAACATATCCCATCAATAAAAATATTGCCAATAAAACATATCAATATATGCAATCAGTCAGCCACATGAAAAATTCAAACGGTGTTAATGGAAAAACTGACGGAAAGGACTAACTTTGCAAATGGTGGAAACGAAAAAGACCAAATGGTATATTAGAGTGTTTTGAAAAGATTTTTTTTATTTGATTACAATATTATTTGTGGAAATAAAACATTTTAAATTTAAAGGAAACAAATAAATAAATCACATTAGAAAAACAAATCGCAAAAAAAGAAAAAAAGCTGACAAAAAAATTCACAATAAAAAAAATCTAACATTTGCGGCGACTTTTGGCCGACGCTAACGTCAAATTTGCCAAAAAAATAAAATTATTTTCAGCAGCATGAGACCGCCGCTAAATTTCCAATGCACATTTACGGCGATTTTTGGCTGCCGCTAATTCCAAATTATTCAAAAAAAAAAAAAAAAATCATTTTTGGAAGCTTTTGGCCTGTCGATATGGTTTCCAACGGGGACTAAAAGCCACAGGGAATTTCACTTTTCGGCCATTTTGTGGCACTTTTCAACCATTTTTGGCCACCGTTAATTCTTAAAATTCTTGTAGTGTTTCAACTAGAGAGGCATGATAATTAAAATAAGTTTTAAAATTAACTTATATTAAATCATGTTATCTCACCATACAATGTAATGAAACAATATGATATAGTTATCTAGTCTTTTATCTTGCACACCAATTAGGGCTGACAATCATCCGAGTCAAATCTATAATAGATGGTATATCTTCTCCCCTCATTTTTTTCTTCTTATCCAAAAAAGTTCGTTATATGTTTCCCGAAATATTTTAGGCAAATTCTATGGTACAATAGACTAATCATAATGTATCGATACAATAGGTTTTCAAATTAATAGAAAAATGGGTATATTTTAGAAGAATTTTTTTTCTATCTTATAAAATATTATAATAACTAAATATTATTCATCAAAGTTGTAAAAAAAATAAAATTTTATTTTTAAAATTTTTTTTTGAATATTAAATATTCATAATAGTGAATATTGAATTTTTTAATGAAAAAATATAAAAAAATTAGTATCATGTTTATAAAAAATGAAATTGTGATTTTTCTTATGAAATTATGTTTTCTAAAATACAATAGTCAATAAATAATTTTTTAATTTATAAAATTTATTGTTTATTTATTATTTTAAAAATTTAATGTACCGGTATATTATAATTTTACTAATGTACCATAGAAGCTTCCAATATTTTAATGGGAGAAGAGAAATGTGAGGGTTGGAGAAAGATAAAATATTATAATACTCCCTCTGTATCAAAATAAATGACATAATTTTGGCTTAGTGTACTATTCATTTGATCTATTTTGACCATATTTTTCTACTAATATATAAATGCAAATTTTAAGATATGAGATGTTGTTTGATTTGTCTCGACGAGTATTTTTAAATTATACTTTTATAAATTTTAATAATATATAATTAAAGATATTAGCGATCAAAGTTGTACATTGATAAACGTAAACGGAGTCTGAAGGTGTGAAAACACAAGAAGGGGAGTTGAATTGTGTTTTGGATAGTTTTAAAAACTTCTTCTAAGTTTTGCAACTTATCAGAATCAGCAGCGGAATAACTTAAACACAAACAACTTCTACACGATAGGAAATGAAAAACAGATGAGAGAAAGAAGAGATGAACACACAAGATTTATACTGGTTCCTCTCACAAATCGAGAGTAGTACAGTCCCCTTGCACTTCCAAGGGATTTCACTATAATTACACAAGATTACAAATGCTCAAGCCAACTGCAAGAGACTTCCTTTGCTCAAGTAACACAATAAAAGAGACTTTCAATGCTCAAGCTCACAAGCAAGAGACTTCTAAAACAAAGTTACAAAGACAATGTTTGAACAAATGATAAATAATATCAGAGTTCTTAGAACAAAATAATACAAATTTAAAAACAAGACTTATCTTAGAATTCTTGAAAAGAAAATTAAGGTTCAACAACTGACTAGTCAGAAGTTGAAAACTATTTGTCCTTAATTTTGATATAAGCTCAAGTTGTATCTAAGTTAAAAATTGCTCTTAAAAATTTAGCAGTATAACAACGCTTTTGTTCTTAGTAGATGTGTTGTATTTGTCTTCAAATTCTTCCTCCTTTTATAGATGATGTTGGAGCGTCTTGAATTTGAGCGGACAAAGATGAAAACAGCTACATAGTACTGTACTATTATTTTCATTTGAAATGTGCTTATTCAAATCAAGTAAAGAATAAAATCCGAGCCTTGATTTCGAATATTCGCCCATATCAGGAAAATAAAGATAGTACACTAGTACAAACGTCATTATCACGAGGATAACGGTCTTGTAAGAGATTTCTTCTGCCTCTCCTGAATTTGCCATATAAATGATAGTCGTTATAGAGAATAGAATGTTCTTCTACCAAATTCTGTTGTTTCATCATCATCAGAATCCACTACTAGAAAAAGTTGAAAGACCGACGAAATTTAGAGACAGAATATATTTCGTCTCAAATAGAGATAGAATTAGAGACAGAAAAAGCAGTTAGAGACATATATTTTTATTTTAGAGACATATATTTTCATTTTAGAGATAGATTTTGTCCGTCTCTAATAGTTTAGAGACGAGGAAATTACCGACGGGGTCAAATCCGTCTCTAGCTTGCTTAGTGACGGAATATTTGCATTTTAGAGACAAATTTTGCCCGTCGATATTTAAGATTTTTCTAGTAGTGATCTTGAGATTAAGTTCTGCTTCTGATGAGTACAACTTTTGGTTGACTTTGACTTGGCAACTTCTGGTGACCACAACTTCTGATGTCATTCTCCAGAACTTGCTTTTCCCAACTTCTGGGAGCGCTTCTTAGCATAGCAACCAGAACTTCAATTTCTAGTGTATATAAAATTTTAACTTATATACCTGCACACTAGAGTAAATTATCAGTACTTCCTAATGTATATTAATACTATTGTTATCATCAAAACTACTTGGGTTATATTAGAACCAACTTTGTTCCAACAATCTCCCCATTTTTGATTGATGACAAACCAAGTATTAATTTACAATGGTTGCTATTTTAATCACAGAATGCATCCTTCAGGTTTATGAGTTTTGCAAGCTCCCCCTGAATTTAGTAATGAATGATTAAAATAGTTTTAAAATTTTAACATTGAATCCAGAACTTCATTATACACTTGACTTCCAGAAGAAAGGTTTGCAAGCTTTCTTCCTTGGTCAGATCTACCTAAGAGAAAAGTGCAATCTTCTCTTACGTGTATCATATATAGAGAGTTCTAATCTCAATAGAAAAATTTTCCTTTCAAAATCATAACTGATAATATTCAATAACTGAAATTAAATGAATAAATTTTAATTTTGGCTTCAGTTAGTGTTCTTAAATTAATTTACTCTTACTCCCCCTTTTGTCATTAAACAAAAAGAATAAAAGAAAAAGAAAGAGTCAAATAACTAAAAACACGTGACCAATGAATTAGTCAGGTCAAAAATTTAAAGATGATAAAAACCACAAAGAATTTAATGCAAAAACGAAAAACGAGGTAACTTCTAACCACCAGAGTGACTATAAAAACGCACCATACTCTTTGTCATTTCACTCAACACTTCCATGATATTTCTTCAACAAAATGAAAGAAAATATTGATGAGGATAGAACAGTGATTGAAAGAAATGGGTTTAAGAAATTTTCAGAGGAGAAACAAGGTAGAATCTCATCAACAAGAGATGCAACTACATGGAATATGATTTCTAAGAAACATATGAAGATGGTAAAGAGTTTGGCACAAAAATCAGATGCAAGTTTCTCAACCATCTTCTGTTCTTAAAAGAACAAAGATTTCTCCATATGCAGGAGGGTGAACAGGACGAACTGAAGGCATGCTCCAAGTTTCCAAAACAGAAAATTTGTAGCTTGAGAGGTTGAGAAGAATCATCAGATTAGCTGATGGTTCCAGGCTCCAAGGTTGAAGTTTGGATCAACACCCTTTGGTTCAGTTCTTCGAAGTCATCTTCTTGTAAAAATTTCTTTTAGGTTTTCATATGTATCTGGATTTTTCATATTCAAAAATTTGTTCTTAGAACAAAGTTATTGTAATGCAAAAATCTAGAAAAATGTAAAGTTATTGTAATGCAAATTTTATATGAATAAAACAAATTTATTTGAATGCAATGATGTGTATGCAGCAATTTTATATATAGCTTCTGAACAATATAAATAGAACCAGAATAATTAACCACAATAATATTCATAACATCCAAACAAACAAAATAAACAAGTTCAACACAAAACATAAAAACAATTATCAATTAAAAAAGAAATGCCAGAATCCTAGGGTTGAGCTTGGTTAGATGGGTTCAGCAGTTTCTCTTGTAGTTGCTTCAAAGCATTTGCAGAGATCTGTTCCAATTTCTTGATGACAGCTTCTGAATCAACTTTACCAATAAGACCTGTAGACTCAGTATCCACTTGAAGAAACTTTTCCATTTCCTGAGCATAGAGAGTAGATAACTGATCTTCTGCTTCTGCCATAACCAATTTCATCTTCTCATCATACAACCTCTGAGCTTCTTTCACTCATGCCTCCTCAATCTTGGCTTCAGTAAACTTCCTCCTAGCAATGTTCATGATATAGTCCTTCTTATATTGAGAACTATAGTCAATAAGCATTTGCATGCACATCTCAGATAGAGCATTACACTCTTCATCAACTTGATCAGGTGCAAGAGAAAGTGTAGGCAAATCTTGATGAAATCCCTTGATTTTATCATTAATGCCCATCAGTACATGCTTAACATCTTCTGGGGTAATGACCTTTTGAGGGGTTGGAGCAGAGGATGATGATGGAATGTCTAGGGTAGCTGTAGGAATGATATTGATTTGTTGATCTGATGGAGGTGTAATAACTTGCTCAAAGGATTTAAGAAAGTTATTTTGGACATTGGTGAGTTGTGGTTGTGATTTCTGAGGTGAGGGATTCTCTAAATCCAAGGCTAGCTTCTGTAGTTTTGCTTGTTCAATAGCTGGAATACTGGATACAACAATATCAGAAGATGATTGATGTATAGCAGTTTCAACAAAGGTTTCAACAACAGGAGGACTAGGGTGGTGATCAGAAAGGGTCTTTTCTGAATCAGCAGACCTTGGTGTGACAGGGTTGATAGACTCATGCACCGGGGATAGAATAACAATTGTCTCCTCATGAGAAATATTTTGAGGAAGAGCTTTAGAAGTTGCAACCTCTACATTAACTTCTGAGGCTTCTTGCTCAATATTCTCCACTGGGGCAGGAGTAGCAACACCTGTTTCTGAAATCAGTGACAACACATGTTCAGAAAATCTCCTCATTGACTCAGGGGATGGTACAAAGCTAACTACTAATGTTTCAATTGAATCACTAGCAGCAACTTCTACTATACAGTTGGTTTTAGGTCCCAAATCAGAAAGGATTTTTGAAAAAGAGTTTTTGACAGGAACTGTATAGGGGATGTTTTTAGCATGCTTTGGACCATTAATGACATAATCAGGAATATTCTTAAGATTAACCTTTTTGTAAATACCTTGATTAGCCAATCTCATCACCAACTCATCCTTTGGAATAGGAGTGTCCAGAAATGCATTGGGCCAGCATCCACACCACTTTCCTAGTTAGTTTCCTCCCTAGCAGTATATTCTCCCACCAATCTCACAACATCAAGTTCCTCTTGTTCTTCAGCAGAAAGTTTCAATTGCCTTTTCCTTTTGATTACAGACTTCTTTTTCCTAGGTACTTTTGGGGCAGCAGCAGCAGTGCCAGAAGTTCTAGTTGGCCTTTTTGAAACTTCACTTGCCTCTGCTTCTTGAACTGCAGGCACAGGGTTCACAGGGGTTTCTTCTACAACCTTCTTTCCAACTTCTGATGTATCCCTTACACCAGAAGTACTCACAGACTTCTTTGGAGTGAATCCTCTTGCTTTGGACCATTAATGACATAATCAAGAATATTCTTAAGATTAACCTTTTTGTAAATACCTTGATTAGTCAATTTCATCACCAACTCATCCTTTGGAATAGGAGTGTCCAGAAATGCATTGGGCTCAGCATCTACACCACTATCCCAGCTAGTTTCCTCCCTAGCAGTGAATTCTTCCACCAACCTCAAAGCATCTTGTGTCTCAAGATCCTCTTGATCTTCAGCAGTAAGTTTCAATTGCCTTTTCCTTTTGATTACTGATTTCTTCTTCCTAGGTACTTCTGGAAATCACTTTTGCCTTCATCCAGAAGTCCTTTACTATTTCTGGATAGACAGGTCCATTAAGAATGTCCAAGAAAATAAGTAACCCTTGTGCTTGAAAAACTTCCTTGACCCCATCTACTCCATTTACTCTTATGCTTTCGAAATCAACCGCTCTTTTGATAAGCAAGAATAGGTCAGAAATGGGAAAACCCACTTTATCTTTAGTAAGAACTCCAGGAGTTGAGGCTTGAATGTCAGCAATAGGAGGGACATAAAGTAATTGCTCTCCTTGTTGTTGTTGTCGTTGTTTACTAGATGAAGAAGACCTTAGTTCAAACTAGGATATCAGAGTGCTCTTCCAATAGATCATTGCAATTGCTATAAGAGGATAAAATATGAGACCTTAGTTCTTATTCCAATTATGTTGAAACAGATTTGTATAGTTCCCGGCAATACCGAGCTTATGTAGTGTGTCTCAAAAGTACAATTTACATGTTTCTTCCGATCTCCACATCTACATGTCACAGCAAAAAAAAAATCATTATAAAAAAGATAAAAAATTAATACTTTTTCTTTTCCTCTCTAAATAGGAACATAATTCATTAGTAAAAACAAAAAGAATTCACTCCTTATCTGGTATATAGGAAAACTCTTACACAAAGGGAAATATTAGAAGGTTGAAGAAGAGACACACTTGTATGAATGGAATATAGAAAAGGAAAATTTTAGAGAATGTGTATAATAACTTTAAAAGCAAACAGAGAGACTGACATATAGGAAGCATTTGCTTTAGCCCTATATACCTTCAAATCCTAATATCATTTTTCTGTATATAGTGATTAATCCCCAACTACTAATAATAAGAGAAACCTTCAATTTAACCTGAACTTGCAATACCTGCACTTTTCGCAATTAGAAACCACATCAGCGATAGAATTAGAAACCCAGGCAGAGAATATGACAGGAACAGACAAGACATCAATTACGAGCCAAAACTCAGTCAATTCCTAAGCAGGTTGACGGATTTGTACGCCACAAAGTTAACTCACAAGAGAATCCTTTTGACCGAGCTTTAAGAAAACACAATGTACTTAGTAAAAATGAAAATACTTAATACAATGTAGTATGTAAGAAAATATAACATAAAAATCTTGAGTTACCTATTGCATGATCTTAGACAACCCAGAACAAAGAATCTTTCTACCAGTATCATCAAGAACTTTATCAAGCATTATATATTGAACTGCAACTAGAGTAGTTTCAAGCATGTCTAGTCCAACCGAAAGCTATAAGCTTAAATCAACAACTTCCACTAAAAAGAAGTGAAAACAATAACTAAACCAACATTTATACAAATAAAGCAGAACAAGATTGGTTGTCGAATGAGCTTATATGGGAAATAGAATAAGATTGAAAGCACATGAACCGTCGTCGATTCCAATTTTATCGTCATCATCGCAACCGTCCTCTGCGCTGCTATAGTCTGCAATCTAGGTAATAGTAAGCTTGCATTGAAAAGGGTATGAATCAGAACGGGAAACGTGTGAATCCAATAATGTAAAATCAAATCATGAAAACTTGCAACAACAATGAAAATACATATCAGAGACTATCAGTCCAACATTTTTTCTCCTTCACTTTCGAAATCAAGGAGTCGAAGTTTTTCTTGTTCTTGACATTGAAGAAGTTTTTCTTGACATTGAAGAACATTCAACCTTAATAATATTAGCTTCAAGCTCTTAAAGATTACCATAATTAGGAATACATGTTTTGAACTTTTCTCTAAGCCCACTACTAATTGGTTCCGTCGTCAAAAAACATAACACATAAGGTAGAAACAAAATAAGAAGAAGAAAAATTCTTGACGAGACAAATTTAAGAGTGAGTACCTTGCGAGAATCCCGTTATCTTTGAGTGAGCCTAGCGTTTTAACGAGACAATAGTTTGTGTTTCTTTAAAGGGTTCGTCGCTTTTCTGGAACCAATCAACAACTGAACGGATTAATTTCAATGATTGTGACCTGAATCAACCCGACCGAAAGGATTAGCGATCGAAAAGATTAGGTTCATCGCGTTTTCTTTTGGGTTCAAGGGTTTGAATCGCGTTTCTTTTGGGAACTGGGAATCAATTTCTGAGTTTAAAGAGAATTGATTTTGTGAAGAAAAGAAATTTGGGGATGATTGGATTCGTTTGAAGAAGAAGAACTGATTTGAGAATGAAATTTGGGTTTTGAGTAACGTGCTAATTATGTTTTGTTCTAGAGCATTGATGAAGGGTTCATGGTGGATTATGAAGAATGAACAATTTAAGGTTCAAGCTAAATTTTTGTATTGTATAATATAATGAGTAATATGTATATTTATATCTAAAAGTTATGGTTAATGAAACTATATAAGATATATGGTATTTTATTTAGATATATATATCTTTAATTTTAATTTTATTATTTAATTTTTTAATTTAGATATAGGACCTTAGACAGCGATTTCCAATAAAGCGATGTCTAAAGTGAAACATAATTTTTTGTTTTTGTTTTCTTAACGTTAAAGATAGCGCTTCTTAAAGATAAGCGCTGTTAAATACCATCACTTTAGACAGCACTTTTGGCCACAAGCACTGTCTTAGGCTTCCGTGTTTCTTTTAATAGCGCTTATACAAATAAGCGTTGTCTAAGGTGCGCTGTCTATTTTTTATTTTGTAGTAGTGCACGTCACGTCCAGAACCACTCATGCAAACTTCTGATAGAAATACCAGAAGATGGTTTGTCTAAACTTCTGATGCATAAGTTCTGACTCCCCCTAACTTTTGAAAAACTTCCAGAACTTCCATAAAATAATATTTTTCACCAGAGTTTCAGTTTATTCACAGATTTCCATCATATTAAGATTCTTTTTGATAAAATCAAATATTTCAACAGCCAAGGGTTTTGTAAAAATATCAGCCCATTGATTTTCAGTATCAATAAACTTAAGATCAATAACACCCTTCTGTACATAGTCTCTTATAAAATGATGTTTAATCTCAATATGCTTAGCTCTTGAGTGTAAAATAGGATTTTTGGAAAGATGAATGGCAGCAGTGTTATCACAATATAAAGGAATACTGTGACTGCTTATTTGATAATCTTCCAATTGATACTTCATCCAAAGCAGTTGTGTACAACACTTAGCTGCTGAAATGTATTCTGCTTCTGCTGTTGACATAGTTATGGTGGTTTGCCTTTTACTAGCCCAAGAAATCAAATTCTCACCAATGAATTGACATTTTCCACTAGTGGATTTTCTTTCAAGTTTATCACCAGCATAGTCAGCATCACAGAATCCAATCAGTTTGTAATCATCAGATTTCTGATACAGTAATCCAATGTTACAAGTAGCCTTCAGATATCTAAAGATTCTCTTTACAGCTGTAAAATGAGATTCTTTAGGATCTGACTGAAATCTTGCACACAAACATACACTGAATAAGATATCAGGTCTATATAACTTCTGATCAACCTTACCTTCAGACTCACCTTTCCTAAGACTTGATGTAGGATGCATTTGGAGTGTTCATGGGTTTGCAGTCTTCCAAATTGTATTTCTTCAGAAGATCTTTGATATACTTTGATTGATAAATGAAGTTTCCTTTCTTTGTTTGATTGATCTGAATTCCCAGAAAGTACTTCAATTCTCCCATTATGCTCATCTCAAATTCATCTTGCATCATCTTAGAAAAGTTCTTGCAAAGTGCAGCATTTGTTGATCCAAAAATGATGTCATCAACATATATTTGAATGATCAAAATGTCTTTCTTCAAAGTCTTTCTGAATAATGTATTATCAACTTGGCCTTTTTCAAAACCATTGTCAACCAAGAAGTTACTTAGTCTTTCATACTAAGCTCTAGGAGCTTGTTTGAGTCCATAAAGTGACTTCTTTAGTCTAAACACGTGATCTGGATTTGAAATGTCTTCAAATCCTGGAGGTTGTTTGACATATACTTCTTCAGAAATTACTCCATTCAAAAATGCACTCTTAACATCCATTTGATAATGTGTAATGTTGTTGTTGACAGCATAAGAAAGAAGTAATCTTATTGCTTCCAATCTTGCAACTGTAGCATAAGTCTCTGTATAATCAATGCCTTCTTGTTGATTGTATCCTTGTGCAACAAGTCTAGCTTTGTTCCTTGTTACTTCTCCTTGTTCATTCAGCTTATTTCTGTATACCCACTTTGTTCCAATAATGTTCTTGTCTTTTGGTTTGGGTACCAGATCCCATACATCATTTCTCAGAAATTGATTCAGTTCTTCTTCCATTGCAACTATCTAAGCATCATCAGATAAGGCTTCATCATTGGTTTTAGGTTCAATCAAGGAAACTAGACCAAATAAGGATTCTTCATCCCTAAAACTTGATCTTGTCTTCCTAGGACTGTTCTTATTTCCAATGATAAGCTCTTCAGGATGTGATGACTTGTACTTGAAGGTATTTCTTGGAATAGCTGTTTCTTCTTGATCAGGATCTTCAGTTGGTGTTGTTTGATGATCATCAGATTCTGGAACCTGATTATTCATTGGAGCTTCCAGAAGTTCAGGAGTGGAATCAAATCCAGAACCATCATCTTCTGAGCCTTGAGAATCTGAAATTTCTATAACAGGCTTTGACTTTTCATGGTCAGGCACTTTGTCATCAAACTTTACATGCATAGATTCTTCAACTGATTGAGTTTCAGAATTATACACTTTGTATGACTTGGAGCGCTCAAAATATCCAATGAAGATACCCTTACTAGCTTTAGAGTCAAATTTCTTAAGATGAACTTTAGTATTCAGAATGTAACATGTACAACCAAATTGGTAAAAATAAGAGATATTGGGTTTCCTTCCTCTAAAAAGTTCATATGTTGTTTTATTCAGAATAGGTCTAATATAGATAAATGTTCTGAATATAACAAGCAGTGCTTATTGCTTCTGCCCAGAAGAATTTTGCCAAAGAATGTTCAGGCATCATGGTTCTAGCCATCTCTTGCAAAGATCTGTTCTTTCTTTCTACAACTCCATTTTGCTGTGGAGTTCTAGGATAAGAGAACTCATGGAACATTCCATGTTCTTCACAAAAGTTTTCAAAAGGTTCATTTTCAAATTCTCCACCATGATCACTTCTAACTTTTAAAATCTTTAAATCTTTTTCATTTTGAATTTGGGCACAAAAGACACTAAACTCTTCATATGTATCATTTTTAGATCTCATAAATCTTACCCAAGTCCATCTACTATAATCATCAACAATGACTAGTCCATACTTCTTTCCATTGAGTGAAGCAGTGCTAACTGGTCCAAACAAATCAATGTGCAGAAGTTCTAAAGGTCTAGAAGTAGAAACAATTTTCTTAAGTTCAAATGAGCTTTTGACAAACTTCCCTTTCTGACAAGAGTCACAAAGAGAATTTGAGTGATAAGTCAATTTAGGAAGGCCTCTCACAAGATTGTCTTTGCTAAGCTTGGAAATTAATCTCCAGTTAGCATGACCTAATCTTTTATGCCAAACCCATTTCTCATCACTTAGAGTCAATAAGCAAAGCACATTTTGATCTTCCAGATCAGATAAATTAACTTTATAAACATTGCCCTTTCTACAGCCTTTAAACAAAATGGATTTATCAGAATTGTTAATTAAAGTACATGAATTCTTATTAAACACAACATCATAATTACTGTCACATAACTGACTTATGCTAAGTAGATTATATTGTAGTCCATCAACCAACTAAACATCAGAAATAGTAAGAGAAGAATTACCTACTTTATCTATACCAATGATTTTGCCTTTTTGGTTCCCACCAAATCCTACAGTTCCTCCCTCTCTCAGATTTAGGGTGTGGAACAAGTGCTTGTCTCCTGTCATGTGTCGTGAACATCCACTGTCCAGATACCATGAGCTTTGCCTTTTTCTTGGGATGCATACCTGCAGTAAACATTATCTCAGACATTGGTACCCATATTATGATGGGTCCTCTAAAGTTAGTTCTCTTATTCTTCTTCTGTCTCTTGTAACTTCCAGAGGATCCAAGGTCAGGTGAGCCTTGAAAAACAGGTTTAGCCGTAACCTTTCCTTTGGACCTTGATCCAGAATGTGTCAGCAAACCAGCTTTCAAGTTTGTACAGTCTGATCTCATGCCCCGAATACTCTTAGGCTTGAAGATCTTTTGTACTCCTTTACTAGACTTGGATACTGAAGCAATGGGAGCAGAGGTTTTCAAAAGCTCCACGCTTACTTGAGCATCTGACACTTTTGGATTTTCTGTACCATTACTAGAAAATAAATTAGAATAAAGATCGGAAGGTGTTTTGCTTATGCACACAAATTGATTTGAGTTTCCTTTGACAGTACTTCCCAAACCCTGTCCAGTGTATTTGCCAGCACCATAAATCATAGAGGCTAATTTATGCTTGTCAATATTGTGATGAACAAACTCTTGAAGAGCAATCTCATGCTTATCATATGGTTTGTTACATGATCTGCAACCATTTTCAAGAACTTGAATAGTATTTAAGGACTTCTTGTAGTCTTCTTGAATATGATTAACTTTATCATTGAGCATGTCAAACTTTTGTTTAAAAAGTTCTAGCTCATTTGATTTTTCCATGTATTTCATCACAGCATCTTTCAAAGCCTTAGAGAGTTGAGTATCAGATAGTTTAAAAATAACTTGTTCAATATCTTCTGAATGTGACTCAACATCACTTTCAACATCTGACTTTGCTGTGGCCATGAGTGCCAAGTTAGCTTCTGCATCTTCAACTTCATCATCAGATAGCTTGTCAAGATCTTCCCATGTAGCTAGAAGACTCTTCTTAGCTTTGTTCTTGAAAGTGCTCTTTCTTCCGGTCCTTTTCCCTTGGTGTTCAGTTCAGGACAATCAGCAATTAAAGCACTTTTTTGAATCATCCTTCTTATCTTTGTTTCCAGAACTTCTGTAACCAGAACCTTTAGATCCAGAACTTCTACCAAAATATCTTGGTTTTCTTTTTGTCCACTTCTGGAACTTCCTGGTTAGAAGTGCAAATACATCATCATCTGATTCTTCTTCTTGATCATCTGCAGAAGATTCTTCTAATTCAGATTCAACAACCTTAACCTTTAGAGCCTTAGAAGATCCTGAAGTAGCTAGCAGAGCCAAAGACTTCATTCTCTTCTAAGGTTCATCAGAAGCTAGTTCAATCTCATGACTCATGAGTGAACTAATTAAACCTTCCAGGATTAGGGTGTCCAAATCCTTTGCTTCTTGAATAGCAGTGACCTTAGGTCTCCACTTAGCAGGTAAGCTTCTGAGAATCTTCTTCACATGATCAGAAGTATTATAACTTTTCTTCAGAACTTGAAGACCAGCAACCAGAACTTTGAATCTAGAAAACATAGATTCAATATTCTCATCTTCTTTCATTCTAAAAAGTTCATACTGTTTGATCAAAAGTGTTGCCTTTGCCTCCTGTACCTGTTTGTTTCCATCATAAGATGAACACAAAGAATCATAGATACTCTTGGCAGTAGATTTATCTGTGATCTTAAGGTACTCTTCATGAGATATACAACTAATCAGAATATCCTTGACCTTGTGGTGCTTCTTGTATGCTTTCTTGTCTTTATCAGTGAAAGCTTGTCTTGCGTCATAGTCTAATCTTTCTCTTTCATCCAAACCTTGAAATGTTACTCCTCTTTCAACTAAGTCCCAAAGTTCATCAACAATACCAACTAGATGACTATAGATTCTATCTTTCCACCAGGAAAAGGTAGAACCATCTCTATTGAACTTAGGAGCTTTGCTGGTGTTGTTTTTATCATCAGCATCATAGTTAAAAGGAATAGCAGTTCCTATAGAAGTTTCACCAGGTGCAGCCATAGTGTTTTAACACAACAAACAACTGTCTCACTGCAAAGTTATATAACAGAACCAAGGCTCTAGATGCCAATTGAAGGTGTGAAAACACAAGAAGGGGGGTTGAATTGTGTTTTGGGTAGTTTTAAAAACTTCTTCTAAGTTTTGCAACTTATCAGAATCAGCAGCGGAATAACTTAAACACAAACAACTTCTGCACGATAGGAAATGAAAAACAGAGGAGAGAAAGAAGAGATGAACACACAAGATTTATATTGGTTGCTCTCACAAACCGAGAGTAGTCCAGTCCCCTTGCACTTCCAAGGGATTTCACTATAATCACAGAAGATTACAAATGCTCAAGCCAACTGCAAGAGACTTCCTTTGCTCAAGTAACACAATACAAGAGACTTCAAATGCTCAAGCTCACAAGCAAGAGACTTTAAAAACAAAGTTACAAAGACAATGTTTGAACAACTGATAAATAATATCAGAGTTCTTAGAACAAAATAATACAACTTTAAAAACAATACTTATCTTAGAATTGTTGAAAAGAAAACTAAGGTTCAATAACTAACTAGTCAGAAGTTGAAAACTAATTGTCCTAAATTTTGATATAAGCTCAAGTTGTATCTAAGTTAAAAATTGCTCTTAAAAATTTAGCAGTATAACAGCGTTTTTGTTCTTAGTAGATGTGTTGTATTTGTCTTCAAATTCTTCCTCCTTTTATAGATGATGTTGGAGCGTCTTGAATTTGAGCGGACAAAGATGAAAACAGCTACGTAGTACTGTACTATTATTTTCATTTGAAATGTGCTTATTCAAATCAAGTAAAGAATAAAATCTGAGCCTTGATTTCGAATATTCGCCCATATCAGGAAAATAAAGATAGTACACTAGTACAAACGTCATTATCACGAGGATAACGGTCTTGTAAGAGATTTCTTCTCCCTCTCCTGAATTTGCCATATAGATGATAGTCGTTATAGAGAATAGAATGTTCTTCTAGCAAATTCTGCTGTTTCATCATCATCAGAATCTTGAGATTAAGTTCTGCTTCTGATGAGTACAACTTCTGGTTGACTTTGACTTGGCAACTTCTGGTGTCATTCTCCAGAACATGTTTTTCCCAACTTCTGGGAGCGCTTCTTAGCATAGCAACCAGAACTTCAATTTCTAGTGTATATAAAATTTTAACTTATATACCTGCACACTAAAGTAAATTATCTGTACTCCCTATTGTATATTAATACTATTGTTATCATCAAAACTACTTGGGTTATATTAAAACCAACTTTGTTCCAACAAAGTCAAACAGATGATTTATTTTAGGGCGGAGGAAATTTATTACTTCCTAATATCACATTTATAAGTAAATTTGACCTTTTTGGTATATGACCTATATTATAGACCACATATATCCAATTTTCAATGTTCTAATTAAAAAAGTCAGATTTACTTATAAATGTAATTGGAAAGAGTAGCTATCGGAGAAATGAAGTAGAGAAAATGAGTCCAACAAATAAATGTCGAAAATTAAATATACTAGAGAACAAAGGATAACTACTGAGTTTTGGAAAGGAGTATCACTAAGTATATACTTCTTCTGGTCCTTGATATAAGAAAAACATATTCTTAAATATACAAAGTTGTAAAGTTGTGCTCTTGGGTACTTCTTCTCATGCACAACAAATGAATATCTTAGTAGTATTGGTATGTCTCTTGTATCTCTATCACTATAGAAATTCTTAAGTAAGTGATGTTGATCACAAGGACCGTTTAAGTATCGAGACTTGTCCTTGCCAGAATTTCCATAAATTAAGATATATAGTCAACAACAATTTTTTGGGTTTTTTTTTTTTTTTTTTTTTTTTTTGTATTTTTGAAATATAAACAAACTTAAATAAATATAGTTGCTCTTGTAAATACAGTCTCCAGCAACAGTGCCAAAAACTTGACTACGGCCTGACAAGTAAATCAGTCAGTCGTGGAATAATAATTCACACTCTAGGTATCCAGAAAAAATTCGTATCCACGGGGATCGTGCCAAGTGATACTAGCGTTATTTAAGTTTGATAGTTTTCATTCGATCGTTTTGGTTTTGAAAAGGTTTTGGTTTTGAGAAGTAGCGAGATGCTAGTGCAGAAAATTAAAATTTTGATTGAGAAAGATGAGGTAGGTTTAAATATATCAAATATCTTCTCTACTTCTGCTTGATAATTGGCGCATAATATAACTACTCATAATATTTCTTGGTGGATTAATTAACTTTTATAGTAATATATGATTGCTGATACAAATATTATCCTAGTTATAAGTATAAGTCACCATGGACAACGTCAACTAGGCATACCCACGGGAGCCTACTCTGTGTTGTCATGTATCCTAGCCAAGAGGTCGGACTTCAAATATATAGTCATTAATGTTGTGCAATTAATCCTCTTAAGCCACTAGCCTAAAATTTCTGAGTTACCGTATTTATGCGGCTAGCACTATTATTTATTAGTACCAAGATAGCAGTCAGATACGTGACTAGATATATACTACCCCTAAAAGCTTTCCCTGATCAACGGCTAGAAGACGGAAGTTACCTTTCCCGTGGTGAGGAAAAGTTCTTCATGTAGAGAGCTCATTTGCCATACTTGCTTTTCCTCCTTACTCCATAGAGACTTGAATACCTTTTAGAAGACTCAATTGTATTTTGTTGAATGAATAATTGTGGAGGAGACACTACAAGAAATACGATTTTTAGCAGCGACATATGTCCCCCATGGCGCGCCTTTTTCACCCATTTTGCTCTCTTTTTCGATATTTTCTTGTCTTCATTTCTTCAAGTTTTTGCCTTGTAATTGACCTTCAAAATCCTAAACTACTACTAATTAAATACTATAAATGCTATATAAATTCAGTCATCACCTATTTAATTTCTTTGTAATTCATTTGTAAGTGTTCCTATATTTATACTCATACTAATATGAGATTGTTTTGTAATATTTATATGGGGACCTATATATATCATATATATAGATTTGCCAGTTTTGTAATTTTTATTTTATAATTTACATGTTGCCTATATTATAACTTATATATTAATACGGATGTCTGTTTTATTATAATTTATATGGTTTTTTTTTAATTTATACGAAAATATATTTTTATTCATATATTTATATGGGGTAATATATATATATATATATATATATATGTGTGTAGTATTGTTTGTCAAATATATAGATTTTATTGTGTGAGGAACTCATATTACGACTTCAAACTTACAAAACTATGTGATTATTTAACACTTTTGTCATATTAAATAATATTATTTAAATTTAACATAGTTACAACATACTCTCTGCAATTTTTTGAAATTGTCTAGACTGATTATACATTCAATCGATGGACTGGTCCTATGTTTAAATATTAAATATTACTATTAACTTATTTGCTTAATTTGAATGGATTCTAAATTTATCCTAACTTATACTATTATCTTTCCTATACAATTAATAAAGAACATCCCATTTTATAGACTATTTATAATTTCTCTTGCCTATATAATATTAGTTATATTTTTTTAATTTGTATAATTTGGTCAAAACAATTTATATTATGATATATAGAGGAAGTAATAAATAATACTGTTGTTGGTTGGATATCATGCTCTTTTTCCATTTTGTGTGTGGTGGTACTTATTTCTATTTATGGAGTTGATGTGGCCGTGTGGATATTTGTGATTTTACGTCTTCCAAATTATGTATATTTAATTTAATTTAATTAGTGGTCCTTTTTAAGACTAAGTAGTGGTCCTTTGTTTTTCTTGTATTTAATTTTAGGTAATTAGTTGTTAGACTCATTTTCTCTACTTCATTTCTCTGATAGCTACCTTATTCTGTTGTTTTTATATGAGATAGTTGATTTTTTAAATTCATTTATAATTAATATATATAAGTTATAATATATAGATCAAATACATTAATTAATAATTATTGAATGAATCTAAAAAATAGATTGTCTCTTATAAAAAGAATCGAATGAAGTATTATATTGTTATATTTTTTGTCTTCTCGTGCATATTTTTCTTCCCATGAAACAAGGTAAAAATAGTTTAAGGAAATGTTTTTTTTTAAGTGTTTTTTGGTGTAAATACGGCTAAATATAAAAGTAAAACAAATTTTGATAAACATTTTCCCAAAATTTTTGAATGAGAAAAAAATAATGAGAGGGATGATAAACCATCTTATCTTATACTAATTAATTATTATTTGTGTCTAAGAAAATGGAGAATGGATCCTCTCAATTTATTTTTTCTCAATTTTTCTCAATTTTCACATCTCAACCATCAATCAACTTTACCTCATTTCTTTTCAATTTAAATATTACTTTATATTTATAATCCAATGGTTTAAAACCCCACTTTATTTCCTCAATTTTTTTTTTGAAATTGAGAGGATTCATTATTGACATCATATTGCAGATTTATTTCAAATCATCTCTTGGAGTTTGCATCAAAACATTTCAATTTTTTGGTTAAATTATATTTTTATTCTTTAAATTAATTTTATGTTTCACGATCCTAAATTTTGTTTTCTTTCCATTTTAGTCTTTTCATTTATAAACTTATACAATTTGGTCTTGTAGATGTTTTTTTTCTATTTCATTTTGGTCCTTTGAATTGTGAATCTTGAACAATTTGATTTTTAACTTACACACTTGTCAATTTAGTCCCCAATTGAAGATCAATATATATAGGCTTAAATGCACTTTTGGTACCTCTATTTTGATAATTTTGAATTTTTGGTCCCCCTATTTTAAAAACCAACTTTTTAATCCCCCTATTTTAAAAGTCTAACATTTTTTTAGTCCCCCACCAATTTAAGTGACGTGGCGCTGAGTTGGCGTGATTATATTGAAATCATCTTTTCCATGTCAGATCTATTTATTTAAAATATATATTTAATTATA
This sequence comes from Trifolium fragiferum, assembly GCA_954870985.1. NCBI lineage: Eukaryota > Viridiplantae > Streptophyta > Magnoliopsida > Fabales > Fabaceae > Trifolium > Trifolium fragiferum. The sequence continues at coordinate 62,559,705 of OX940789.1, forward strand.
TAATAAATTTTTTTAAAAACTAAATCATTATCATCATTTGTGAATAATCTACAGATTTGAGAGCAAACCTAAAAAAAAATCCCAAACCACATCTTAATTCTTTACCCATATCAAATTGGTTGTCAAAAAACCCATATCATGATCTTCAACTCCCACAATGTAACGCCCCAACTAAATTGTCTAGAATATTTAGTCGGAACATCAAAATTTGGAATCTGAGTACATTAAATTATAAGGAGATAACTGAATAATTATGTTATTATTAAAATAATAAACGAATATTTAATACAAATAGCGGAAAAAGAACTACAGAGATAACAAGGTAAATAAAAGCAAGAATGAAGACTAAGTCTTCTAATGCTGACGATCCAAGCTCGGCTCCAATCGTCAGATCCATCCTGGTCCCTGCTCCGAAATAACCTGTCTTACCTATATCGAAAAGGGAGTGGGGTGAGACAGTCACTTCGTCCCAGTGAGTTCTACTACCCTCCTAGGCTATAAAGCCGGGGCTCCTAATCAGTCCATAATAATAGCTAACATAAAATATCATGAACATAATTGATTAAAGTGTAACACACAAAATATCTTATTGATTTTATTCCGCTAAGACACTTCGAGGTGAGCATGTCTCGAAGGTCCGCCATATCCGCTGACCGATTCGACCACGACATTAAGCTCACAATCATTTTCCTAATGGGTTGTTCCATTGGAAGCCCATAAGCAGCATACTAAACCGCACATGATTGACTGATTCTAAATTGATTAACATACTACCATATTATCCCAAAACCCGGGGAACATACAAACTTAATTTCTAAGTTATCCCTAATTTCAGAATTGTGCCTGACTTTCCGTACCATATTAAATACATTATACATCTGCAATATATCTTCCTCAAATAATGATATAAAACGAGTGAACAACCATTTTTAAAATAGGAAAAGTGAGGCAACTCTGGGTTAGCTCGCTACGGCGAGTCAACAAGCTCGCCATGGCGAACTTTCAGGTACTGGCCTAAACAACTCGCTAGGCGAGCTAGAGCTCGCCATGGCGAAGTTCTTCAGCCCAGAACCTTGAGCTCGCCATGAGTGCTAGCTAACAGCTCGCTATGGCGAGTTAAGTCAGAAAGACCCCTGTTTTACGAATTTTCAATATTTTCAAAGATTCACCTACAACCAAATGCTGAGAAAGTGCAGATATATAATATAATCAATATTTAACAGAATAGAGGAGAATTTGGGAGCTAATTCTCCTCACACAACTAATTCCTAATTTCTTAAGTTAACATGCAAATTCATAAATTAAGGGAATTCTAACTAAACTAGCCTAAGAACCCACCTGATATAAGAAGCTTTAGTTCGCTCCTTGGGCTCTACACAGCTACAGCAGTCCTCAGCTACACTTACTAACCCCTTTTGGACAGAATTGAAGGATGATGATCTTTCTAATTTCTTTGGTTTTCATGGCACCACTTGCAGCACCTCAGAATACAGCATATCCAACATGCAAGATAGCTCGGCTTAGTTAGTAAGGAAAGCACGAATTTAAAATTGAATGAGGGAGTTGAGCTTGTCTTTACCTAGCCTTATTTTGCATGGATTGGAGTGGAGACAACTCTGACAAATACTATTGACACGAACTCGGCTTGACAGGGCGCGAAAAGAACGATAGAAGCTCACCAAACGGCCAGAACACGAAGGATTTGAGCTGAAGAGCAATTCCTGCTCCTGTCTTACTCGCCATGGCGAGTAGCACAGCTTGCCATGGCGAGTTGCCCAGTTTCTGCAACATCAACCATGCATTTCTGCTGTATTTTCCAAGGTTTTGCTTACCCACAGCATCCAAGGCAGTCCCAAAATGGCAGAACTCGTATCTTTGACGAGTAATACACATGCAATCAGCACTGGAAGTGTAGGGTTAGGATTTGAGGGTTTGAATGAAAAGGGGTTGATGAACTTGTTGTGGTTCTATCTTGTGAGGCTTAGAATTTGTGGTTTCAGTTGGATTCCTTATTGAGATATAAGCTCAGAATCAGAACAAGGAGTAGTGTTTGGGTGGTGAAGAGGTGACAAGAGTTGGAGTTACAAAATTGAAAGCTTTGTGGTTGATGCAACTCAAATAGCTAGAAAAGGGTGGAAGGAGGGGTTGTTGTAGTTTCATAAAAATGAAAGAGCTTGAAAATGGAAGAAGCTGAAACATTAGTTTTTGATTCTTGTTTCTGCAGTAGACATGATTTTGTGTAGTGTTAAGTAGGAGGAATTGACAAGGTATGAATGAGGGAATTTGAAAACTTGGTGTCATGGTGTTGTTATTGCTACTCGTGAGATGAAGAGAAGAATGAGAGGGTTTTGTGGTTCATTTTGCTGCATGTTGTAGAGTGAAATGAGTAGTTTTTGTTTGCATGAAATCTAAGTGGGTTAGAGTTTATAGTTGGTGAGTTGTTAGCAAGTGTCCTCATAGGTGTAATTTATGGTGTGAGTGGAAAAATGAGTCATGAGAGAGAGACATTGAAGAGTGGAGGGAAAATTTGGTTTCTTAGAATTAATTAAATTACAAGTCTATGAGATATTGTGTTAGTGTGTTGATTATGTTCATTTAGAAACTCTAATTTTTACACATAACACAAGACTTAATTTAATTATATCACCTCTAACTAATTTTAATTTATTAGACAATGCTCTAATAAAAATTAATTAGGTAAATGAAAGAGTGGGATGTTACAATCTACCCTCCTTAAAGAAATTTCGTCCTCGAAATTCAGAAATTTACCTTTAGAGAAGATAGGAATAACTTTTCTCATGACAGGTTTCCGTCCCTGAGCGAGTTAGTCGTCATGAGCCTGAGCCCATCCGACTTTGATTATTGGAATTCTCTTGTTTTTCGAAGGATCTTAACTTCACAACCAACTATACGAACGGAATTTGGCTGATAATTTAAGGCTAACTGAAGATCAATCCCTATAGGTTGATAAGGATCGGGAATGAATTTCCGAAGTTGAGACACCTGAAACACGTCGTGTAACCCTGACCTGAATAAATCTAGGGCTAACCGATAGGTTACTGAACCGACGCGTTGAGAGATCTGATAAGGTCTTATACACTTCGGATAGAATTTCTTTGTTTGGAAACACCTCGTAGTTCCAACTTTGGTGTTATGCTCAGGAACTCTTGATTACCTTTATTCCTTGGAATGAAACTTTCCTCTCTCAAAGGGTTATTCATCCAAATTTGATCGTCTATTTATATTTTCGTCTAATCTCGTGTTGTGCACTCTGATTCGACTACTCATAGTCATCCCCGTATTCGACTGCGTCAACATGGCCTTACTCCAATTTATCTAGCACGGTGACGCACCATCTCTCCTTTTCCAATTAACTTCTACTATTACTACATCCTCTCATTGGATAACCTCCCAAGGTAACACTTGATTTACTTTGTGAAAGTGGGTATGTGACGGTGTTTCTCAACACTTACTGCAGTCCAATACGTCTGCTACATCTTAACAATTACGTCCTCATTATTTCCTCGCACAACACTTCCATGGTCGGTATCTGGCCTGGTTGTCGCTATATGAATAGCTGAATAGGATAAGTTTGGGTATTGATAATGACAATCCAAAATCTTTCTCTTCGAGGTTTTTCTCAATTTCGAACGCTACAGCTCGTGACACGTCACACGTACCACTGTCCCATAGTGCCGTATAAAAACTCTAGGATAGATCAGAATATAAAACGAGTGAAGTACGCTTAGGCACTATAGATCCTTTTGCCAATGAGTTAGACTCATCTGCAACCGAATCCATAGTACTTCAGAATTTTCCACCTACTATTTTAATCCATCCTAGCACAACACTATGTTCGAGTAATACATTTAACATGTCGAAGAACTGAGGTTCGAATCTTACTCCAATGATACGGTTAGGTTGGCTGGTTAATTCACTGATGAACTGACATGGAAGAATCTGGCTAAAGTGTTCGGATTCTAATGACGGTTAACTGAACACGGGAGATTTGCGCTTTCAACACAGGACTTGGATTTAAATCCTTCGTCCAAATTAGTCAATGTGTTAGTGTAAAAATTGGATTCGTACAAGGAAACTCTGTTACTCTACACGAGGATTTGATTTATGATGGTCTGAATTTATGGTTGATAACGTACGGAGAAACTGAAACAGTCGGCAGAGAATGAAACTGTCAAACGTGAATTCATAGAATGGTTTTGATGAGGTATCTAGATACTAGTAATTCTATAACTCCTATTTCTACGTAACTGAAAGATCTGAACTTAACTGGAATTTAGCTGATAAGACCCCGAAAGTATACCCAATGCACTGAAAATGATGATGGGTCGTTCAGGTGCACGAAGACATGTATGACTAATTGATACTGACACTGAACAGAATAGCTTGACGGATGATTGACTTAAGATGCTGATTGAAAGATCGATAAGATGAGTGAGAATTCGGGCTGAATTTGCGCGTGACCTAACCAGAGTAACTGGAGTTCACGAATCATATTTAGTACTAACAACGAACTGAAAGGCTGAAAAGGTTGAACAGAATCACTTATAGGTAACGTCCTACAATGTCAGTTTGACTGACTGATATCGAGGAATTTGGAGAGTTTACCTTCCAACTACTCCGAGGAAAAATTAAGACTAACAGATGGTAGGGCATGAGAAGGAATTGTCTGACCGAGACGTAATCAGACAAATTAGGGAATGAACCTGTTCCATGCTTCTATGTCCAATGGATATCCAATCCAAAATGGTTTGGTTCGAAGAACTTAGCTTATTAATGGTCAGAAGGAATGGTCATTAATTTGGAATTTGATTTCCATTGGTTCCGGCTCAAAACAGAGTGTTGAGAGGCACTCCTATTAAAGATCTAACTAACCCTAATAAATTCCTAACTCGAAGGTTTGATTAAACAAGAATGGCAAATGGCTGATAAGGAATAAATCCAACTTAGTTATTTTCGGTACGAGGTAACTCTCATAGGTAATAGACGAGTGATCTAGATGGCTGAAGGTGTCAAGGATAACTTCTGAGTTACTAATCTTATTGAGGCTTGAATGCTTGTGATACGACACTAAGGTTGATTTCTGAGAGATAGGTTGTTCTACTGTAACGAGCTCCTAATGATAATGCACTAGATAATAAGGTAATGGCTGACGCCTAAGGAAATTATTACTACGGGTGGCTCAACTTAATTTTTCTCACAGGGTATTCACTTAGGTCACGACACCAAGCTGTTAAAGTAGGAAATGTATGATAGAGTTGAACCGGCTACCTGATAACTAAGCATGGTCGAGAAATGTTTCTACTCGTCATTCCGATTGAGGTTATGTTCCAATGGTTTGGGGTGGCCTACAACGTAACATGTTAGGCTGAGACTATCTCACTAGACCTACAGTAATTTCCTAAGTGGCAACATGACAGACCGGAAGATAAGAAGGTGTTGCGTCAAAGGCAGACCATTTTGACTATTTTCCTATATGCTTGGTTGGGTAGCTAATGGTACTAAATTATTGGTTCAAGATAATGGAATAACTAAATCTAATGTGTCTATATGGTAAAACATTTAGAAGGTGAAATTCTTAACTGTTGCATCTAATACTGCCCAACCTCTAGTGATAAGGTACTAATATTGGTTGTTTCTTACAAAAGCTAATTCGGTTAATTCTTGTTTCTACTGCTCACGAATGATACCTTACGAATTGAATCAGGTGTCTACATGGTATTGAAAAATAATTCCTAATTGTTACTCTAATCACAGTTGGTCTCTAATATTTTGATGAGTTAACTGACCTAAACTGGTATCGAAAAAGAAATCCTATTCGTTATGCTAAACAGTTCCTGGCTTCTCGCGGTAGGGTAGGAATACGAGTTGCGATGTTGAATTGCTAAATTATTCTTAGGGAGGCATTAAGCGTTGGCTTCCTATAGGGTAATCTATTGGGAAGTTCTCAGATGAATATTCCAACTTGATTTCTCTAGTAGGGTACGGAACAGATCTAACATCACTGGCGAAACTCGCGTCTGACAGATAAGGCTAAGTATTTAGGAAGAGTTCTGATCTACTGAAAATTGAATCTTACTTGGCCTACATGTTTCTTGTAAACATGTTCACCAGAAGGTATGGTTCCTCTCAAGTCCGAGAAAGTTACCTGACACACGGTGTCAGTTGAATACTATAATGACCTACGCACCTACGTGCTTCCATGAACAATTCTACTTCGAGCGATTAGTACTTCCATCAACTGTTCTTACTTTTTATAATCTTAACAACTGCTCCCCTTAAAATCTCCAGAATTACTTAGTACCATTGGTTTTAATCCATATAATCCCTCTTAACTCTTGGTATACTCATTGGCGTTGCACCACTTACCCCTTCGGTCTTAACTATTTCAGCTCTAACATCCGGTTAGAGAGAATTTCACGCCAACGATCGCTGTTGAACTATAACTCCACTAGGATCTTCTTACTTAACCACTGTGGTCCACTTCGGTTCTCAACCGTAATACCCTGCCTACCATGCACAATACTGAGCTGATCAGACTCAGCACGTGATGGTTTCAGCGTAAACAGTCCAGACTCCAAAGGGTCCATACTACTAAGGAAAGGATTGAAATGACTCATGGCAAGATCCGATACTAGATCGACCTGCTCTGATACCAATTGTAACGCCCCAACTAAATTGTCTAGAATATTTAGTCGGAACATCAAAATTTGGAATCTGAGTACATTAAATTATAAGGAGATAACTGAATAATTATGTTATTATTAAAATAATAACTGAATATTTAATACAAACAGCGGAAAAAGAACTACAGAGACAACAAGGTAAATAAAAGCAAGAATGAAGACTAAGTCTTCTAATGCTGACGATCCAAGCTCGGCTCCAATCGTCAGATCCATCCTGGTCCCTGCTCCGAAATAACCTGTCTTACCTATATCGAAAAGGGAGTGGGGTGAGACAGTCACTTCGTCCCAGTGAGTTCTACTACCCTCCTAGGCTATAAAGCCGGGGCTCCTAATCAGTCCATAATAATAGCTAACATAAAATATCATGAACATAATTGATTAAAGTGTAACACACAAAATATCTTATTGATTTTATTCCGCTAAGACACTTCGAGGTGAGCATGTCTGGAAGGTCCGCCATATCCGCTGACCGATTCGACCACGGCATTAAGCTCACAATCATTTTCCTAATGGGTTGTTCCATTGGAAGCCCATAAGCAGCATACTAAACCGCACATGATTGACTGATTCTAAATTGATTAACATACTACCATATTATCCCAAAACCCGGGGAACATACAAACTTAATTTCTAAGTTATCCCTAATTTCAGAATTGTGCCTGACTTTCCGTACCATATTAAATACATTATACATCTGCAATATATCTTCCTCAAATAATGATATAAAACGAGTGAACAACCATTTTTAAAATAGGAAAAGTGAGGCAACTCTGGGTTAGCTCGCTACGGCGAGTCAACAAGCTCGCCATGGCGAACTTTCAGGTACTGGCCTAAACAACTCGCTAGGCGAGCTAGAGCTCGCCATGGCGAAGTTCTTCAGCCCAGAACCTTGAGCTCGCCATGAGTGCTAGCTAACAGCTCGCTATGGCGAGTTAAGTCAGAAAGACCCCTGTTTTACGAATTTTCAATATTTTCAAAGATTCACCTACAACCAAATGCTGAGAAAGTGCAGATATATAATATAATCAATATTTAACAGAATAGAGGAGAATTTGGGAGCTAATTCTCCTCACACAACTAATTCCTAATTTCTTAAGTTAACATGCAAATTCATAAATTAAGGGAATTCTAACTAAACTAGCCTAAGAACCCACCTGATATAAGAAGCTTTAGTTCGCTCCTTGGGCTCTACACAGCTACAGCAGTCCTCAGCTACACTTACTAACCCCTTTTGGACATAATTGAAGGATGATGATCTTTCTAATTTGTTTGGTTTTCATGGCACCACTTGCAGCACCTCAGAATACAGCATATCCAACATGCAAGATAGCTTGGCTTAGTTAGTAAGGAAAGCACGAATTTAGAATTGAATGAGGGAGTTGAGCTTGTCTTTACCTAGCCTTATTTTGCATGGATTGGAGTGGAGACAACTCTGACAAATACTATTGACACAAACTCGGCTTGACAGGGCGCGAAAAGAACGATAGAAGCTCACCAAACGGCCAGAACACGAAGGATTTGAGTTGAAGAGCAATTCCTACTCCTGTCTTACTCGCCATGGCGAGTTGCCCAGTTTTTGCAACATCAACCATGCATTTCTGCTGTATTTTCCAAGGTTTTGCTTACCCACAGCATCCAAGGCAGTCCCAAAATGGCAGAACTCGTATCTTTGAAGAGTAATACACATGCAATCAGCACTGGAAGTGTAGGGTTAGGATTTGAGGGTTTGAATGAAAAGGGGTTGATGAACTTGTTGTGGTTCTATCTTGTGAGGCTTAGAATTTGTGGTTTCAGTTGGATTCCTTATTGAGATATAAGCTCAGAATCAGAACAAGGAGTAGTGTTTGGGTGGTGAAGAGGTGACAAGAGTTGGAGTTACAAAATTGAAAGCTTTGTGGTTGATGCAACTCAAATAGCTAGAAAAGGGTGGAAGGAGGGGTTGTTGTAGTTTCATAAAAATGAAAGAGCTTGAAAATGGAAGAAGCTGAAACATTAGTTTTTGATTCTTGTTTCTGCAGTAGACATGATTTTGTGTAGTGTTAAGTAGGAGGAATTGACAAGGTATGAATGAGGGAATTTGAAAACTTGGTGTCATGGTGTTGTTATTGCTACTCGTGAGATGAAGAGAAGAATGAGAGGGTTTTGTGGTTCATTTTGTTGCATGTTGTAGAGTGAAATGAGTAGTTTTTGTTTGCATGAAATCTAAGTGGGTTAGAGTTTATAGTTGGTGAGTTGTTAGCAAGTGTCCTCATAGGTGTAATTTATGGTGAGTGGAAAAATGAGTCATGAGAGAGAGACATTGAAGAGTGGAGGGAAAATTTGGTTTCTTAGAATTAATTAAATTACAAGTCTATGAGATATTGTGTTAGTGTGTTGATTATGTTCATTTAGAAACTCTAATTTTTACACATAACACAAGACTTAATTTAATTATATCACCTCTAACTAATTTTAATTTATTAGACAATGCTCTAATAAAAATTAATTAGGTAAATGAAAGAGTGGGATGTTACACACAATCACATCTATCATCGCTACACGTGAATCAGATTTGAGAAATATTAAGGTTTCTAGATTCATTATAGCAATGAAATCTGGGTTGTAATGAGAGAACAATTATATGATAAGGAAATTATATTAAGGGTGATGCTAACTATTGTTCCCGGGGCACTAGTTAAGAAAACAAAAGAAGTAAATTTTACATTGAAAACATCACTTTTCTACTTTTTCAAACATTAACTGCACACATTTCAATGCATTTTTACTATTTTAAGTATCCTTAACTAGTGCCCGGGGGCACTAGTTAGCATTTTCCTTATATTAATCCTTGCCACGTCAGTCATTGCAGCACCACATCAATAAAATAAGAGGAGGACTAATAAAAAATGTTGATTTTTAAAATAGGGGACCAAAAAGTTGAGTTTTAAAATAGGGGGATCAAAAGTTCAAAAATATCAAAATAGGGGGACCAAAACTGCATTTAAGCCTATATATTAATATATATTTATATTTTTTTAGGATTAAGAGTCTATTTGGTGCACAAGATAAAATATTAAATAGAATAATTATATCATATCATGTCTTAATACATTGTTTGGCGAGACAACATGATTTGATAAGTTAATCCTTAAATTTATCTTCTTTTTTAACCAAAAAGGTGGAAACTAAGTGCTCACCATCCTAAAAATTCTGAAACATTTCTTATCATGTCTCTCTAGTTAAAAATCTTATTCGGAATTTGAAATCTTATCCGGAACTAGTTAAAAATCTTATCATTTCTATAAAATATATTTTAAAAAATTAGTGAAAATTAATATATAATACACCTAATTTTTAAAGAAGATAATTAATTTTTAAATATAACACGATTTTATCACAAGCGTACACCCTAGGAAAAACATATATAAAATGAGATGAAAATTTTAATAGCAAAATGTATTTTTACTGATCGGATATGTTTTTATTACTAATGTTTGTTCTCCAATCTCATGTTATCAATAAAATCTTTGAATATGTTATTTATTAGTTAATTTTTATTTTCGGTTAAGTAGTTTAGAAGTGCAATATATATATATATAATTTGGAACTTTTTTTTAAGATTTAGTGTACACATGACACTCCCAAATGAATTTTCTTTTAGCATTGTTTTAACATTAAATAATCATAACTAAATAGACGTACAAAAAATTGAAAATAAATTTGTGTTCTTAAAATCCTTTTGGTACTTGCTCAAAGGGGAGGTTAGAATAATGTTCAATCAATTTCATAGTAATGCTAACCTCCCGAAAGGGATGTTGTCATACTTTATTACCCTTATTTCGAAAGTGTCGAGGCCTTCGACTCTTGGGGAGTTCCGTCCTATTTCTTTCTTGGGTTGCCTCTATAAAGTTATTGCTAAAGTATTGGCGGCTAGACTTGCGAAGGTTATGAATTCGGTGGTGGCAACAACTCAATCAGCCTTTCTTAAAGGTCGTAACTTGGTGGAAGGTGTCTTAATAGTGAATGAGATTGTTGATCTTGCTACGAAAACCGGTAAAGCGTGCCTTGTCCTTAAAGTGTATTTAGAGAAAGCGTATGATTCCGTTGATTGGGGCTTTCTTGAATATATCTTGTGGAGGCTTGGATTTGGGGCTAAATGGATTGATTGGATGAAAGCGTATGTGTTCGTAGGAAACCTTTCGGTCCTTGTATACGGGAGTTCGACATCGGAAATTAATATTCAAAGAGGCTTGAATCAAGGGGATCCATTGGCCCCCTGATGAAAGGAATTTCTGTAGTATTTTTAGTAGTACTTTGACCAAAACAGGCCTAAATATCAAGAACAACCTGAAGAATCAAGGAAAAGTATCAAGACAAAACAAAGATACGCAAAAGACAAGAAAAAGCCAAACAAATGAAGAAAAGCAGCTCATCGTGTCACGATGGATCCCAACGTGCCACGATGAGAAATGCTTGTTCGCCAAGAAATCAGAAATTATATTTTTGAAGAAGATCTTGCCATCGCAGCACGATGCACCTCAACGCAGCACAATGACATTACTTGGCGACCACGCTGATGAAATGCACAGGATAGTTATATTTTTAAACTGAATCTTCCCATCGTGTCACGATGGACCTATCGTGTCACGATGGCTTGCTGAGGCCCATTACAAAAAGTATAAATAGAGCTCCAATTCCTCATTATTTTTCATTCAGAAATAGAAGAAATTTCTCTTCATTTCAAAGAGAGGTTCAGAGGAGCTCTAAGGGCATAGTTTTCTCCCCTTACGGAAAAACTAACTCAGCAAGGTATGTTTTCTTTAGGCTTTTTAGTTAGATTCTTGTAATTTAATTATGTAGTCGTTTGTAATACATGACATAAGTTGTGGTGGAGACGATGAACTCCCCAATGAATACTTGGGTCATGTAATTGAGTCAAAGTTATAATAAATCGTTATTCAGTATGTTGTTGTCATTTATTTTCTTGCTTTATTAACATTGTCCGAAATCTGACCGGATAAACGGGACCACTTTTAGAATAAATATTAGGGTTTACTTTGATAGTAGCATATTAGGGTTCTCTTTAATATTTTTCCGGAACTAGTAATAAATAACACTAGAAGAGTAGAGACGGTAACATGCTGAACTAGTTATGACTTAACAATTAGAGGAGGAATGATGACAGGAATTTCTGCAGTATTTTAGGTGGTTATATTAGTAGTAATTTGACCAAGACTGGCCCAAATATCAACAAAAACCTGAAGAATTGAGAAAAAGCATCAAGACAAAGCGAAGACACGCAAAAGACAAGAAAAAGCCAAATCAATGAAGAAAGCAGCTCATCGTGTCACGATGGCTCCCAACGTGCCACGATGAGAGCTGCTTGTTCGCCAAGACTTGAGAAATTATATTTTTGAAGAAAATCTTAGCATCGTGTTACGATGCTGCACAACGCAATACGATGAGATTACTTGGTGACCACGCTAATGAAATGCACATGATCAATTATATCTTTAAACTGAATCTTTCCAACGTGCCACGATGGACCTATCGTGTCACGATGGCTTGCTGAGGCCCATTACGAAAAGTATAAATAGAACTCAAATCCCTCATTATTTTTCATTCAGAAATAGAAGAACTTTCTCTTCTTTTCAAAGAGAGGTTCAGAGGAGCTCTAAGGGTATAGTTTTCTCCCCTTACGGGAAAACTAACTCAGCAAGTTTTGATTTCTTTAGGCTTTTCTTATTAAGTTCTTGTAATTTAATTATGTTTAGTCTTTTGTAATAAATGCTTTAGGTTTTAGTGGAGACGATGAACCCCACGATGAATACTTGGGTCAAGTAATTGAGTCAAAGTTATAATAAATGATATTCAGTATATTATTGTTATTTATTTTCTTGCTTTAACAATGTTGCTCGGAATCTGGCCGGATAAACGGTAACGCCTTTAGAATAAATATTAGGGTTCACTTTAATAATAAATTAGGGTTCATTCTAATATTTGTCCAGATCTAGTAATATGTAACACTAGATGAGTAAAGACGGTAACATCCTGAACTAGTTGTGACTTAGCAAATTAGAGGAGGAATCAGACACTATTTGCGACATAGCAATTAGAAGCTGAACAACCCGAAACTAAGATCTAGGGGCATTGGATGGCTGATGGTCATAATGCATGTATGTAAACAACTCTGTCTAGTAATTAGGGTATGTGACACAGCGAGGTTAGGCTCTCGTAGGTGCCTTAGTTGCAAACATAGGAAACTTTGCTTACATAGTGTAGTAGTAAGGTACTACTAAAACAAAGATAAAATCGACGCTAAATAATAATACGAATAACTATGTTATACACCGATTATGCCAAGTATGAAGGAGGGAGTAAGTTCAACTACCATACCTATCCTCTATGTTTCTGAATCAAAAATTTTATTTTCTGCAACACATCTCGCTATTTTTCTAAATTAAAAACCTTTTTTCCAAAACCCAAAGCGAATGCAAAAACTCACGAACTAGAATAGCATTGATCAGGTTTGACATGATCCATGTGGATACGAACTCATTCTAGACACATAGAGTGTGAATTAGTACTCGACGACAGATTGGCACACTTGCCAGCCAGTAGTCAAGTTCTTGGCGTCGTTGCCGGAGATTGTTTCACAAACTTTGTTAGAATTATTCTAGTTTGTCAAAAAATTTTAAAAATACAAAAAAAATTAAAAAATAAAAAATTTTGTTAATGATTGTGAATTTTGATTTGTGAAATTCTGGCTAAGGCAAAGTCAAGGTATTTAAGCGATCCTAGTGATCCACCTCACTTACCTGGGAATTTTCACGGTGACAAAGACACATAAAATAAAAACCAAAAATATATTTTCTCATGCTACTAAGGTATTTGTTGAGTTGCTTTTCTTCATTTTTTGGCTTTTTCTTGTCTTTTGCGTGTCTTCACTTTAACTTGATGCTTTTTCTTGATTCTTCAGGTTGTTCTTGATATTTGGGCCTGTTTTGGTCAATATACTACTACTAATACTACCTAAAATACTGCAGAAATTCCTCTCATCACAACCCCAAACTTAAATTGTTGCTTGTGCTCAAGTAACATGCTGTCAGACAAGATCGTTAGCGAGTTAAGAAATAAATAAAGATGATAGTAATTTCACACCCTTACTTGTTCAGCCATGGTACCGCTGATTCTTACCGCAGTGTGCAATGCTCAGTCCTGCTTGGTTAAGGAGAAGTTGATAGTAACGAGTCGGACAAGTGTCTGCAAGAGTCCGTGTTCAACATTTTCTCTCTCTCACATTTTCGCTCGAAATTGAAAGGGTTACTCTCAATCATCGTACAACCTGCCATTTTACCATAGGCTTGCAAAAATTCTAAGCAACCTGTCAAAATTTAATAAACATGCATTTTTGGAGGTCTTTAAAGGGTTATAACGTGGCTAGGGTCAAAGTAGGACATTTTTGGGATAAGTAGGATAACATTTGAGTTAAGTTCTACTTTGTTTCCTTTTTGTGTACGTAACCTTATTCCATAGGATACCTTTTTAATTTTTGGTATCAGAGAATATAACCGGAGAGACGTTTGTGGTTCTTTTTCTATCACTGTTTTTGCCTTTTTGGCTCTTTTCTTTTTCATTTCATTTTTTTTAAATAGACTATTTTTTAGGGAATTTTTTTGATGTTTTCCCGTCTCTTTTTTTATTTTTTTATTATCTTTTTGTAGTGATAGTTCTCTCTATACCCACCCCAAACTTGAATTGTTGCTAGTTCCATGAGCAACCCCAAACTTAGATTGTTGCCATGATCAGAGAACTATTACCTAACTCCATAAGAGGGTAATTTCTTTGTTTTTCTGGTCTATAGGCTTATATCGTGGTTTGTCACCGAAAGAAAAGAGATATTATTTTTTTACGGCTCAAATTGGCTAGCAAAGGATATAATAATATAAAGGGTGGCTTGAAAAGGCTCTGGTTATAACAAACAATTGCCTCAATGCATAATTTAATAAATCAACCAGTTACAGAGAATTGGAGCAAGTTATGAAAAATAAATAGGAGTACGGAACATCTCATAGATCGAAAGAAATTGGTAATACCTTTGGAAATATTTGGCTCAAATTCTCACTTGGCTTAGGTATCTGAAGGTTTGAACATTTATCTGCAGACACCGCTTCTTCACTCGTCTCATTGTCTCCCGAACTTTCGCTTTTCGGAGCAATCACCTTTGGTATTTGTGTGAAGGCGCGAAATTCGGATCATCAAAATTCATAACTCACTTCGCTGCAATCTTACCTATAATAGTTTTTCATGCACAAGATAATAAACAACAACAATTATTTAATTTTTTAATAAGTTTGACTGGGGTTTAATAGATGAAAGTTATAACAAGAATTCCTAAAGTACATTTAATTGAATTGAAAAACATTACTGAAATGAAAATTTACTGAAAAATAAAATACTGAAATTAAATACTTAATACTTGTCCTTGGGTTGCCTCCCAAGCAGCGCTTGTTTAGCGTCTCATTAGCTTGACGTATTTCCTCCATTACAGATGATAGGTTTGCATGTCTCTTTTGTGCTCCTCTCGTTCCGTCTTTGAGCACTTACCATCTTCCATATTTGATATTTTGCAGTTTTGGCAGGACCAGTTCAGTTTCACCACTCCCTCAACTATAGCTGTTGGCGGCTTATTTTTCAGGTTAGTTTCATAGAGTGTAGTGTTTTCACCCCAAACTTGCATGACTGTTCTCTGGGTGACTTTGTGGCTGGTTCTCCTGTTTGCAAGCGTTCATTCCTGATGGTTTTTCCTTCTAATGTAATCTTTTCAAATAGTTCCCTTGGTGTCCAAACCATTTTCTGTTACAGCCCCTTATTTGCTTCCTGAAATTTTTATTCTTCGGAAGCCTCTTAGTTCAATGATCCTTCTGATCATTACCTGTTCTTTTGCAGCTTCCTCCTTTACCATTTGCTCAGGTTCCCCTCCTTGGAAACTTTAGTGAGAATGATGACTTTAATCAGTTGTTTCCAGCTTCTCCTGCCCTGTGGTACCTGTCTACATTCACTCAACAAATACCTTAGTAGCATGAGAAAATATATTTTTGGTTTTTATTTTGTGTGTCTTTGTCACCGTAAAAAATTCCCAGGTAAGTGGGGTGAATCACTAGGATCGCTTAAATTCCTTGACTTTGCCTTATCAAGAATTTCACAGATCAAAATTCACAATCATTAACAAAAAAAATTTGATTTTTTTTTTTTTTTTGTATTTTTATAATTTTTGACAAACTAGAATAATTCTAACCAAGTTTGTGAACACAATCCTCGGCAACGGCGCCAAAAGCTTGACTACGTTATGACAAGTAGACCAATTTGTCGTAGATCAATAATTCACACTCTAGGTGTCTAGAATGAGTTCGTATCCACAGGGATCGTGTCAAATCTTTGCTAGTGCAATTCTAGTTCGTGAGTTTTTGCATTCGCTTTTATTTTTGGAAAAAGGTTTTTAATTTATAAAAAGAGCGATATGCGTTGCAGAAAAATAAAGGTTTTTGATTCACAAACATAGAGGATAAGTATGGTAGTTGAACTTACTCCCTCCTTCATACTTGGCATAATCGGTGTATAACATAGTTATTCGTATTATTATTTGGCGTCGATTTTATCCTTGTTTTTAGTAGCACCTTACTGCTACACTATGTAAGCAAAGTTTCCCTACTTTCGCAACTAAGGCACCTACAAGAGCCTAACCCCGTTGTGTCACATACCCTAATTATTAGACAGAGTTATTTACATACATGCATTATGACCATCAACCATCCAATGCCCCTAGATCTTAGTTTCGGGCTATGTCAGCTTCTAATTGCTATGTCGCAAATAGTTCCTGATTCCTCCTCTAATTGCTAAGTCACCACTAGTTCAGGATGTTTACTGTATCTACTCATCTAATGTTATTTATTACTAGTTCCGGACAAATATTAGAGTAACCTTATTTATGTATTAAAGCAACCCTAATATTTATTCTAAAGGCGTTGTCGTCTATCCGGCCAGATTTCGAGCAACGTTGTTAAAGCGAGAGAATAAATAACAATAATATACTGAATATCATTTATTATAACTTTGACTCAATTACATGACCTAAGTATTCATCGGGGAGTTCATCGTCTCCACCACAACCTAAGGAATTTATTACAAAAGACTACATAATTAAATTACAAGAATTCAACTCAAAAGCCTAAAGAATTCATACCTTGCTGAGTTTGTTTTCCCGTAAGGGGAGAAAACTATGCCCTTAGAGCTCCTCTGAACTTCTCTCCAAAAGAAATAGAAATTTCTTATATTTCTGAATGAAAAATAATGAATAATGGAGGCTCTATTTATACTTTTCGTAATGGGCCTCAGCAAGCCATCGTGACACGATAGGTCCATCGTGGCACGATGGAAAGATTCAGTTTGAAAATATAATTGATCCTGTGCGTTTCAACAGCGTGGTCACCAAGTAATCCCATCGTATTGCGTTGTGTTGCATCGTAACACGATGCTAAGATTTTGTTCAAAAATATAATTTATGATGTCTTGGCGAACAAGCAGCTCTCATCGTGTCACGTTGGGAGCCATCGTGACACGATGAGCTGCTTTTCTTCATTTTTTTGGCTTTTTCTTGTCTTTTGCGTGTCTTCACTTTGTCTTGACGCTTTTTCTTGAATCTTCAGGTTGTTCTTGATATTTGGGCCTGTTTTAGTCAATATACTACTACTAATATTGCCTAAAATACTGCAGAAATTCATGTCATCACATCCCCTATTATTATTATTATTATTATTATTATTATTATTATTATTATTATTATTATTATTATTATTATTATTATTATTATTATTATACTTTGCTAGCCAACTTTGAGCCGTAAAAAATAATATCCCTTTTCTTTTGGAGTTAGGTAATAGTTCTCTGATCGTAGCAACAAAATAAGTTTGGGGTTGCTCATGGAACTAGCAACACATAAGTTTGGGATGGATATACAGAGAACTATCACTACAAAAAAATTAAAAAATAGATAAAAGTGACGGGAAAACATCAAAAAAATTCCCTAAAAAAATATAGTCTCTTCAAAATAAAATGAAAAGAAAAGAGCCAAAAAGGCAAAAATAGTGATTGAAAAAGAACCACAAACGTCTCTCCGGTTCTTATTCTCTGATACAAAATCAAAAATGTACCCTATGGAATAAGGTTACGTACACAAAAAGGAAACAAAGTAGTACTTAACTCCAAGTTTAGCCTACTTATCCCAAAAATGTCATACCTTGACCCTATCCACGTTATAACCCTTAAAGACCTCCAGAAATGCATGTTTATTAAGTTTTGAGTGGTTGCTTAGAATTCTTGCAAGCCTATGGTAAAATGGCAGGTTATGCGATGATTGAGAGTAACCCTTTCAATTTCGAGCGAAAATGTGTGTGTTAGAGAGAGAGAGAGAGAGAGAGTGAGAGAGAGAGAAAATGTTGAACAAGGACTCTTGCAGACACTTGCCCGACTCACTACTATCAACGTCTCCTAAACCAAGCAGAACTGAGCATGAATGCGGCGGTAAGAATCAACAGTACCATTGTTGAACATGTAAGGTTGTGAAATTCCTATCATCTTTATTTATCTCTTAACTCGCTAACGATCTTGTCTGACAGCATGTTACTTGAGGACAAGCAACAGTTTAAGTTTGGGGTTATGATGACAGGAATTTCTGTAGTATTTTTAGTAGTATTAGTAGTACTTTGACCAAAACAGGCCTAAATATCAAGAACAACATGAAGACAAAACAAAGATACGCATAAGACAAAAAAAACCCAAAAAAATGAAGAAAAGCAGTTCATCGTGTCACGATGGATCCCAACGTGCCACGATAAGAAATGCTTGTTCGTCAAGAAATAAGAAATTATATTTTTGAAGAAGATCTTACCATCGCAGCACGACGCACCTCAATGTAGCACAATGACAATACTTGGCGACAACGCTAATGAAATGCACAGAATCAGTTATATTTTTAAACTGAATCTTCCCATCGTGTCGTGATGGACCTATCGTGTCACGATGGCTTGCTGAGGCCCATTACGAAAAGTATAAATAGAGCTCCAATTTCTCATTATTTTTCATTAAGAAATAGAAGAAATTTCTCTTCATTTCAAAGAGAGGTTCAGAGGAGCTCTAAGGGCATAGTTTTATCCCCTTACAGGAAAACTAACTCAGCAAGGTATGTTTTCTTTAGGCTTTTTAGTTAGATTATTGTAATTTAATTATGTAGTCTTTTGTAATAGATGCCTTAGGTTGTGGTGGAGACGATGAACTCCCTGATGAATACTTGGGTTATGTAATTGAGTCAAAATTATAATAAATCGTTTTTCAGTGTGTTGTTGTTATTTATTTTATTGCTTTAATAACATTGCCCGAAATCTGGCCGGATAAACGGGACCGCTTTTAGAATAAATATTAGAATTTACTTTGATAGTAGCATATTAGGGTTCTCTTTGATATTTGTCCGGAACTAGTAATAAATAACACTAGATGAGTAGAGACGGTAACATCCTAAACTAGTTGTGACTTAACAATATTTAGAGGATGAATCAGACACTTTTTGCGACATAGCAATTAGAAGCTGAACAGTTCGAAACTAAGATCTAGGGGCATTGGATGGTTGATGGTCATAATGCATGTTTGTAAACAACTCTGTCTAGTAATTAGGGTATGTAACACAGCGAGGTTAGGCTCTCGTAGGTATACCTTAGTTGCAAACATAGGAAAACTTTGCTTACATAATGTAGTAGTAAGGTACTACTATAACAAGGATAAAATCAACGCCAAACAATAATACGAATGACTATGTTATACATCGATTATGCCAAGTATGAAGGAGGGAGTAAGTCCAACTACCATACCTATTCTTTATATTTCTTGAATCAAAACTTTTACTTTTTCTGCAACGCATCTCGCTATTTTATAAATTAAAAACCTTTTTCAAAAACCAAAAGCGAATGCAAAAACTTACGAACTAAAATAGCACTGATAGTGTTTTGACATGATCCTCGTGGATACGAACTCATTCTAGACACCTAGAGTGTGAATTTTTACTCGTCGACAGACTGGTCAACTTGCCATACCGTAGTCACCCCCTTTCATTCCTTCTTGTTGCGGAGGGGTTTGGGGGTTTGATGTGGAGTGCCGTGGAGAAGAATCTCTTCATGGGGTTTGGTATGGGCACGGGTAATCTTATTGTGTCGCACCTCTAATACGCCGATGACACTCTTTGTATTGGAGAAGCAACCATGGATAATTTGTGAACGTTGAATGCTATTTTGCGGGGCTTTTAATTAACCTCCGGCCTTAAAGTTAACTTTTCAAAAAGATTTTTTTTGGGGGTTAATGTTCCGCCTCCTTTCATGGATATGGCGTGTAATTTTCATAATTGCAAGAAAGGAGTTGTGCCGTTTGTGTATTTAGGCCTTCCGGTTGGGGCGAATCCCCGTAGAAGATCCACGTGGGAACCTTTGTTAGTTCATTTGAAGAGTAGACTACTTGCGTGGGGTAATAGATATGTGAGCCTTGGGGGCCGAATAGTGCTCCTAAATTCGGTCCTTAATGCTATTCCTATTTTGTATTTATCCTTTATGAAGTTGCCGGGGGTGGTTTTGAAGGAAATTATTCACATTAATCGGGAGTTCTTGTGGGGTGGTGTAAGGGGTGGGAGGAAGATTAGTTGGGTGAGTTGGAATGAGGTGTGCAAGCCTAGAAGTCAAGGTGGCCTTGGGGTGCGAGATATTGGTAAGGTGAATATTAGCCTCCTAATCAAGTGGAGATGGAGAGTTATTCATAATATCGATGCGTTGTGGAAAGAGATTTTGACCGCTAGATATGGTGTGGAAGCTAGGATTAGAGTGCATTGGATTGGGGTTACTTTGCCATACCGTGCTTCTTCGTGGTGGAAAGACATTTGTGGTATTGACATTAGGGATGGGGTGAGTTGGTTTGCTCATCATGTTCGTCGGAAGATTGGTAATGGGAACTCTACCCGCTTTTGGCATCATTGTTGGGTGGGGGATTCTCCGTTAAGTGATCGCTTCCCTCACCTCTTCTCAATCTCGTCTCTTAAGGATGGTATGGTGAGTATTTTTGGAATGATACGGAGGGCGAGTTCTCTTGGAGGTTGGTTTGGAGACGTCGGCTTTTCGCTTGGGAGGAACACATTTTAAACATATTATTACAATGCTTACCGACATTGGTCTTGTTGGAGGAAGTGGATGAGTGGTGTTGGGTCTTAGATGACAGTGGGTGCTTCACTGTTAATTCGGTGTACTTGGCTATTAATAACCTTTTTTTCGCCGGCTTCTTTGCTTTGGGACCTTGAACTTCGGGTGTTAAGCGATATTTGGAAAAGTCTGGCACCGTCCAAGGTCATTGCCTTCTCTTGGAAGATAGTGCGTAATCGGATACCGACTAGGGATAATTTGGTGTTCCGTGGTGTTCAAGTTGATGTGGGTCTTTTTCATGGTGTACTTTGTCATCATAGTGAGGAAGGGGCGGCTCACCTTTTTCTCTTTTGTGACTTCGCTTCGTATGTTTGGACGGCGATCTTCCGGTGGCTCAGATTGGTCTTCGTTATGCCGCCTAATATTGCTATGCTCTTTGAGAGTTTCATAGGGGCTGCTGCTTCTAAGAAATTGAGATTGTGGTTCTATTTGATTTGGCATGCGAGGTGTGGACGATATGGAGATCGAGGAATAATCTTATTTTCTCCAATGGTGTTATTGACCCCGACAAGGATGTGGATGAAATCAAACTTCTTTCTTGGAGGTGGGGAGTGAGTCGTCATAAAATTCCTACTTGCTTGTATTATGAGTGGTGTTGGGACCCGGGGCTCTGTTTGCGGCGTATCTCCTAGTGCTCGCCGTGTTGTTGTTCTGTGGTGGCCTGTTTTTGCCTTGCCTGTGTTCTGTTTTCCTCTGTTCTGGAGCTGGTGTTTTCGTTTTGGGTACTACGATTTTGGGGGTCTGTAATTGTTTTGTGTTGGCATGTGTACCATGTGTTGTATGACTCTTGTATTGATTCTCCTTTTAAGTAGTTCTTGTACTGTTTTTATCAATAAAATTTTAGCTCATTAAAAAAAAAAAAACTAAATAGACGTACAAATATATATTTTCAAATTCAAATTAGATCACTATTATTTTAAATTCTATTAATTCAAATAAATTATATTATTTTCGTATTTACTATTATTATTTTAAATTCATTGTATTTCAAATAAATTATTATTTTCGTATTTAAATTATTATTTGTTTTGTTTATAGTCTCATATGCAAATAAATTAAAATATGAAACTATATAATTTTCATATTTTGTGTTGTTTTTCTTGCGTCTTTACCTCTCTTTTTATTCTACTGATACAAATATACGGATGCCTATTTTTTTTATTAACAATGTTTATGTGTATATATATTTCAACTCAAATATTAAAGAGAATGACTTTTTTCTTTTTGTAATTTTTTAGAGAACTTATATTTCTATTAATATATATTAATATGAAGACCCATCTTTTTTTTTTGTAATTTTAAGAAATTTATATTTATATACATATAATGAAGCAATACTCTGACACGAACACCACGACACGACACAGACTCTCCGACACCGCTAATGTAAAAAATATACTATACCGATCGACACCGCTACATATTTATAAAAAATCTAATTTGAGAATTAAAATGCATAAATATGCATATAAGTTGAACAAACTTTTCATTAAAAGAGTTTTAAAAGAATATATGATGATAAATTTGACATTTATTTATCTATCTACTATCGTAAAACTAAAAGTAATATCTCTTCTTAAGTATTATTTTATTTTTTATAATTTAACAACCGTTTAGATTAAGAAAAGAAGAGAAAATATTGAAGAGAAAATTGGAGAAGATCTAAATCCAAAATAATGTAATCAAAAGGTAATCTCTTTAATCTCTTATTGATCAATATTATTGTTTAGATATGTAATATCCCAAATTCTAAATTACCTGATTAAATTTTAATTAGAGCTTGTCTTTTAATTGGAATTAATTAGTGGAGATTAATTAAATAAGTTTTGGAAATTAAGTGAATTATGTGTAGCAATTAGGAGTCCTAGTTGAACCCAAAACACATAATAATACCTTAATCTCATACTTGTGATTAATTAAGTTAAGAATTCAATTTTCCCTCTCCTCTTAGTGACTCATAGTTCCACTTTGAAGCTTAAGCTTACACCTCAACTAGAACCATGAGTCACACTTCCACCATGGTTCAATTCACAACTCTACATGCAAAACAACCATCTCATAACTCTCCTCAACTCAGAAAATCTGAAGCAACAAAACCTCTCATTTCTCTCTTCTCCCACGCAAAACAACAACAACCATATAACACCAAATTCTTCAATTTTCCATTAACACAAAGGTTTGGATTTTTCCTTCACTTGCAACACTCAAACCCACTGTATATCAGAGATTCCCTTCTGAACTAAATTACAGAGATTCCACCTGATTCAAATTACCTCTTCCATGTGAAATTGCAAAACAACAACAAGTTCTATCACCTCTATTCTCAACCAATAATAGGACATGCAATTAAAACTCAGTACAAAACCTCCACTGTTTCACCCTCAGAAAATCCTCTATAAATACCATCCATTCCAGCTGAATGTCTCATCAAACACTCATCAAATTCGTAGAGCAAAATAGAGGGTTTCAAAGTGTCCAAGTTTCCAAATTCTGGTCTTGTGGTCGTGGGTCTTGCTAGGAGGTTGCAGTGGCTGATTTAGAGAGCCCAGGAGCAAAGTAAAGCTTCATCTACAGGTGGGTTCTTAGGCTAGGTAGTTTAGTTCCCCAAAAATTCAACTTTGCATGTTAACTTAAGAAATTTAGGGAAATTATGTGTGAGGAGAAATAACTCCCAATTTCTCCTCCAAACAGTCGTAATTTATGTTTATAATATTGTTACAATGATTTAATTTGAGGATTGCAGGTGTTTGATTCGAAAAATGTGTTTTTCTGCAAAACAGGGGCTGAATACGCAGTTCTCGCCCGGCGAGCAGCCGGCGAGCATTCTAGCGAGTGAACAAATTCTGGACAGAGTATGAATGGCCCGGCGAGCCTTTGCTGGCCCGGCGGGCTTAGGCTGGCCCGGCGAGTGATAGCTCGCTCGGCGAGCTAACTCAGAACAGAAATTGTTTCTTGCTTGGGCTCGTTGGAGTGCTCCTTGGGCATGACATGTATGATGGTCCCATTTTTCACTGATATTTTCAAAACTATATACACTCGTTTTATATCCTCGAATTGAATTAATATTTTTGTAATAATGGAATTCATATAAAATACGAGTTGTTTGTTATCACGATGCAATCCTAGGGTATAACTTAGGATATTAGAAATTATTGTATGTTCCCCGGGCTTGGGATAATTATGGTAGTATGAACTGAACTTAGTATCAGTCAATCATGTGCGGTTTAGTATGCTACTTATGGGCTTCCAATGGAACAACCCATTAGGAAAATGATTGTGAGCTTAATGCCGTGATCGAATCGGTTGACGGACAAGGCGGGCCTTCGAGATATGCTCACCTCGATGTGTCTTAGCGGTTTAAAATTAATAAGACGTTTTCTGTGATACACTTTATTTATGTTATGATTATGATTATGATATGTTAGATATCACTTATGGACTGATTTAGGTACCCGGCGTAGTCGCCATTAGGAGGGTAGTAGAACCCACTGAGACTTAGTAGTCTCACCCCAATCCAATTATTTTTTTCAGGCAAACAGATTGAGTAGGTAAGCATGCTTTGGAGTAGCTGCTGCTGTTCGAGGATTGCATTATTAGTTTTTCTTGCTTTTCTCAGTATCTAATCGTGTTGTATTTGTATTCCGCTGTGTTATTTCTATCCTTATGTATTCAGCACCTGTGTGTGCATGTTTTCAATAATGTAACTTTAATGAACTCAGTACCATTTATAACATTTCGCATTATATTCTAGATATTTAATGTGGGGTGTTACAAGATACATCTTTAACCGTTGTATATGTGTCTAAGAAGAGAAGAAACAAATAAAAATAATGATTTCTAAGGACATTTATCCCACACGTTTGTACGTGTGTCTTATAGGGGTCGGACACCGATCTAACGAGTGATGGACACCGACACATGTCGAAAACCGCGACATGCCTAATCATAGAGGTGTCAGTGCTTCATAATATTAATACGAGGACTATTTTTTTTAATTACTACATAAACTTATATTTCTTTTCATATATTAAATCGAGATCTATTTTATTTATGTAATTTATACTGTAGTTTATAATTATACGTACTCATATATTAATAAGAAAGTCTATTATATTTTAATTTTTGTGTGGCCTATATTCCTATATTTCAACTCATACGTCAATATGGGGGCCTAATTTTTTTTGTAATTTCTACGGGAACATATATTTTTACTTATGCATTAATACGGATGAATTGATATTTATAATTTATACTTGGCTTAAATATCATTTATGTCCCTGTATGTTCGTGAATTTTTCCTTTTAGTCCCTGTATCTTTTTTTGTTGCAAATAAGTCCCTGTCTGTTCGTGAATTTTTGGTTTTAGTCCTTATAGTCAAAATCCGCAAGAAAATTTGCAGTTTTCGTGCAGATTTTCCTGTGGATTTTGACTTTAGAGACTAAAACAAAAAATTTGCGAACATACAGGGACTTATTTGCAACAAAAAAAAATACAGGGACTAAAACCAAAAATTCGTGAACATACAAGGACCAAAAGATCATTTAAGCCTTTATACTTAGATCTATATTTTTACTAATATATTAATACGAAGACCTAATCACTACAAGAAAATTGACAATTACCAACAGAAGTTTCAAGTGACAAACACAGTAGCCGTTGATATAGGCGGATCATATGTATATACCCACGATAAAGATTTTAGGTATAACTAAATATTTTGTATCAACAGGTGAAAATCCGTAACTACAGACTATAGTGACGGTGACTACGGCCTGACAAGTGTACCAGTCTGTCGTCGAGTAATAATTCACACTCTAGGTGTCTAGAATAAGTTCGTATCCACATGGATCGTGTCAAAACTTCATCAGTGCTATTCAAGCTTGTGCTTTTGCATTCGCTTTGGTTTTGAAAATGGTTTTATAAAATATTACGATTTGCCTGCGGAAAAGTAAATATTTGATTCAGAAACATAGAGAATAGGTATGGTAGTTGAACTTACTCCCTTCTTCATACTAGGCATAATCGGTGTATAACATAGTAATTCAGATTAATATTCGGAGTTGACTTTATTCTTGTTATGGTAGTACCTTACTACTACCCTATGTAAGTGAATTTTCGTTACTTTCGCAACTAAGGTACCTACGAGAGCCTAACTTCGTTGTGTCACGTATCCTAATTACTAGACAGAGTTATTCAACCTACATGCATTATGATCATTAACCATTCAATGCCTCTAGATCCTAGTTTCAGACTATTCAGCTTCTAATTGCTCAATTCACAACTAGTGTCTGATTCCTCTTCCAATTGTTCAATTCACAACTAGTTCAGGATGTTTAGCGTCTCTATTCATCTAGCATTATTTATTATTAGTTCCGGACAAACATTAAAGCAAACCCTAATATTACTATCAAAGTTAACCCTAATATTTATTCTATGGGCGGTCCCGCTTATCCAGCCAGATTTCGGGCAACGTTGTTAAAGTGCAAGAAAATAAATAACAAACATAATACCGAATAACGATTTATTATAACTTTGACTCAATTACATAACCCAAGTATTCATCGGGGAGTTCATCGTCTCCAACACAACCTAAGGCATCTATTACAAAAGACTAGACATAATTAAATTACTATAATCTAATAGAAAAGTCTAAAGAAAACATACCTAGCTGAGTTAGTTTTCCTGTAAGGGGAGAAAACTATGTCCTTAGAGCTCCTCCGAACCTCTCTTGTATAGAAGAGAAAGTTCTTCTATTTCTAAATGAAAAATAATGGAGAAAGGGAGCTTTATTTATACTTTTCGTATTAGGCTTCAACAAGGCATCGCAGCCACGATAAGTTCATCGTGCTGCGATGGCAAGACTCAGTTCAAAGTTATAACTGATCATGTGCATTTCATCAGTTTGGTCGCCAAGTTATGTCATCGTACTGCGATGAGGTCCATCGTATTGCGATGACGATATATTCTTCAAAAATATAATTTCTGATGTCTTGGCCAGCAAGCAGCCCTCATCATGGCCATGATGGGAGCCATCGTGCTACGATGAAGTGCAATTTCTTCACTTTTTTGGCTTTTTATTGTCTTTTGCGTATCTTTGCTTTATCTTGATGCTTTTCTTGATTTTGTAGGTTGTTCTTGATATTTGGTCCTGTCTTGGTTAAATTATTACTAAATATACTACCTAAAATACTGTAGAACTTTCTGTCGTAAGACGACAAAATTTTGTAGGTATAACTAAATGTTTATGCCAACGGTTGCAAATTCGTAACAACAGGCTATAGTGACGGCAAATTCCGTAGGTACATTAAATTATAAGGTACGGAACAAGTGCGTTGGTATATCTATATTTCGACCTATACCTACAAAATTCCGTATGTACAACAAATTATAGGGTACAGAAAAGTCGTCACTAAAAGTCAAATTTCTTGTAGTGACTTATTTTATAATTTTTATGGAATCTATATTTTTAGTCTTATATTAATAGGGAGACTATTTTTTTTTATTTCAACGGAACCTATATTTCTCCTTAAATATTAATACGGGAATCAATTTTTTTTTTGTTATTTTATATTGTAGCCTATATTTCTACTGATATATTGATACACTGACTATTTTTTTTGTGTAATTCATATCCACCACAAATAATAGAAACAACAACTGTGATATATTTTCAATTTTATAAAAAAAAAATACCAACTATAGAATTCTTTCCTAAGAAAATCTATGATACTACATAAATTATACAATTAGTTTTTATCACAGAATGTTATTGATTGTCTTCGGCAATTAAAATTTTAAATTTTCAGTTTAAAGTCAAGCTGTGTGGGTTGTGTGGAATGAAAGAAATCTCAAAGTATTCAGAAACTCGGTTATTACCATGCCCCAGCTCGTAGACAAAGTCAAGCTATGTGCCTACCGGTGGTTGAGGGTGAAAGAGGTTTCTTTAGCTATATCTTTTTATTGTTGGTGGTCGAGCACTTTAATATGTTTGGGCATTGACCTGTTGTTTGTTTATATATTACTCGTGTGGACTTTGTTGTAAATTATGGCACTCCCCCCGATACACCTTGTGCTGAGGGGGCTACTCGTCTTATTTTTTATATATTTCATTTTTACCTCTTAAAAAAAAAATCAGTTTAAAGTAAAATTTATTATTTATAAGTCAATAAATCTACAAATGCATTTCTACCCGTTGTCACGGGTTTGGATACTCGTTTCATCCTTAAATGCATGATCATGATCATTATGGTGTTAATTATTGCTCTACCACTCTTATGAGAAGAAATAATGCCTAAAAATCAGAATCAAATCAACAACTTGAATAAAGAAGAAATTGACATAGGAATCGAATAGTAGAGATTACAAAAGGGGAAGTTGATTGGTTACTCTAAATTGGATTTCTTGCGTGAAACTTTTGTGAAATTGTGCATGTGATTTCTCGTCTTCTATACCCGATGTGAATTCAACTCTGCTGCAAGTAGAACACACGAGAGAATGAAAATCAAAATGGAATTGACGAAGAACACGAGAGAGAGAGAGAGAGAGAGAGAGAGAGAGAGAGTGAGAGAGAGAGAGAGAGAGAGAGAGAGAGAGTAAATAAGAAATTGAAAATTGGATTTGAGAGAGCCAGTAATGGGAAATGAAATCGCGAGAGAGTGAGGAATGGGAAATTGAAAATTGGATTTGAGAGAGCGAGTAATGGGAAATGAAATCGCGAGAGAGTGAGGAATGGGATTGAATTGAAGGAAGACTAAGGAATCGTGGGAACAAATCTGTACTTTGCGGGTTTATCATCATTATCATTTTTATGTAATTTCTAAAGATTAAAGCGTGAAACCCTTCTTCAATGGCTAATACTTTTTTAAAAAATTAAAAATTAATGTTTCATAACTTTTATAAAAAATAGTTTGTAAGGGAATTTTTTTCCTCACAAAATCAATATCATATATGTGTTTGTGATGGAATTTGTGATAGAAAAATTAGTGAGGAATAAATTATGTCGCAACATCCCTTACTACTTGTAATCTCATTATATTTATGATGAAATTTGTGACGGATTTTTGTGACGGATTTGTCCATTGCATCTTCTGTCACTGAAGTTTGTCAATTTGAGTTCTATTAAAAAGACTATATTTCGTCACTAATTTCATCACAAAAAGTGAGAAATTTTGTTTCCTCTCTAATTTCTGTCACTAAATTACACTTTTTTTAGTAGTGGCTTCAAAACAATGTATTTAAATTGAGGCATTGAAACAATCTTTTCATTGATGCAAATTTTACAGACCCCTTATTGTATTATATTTATGCGGAGTAACATGGATGATTAGTTTATAACTTTTTTTTAACGGTTAAATTTTATTAAAAGCACAACTGAGCGAAAGACGATCCAGCATAGTGCGCAATATACCATACAAATTCTATAGTAGTTTCCAATGCCTTCAGGTTAATTTAATTCAAACTACAGCACTTCCATGTCTATTGGCACTAACAAATTTAACTTCAAAGGGATGATATCTTTTAGGGATGAGATTGATCGCGAAAAGGCGCCTTCCACTGACATCATTATACCTCTTAATATCAAAATATTCTTCTCTAAAATAAAATACAAGCTTGTATCCCAAACCTTGTTTCTTAATTTTAAACACACCATGGATGATATCATCATTTCCATTCAATCTATCAATAGCAATCCATCTTATATTGAATATAAAATTATTTTCAAGCACCAACCACTTGGAAGATTGAGCGCACTTTGGTAAATTCTTATTAACAAATTCAATTTCTAAGTTTGATTCTTCAGAGATAACGTCACCGCCATTTGTTACCTTAAATCTGACTGGTAAGCCATCGTCACCCTCACAAAATTGTTGATGTACATTAACTGGGCATGTCTCACTTTGTTTAATCTTACGAAGAATGAGTCCACCACCTTCTAGTCCTGAGGTATTTGTTTGCAAAATATAATAACTTTCACCAGGAGCAAGAGGGTATCCATCTGAGTCGTATACATTTTCTGTAAAGGCTAATGGAAAGTATGTGGTTAAGGCAAAGATGAGAAATGAAAGAGTGGTAAGTAATGTAGGGTTCATCTTTTGTATGTGTATTTATTTGTATTTACTACATGGCTCAATCCAGTATTTATAGAGTTATTCTAAGAATTGCTTGGGCCTATATAATTTATTTGAATAAGATAGCATTCATGTATAGATAGATGCAATACGAAGTTCAAACAACCAAGTGAACCAACAATAAATTGATCCAATCCAACTAGTAAGGGTTCGATTCATGAGTCATGCGTATGGAGAAAATTTGGTTGGGAAGAGAGAGCCCACTTTATGTGCCCCACAGGTTTTCCGACAGAAATTAATTATTGTTAATTAATAACGGTGAAAACTTTGTATTAATATCACGCTAACAAAAAATAATAAAATTCAAATAAATATTGATTAAATTAAAAACAAAAGTTAATAAAAAGGTAATCTTGCTTTTATTTGTGCCAAGTTGTGTATATATATATATATATATATATACGTATTGGTCCTTTATTTCTATCTACGCAGTAGTGTATATATTTTTGCAGTATTGATGTTTGGGTAGTTGGTTGTTGGCATATAATTTTTCATATACTTCATTAGCTATCAAAATAAATAAAAAATAAAAAAATTAGCTCTCCAAATAAAAAAATAGTAATTGCAAAATGTTGAAAAAGTCAAGTGAGCACCAATTTTAATTGCAAATTCAGCTATCCAAATAAAAAAATAGCAACAAATTAAATTAATAATATTTGGTTAATTTTTTCGGTATATGCACATCTTTTTGTACTTGTTTTTTTTTGTGGGCAAAAGGGGTATAGCCCCTAAAAGAAACTAGAAACCACGAGGAAAACTAATACAGGCAGAGTCAGTCCAAAGGGGCAAAGAAATAAAACTAGGAACAACATTAAAAATTTTGAAATTTATATTCAAAGATAAACCATGCTTTGCCAGACGATTAGCAACTTGATTCGCTTCACGGAGAACATGACTCCACTCAATAGAGTTGTCATTGTGATGAATCTGATGCACATTTTCCACAAGGGTACTTAGAGGATGAGTGATGGGGCATCCATCTTTGAGTAACTTTAATTTATGGCTATCAAGGAATCTGAATACACTTTAATCTTCCGAAATCCTTTCTCCCAAGCTAGTTTGAGTCCATGGTAAATCCCCCACATCTCTGCTTCGAGCACTGAGACATTATGTAACCTTGCTGCAAACGCGACAAGACAACAACCATGATTGTCATGAAGAATCCCTCCACAAGCGGCATTACTTCCTAGCTCCACCACCGAGCCATCAGTATTTAAAGCTACTCGATCTTGCTCACGAGCTCTCTAACTAATCCCCTCCATCGAGATACCGTTCCTTTGTTGTTTGTTAATACTCGACATAATATCAAAACTATTGTTAATAGCACTAACAGTAGCCAAAACCTTGTCTTTAAGTTTAGCACTATCATGTATTTCATTATTAAAAACATGATCATTCCTTCTCCACCAAAGAATGTCAAGTGTCACACCAAATTTGAGACCCCAATTTCCATTTATTGTTACAGCTCCTGAGGTTAGATTTTTACACAACCAATCTAACCAATTTTGCTCTCTAAAAAAGTCCGACCCGATGCTAGCACCCAACCTTAGCCACAACTCCTTCACTCTCGCGCAGTCCCTAAATGCATGGAAGAGAGATTCAGATCCGAGATTACACAAGGGACACAAAGTTGATTGAGTCATCCTACGCTTGCAGCGCATCTCATTAGTAAGCAGACATGACTTACTGAGTTTCCAAAGAAAACATTGAATTCGATGAGGGTCCTTCCAATTCCAAATAACACGATAAATACGATGGCTAGCAACATTATCATGACTTACTGAATTTTCAAGAAGCATAAACTGAAGCAAGAGAAAATGTGTAAGACCCGTAGAATTATTGTAGCAGGAATTATATTTTTGATATATTAATTAGCTTATGCTATTTGTTTTATCGGTTTTCTACTTGATTGTCTATTTTGACAGAATTTTTGCTGAGATTGTGCTTGCGCGTGGTTTAACGTTTGAAAAATGGGCACAATGATTTTATCAGCTTTAAATGAGTTTAGAAACAGTTTGTCTCGTCGAAATGTTGAAAATACTTTTCTTTTGATTTTTGAGAAAACGGGCAAGATATACCCGCTGTTTGAAAATTTTACGGTTTTCGATTTTCGTCAAAATTTAAATCGAGACTTTATATATCGACTGTGATGCGAATTTGATCTCGTTATATTTTTCCGAGCTTAGGAGCAAAAATTTATTCGGAATAAAATTTATTCGAAAGTTTGTGAATTGTTTTATTTAAGTGGTTTACGGTAGAATTTTTCAGATTCCGTAAAGTTTATCGGTACGCGAGATACGACTCGTCTGAGAGCGAACGCGGGAACTTAACTAGCTAGTGGGACTAAAGTGAGAAAATATCTAGATATTTTTCTTAGTATATCATTTTTTTTATTATTTGTGAGAGTATGATCTAAAGGCTAGGATTTTGTCTTGGAACTTTTACTATTACATCTAAGGGCCATGATCAAAAGGGCTTGGGTTATAAGTAAAGGACTTAGAAATTTTTGGAACCTCCTCTCTCTTCTCTGTCGGCTGAACACACACCCTCACCACTTTCATCTCTCATTTTTTCTCTTCATTATTGAACAAAGATAAATCTTGAGGATTAGTAGAGAAAGCTTGGAAGGAAATGAGAGCACCTTTTTAATAGGATCACATGAAGCTCATAGAGGGTAACTCAAACTGATCTTCCTCTCTTTTTCATTTTAGGCCGTGAGGCCTTTTGTTGAGTATAGATGAATTCCATTTTTTTTTCTCTTTAGTACTAGTGTTGATACATGCTTTGTAGTATTGGATCTAGAGAAAATTGTTTAACCTTAGATATGAGATTCACCTTAATTTTTGTTTGTTTATGCACTAGATGTTTAAGAAAATTTTGTGTTTTGTTAAAAGACCAAAAAGTTCATGATATTTGAAAATGATTTTGAGGAACAATTTTGTGAATTATGATTTGTTATCTTGAAATTAAAGCTAGTACTAGTTGTTTTAGTAGATAAAATTTTTGAAGAAAATACTATGGAAAGAAAAGCCCCAATTTTATGAGTTTTAATTTAAGGGTTTTGGGAAATTTGATTTGAGTTGAAAGTTTATTCAATTGATGTTGTGTTCTTGCAATTAAAGTAATCACAAAGAGTTTTATGAATTCAATTTTTCAAAAGAAAAAGTAATGAATGAAAAGCCCCAAATTTTGTGTTGGTTTTGAAGTTAGGGTTTGAAAAATTTGTTAAGTGTGGAATTAAATCAAATTGAGTTTGTTTTTTTGGGAATTAGTAATTGTTTAAGTATTTTAACGATGTTTGATCTTTGAAAACAATGGTTTTGAAGTGATTTCAAATCTGGCCGAAACTTGAAAGGGTGTTTTCGTCATTTGAAAATTATTGTTGTGTCCTAGAAACCTAACTATTAAATTCTTCTTTTCGAGACGATGAATTTGGCGTATGACTCGTCTTGATCCGATAAAAATTGAATGAGTTATGGCCGTTTTAATTTGTAACTGTTTTACCGTCGTTTTTGAAATTATATTATAGTAGTAGAAAAATAATAGAGATTATTTTGCTACGAAAAGAGAAACAAGTTTGGAAATCGATTTGTGAATCGTAAAGGAAATTCTTTTGTCAAGGATTTATGTGTTAAGAGTTGTTTTAAAGAAATGATTTGGCTTTCGAAGTGTTTTTAAATAACCGAGATTTATTTAAATGATGTTTCGTGATGAGAAACTATTTTATTAAGGTGTTTAAAGTTTTCAAAAGAGTTATTTGAAAATGAGTTGAGCCTAGCTAGTTGTGAGGAACAATCATAAGTCTTGAATCCATTAGTAGTCGAACTAGGAATATTTGAGTAACCAATTAGAATGTAGTATTAACTTAGATAAGTTATGTATTGTGAAAGGTTAAGAGGATTAGCCAAATTGGGGACTTCGTCGAGAGAGACGGATATTGCTCGCGTAGCGTAAGTTGAATGTGTTGAAAGCTAGCCGAGGTAAAGGCACCTTTATTTTTGTCTTATTTCTATAATAGCATGTGTGTATGCTTTGTTTGTGGTGTGTTTTGAGTGCTTGGCATGTATGTGTGATGTATTCTCGGAATGAGAAATTGGTTACAATACATGTAATTGAATACATATGATTGAGAATATATGTATGTTGTTGTGATTGAATACATATGATTGTGAGAATATATGTATGAATATGTGATTGTTTACATATGATTGTGAAAATATATGTATGAACATTGAATTGAATTACATATGCTTGGAAGGTATGTAATTGCTGCATTAGCATATATGGGGAATCGTATGCTCATGCATTCATAGTATGTGGTGACCGTGATGGGCCACGGGGTGCGACTGACAGTGATTGGGTCCACCTTAATCCTGCGGGATTTTTATTGAGTCCAATACGTGGTGACCGTGATGGGCCACGGGGTGTGATTGACAGTGATTGGATCCACTCTAATCCTACGTGGTAACCGTGATGGGCCACAGGATTTTATTGATGCCCTGCGGGGATTTGGTAGGCTGGGTCTACGACTCTCTGCGGAGAGGTTAAATTCCGGAATTCATGCATGTGGCAACCAGTGATTGGTGCCACGATCATTGTAGAGTCTGCATTGATAGGCTGTGTGTGCATTTAATTATATTATGCACGAAATGTGAAATTGCTAAGTGTTTACTTGCTTTTTCCATATTTGTTATTTGTATTATGTGTTACTTGTGGTGACCCTTACAATGAAACATGAACGGGTTACCCCCACCTAGACGATGGATTCCTGTCCGAGACCGTGAGTCGTGAGGACGACGGTGACTTCTTGAGCCCTTAGTGATCGAGTGGCGTGGCTGATCTAATTAGATTGTGTGTCGGTGTGTCTTGTACACCGTGCTTTAGGTTAGGCGTAGTATTCTGACTCTTTTCGATAACTGTATCTGAGTACTTATACTTTTGGTTTAGACGGTTGTCTTTTGAATTGTAAATATTCAGATACACACTTTGCTTATCGAAAGCACTTTCATGTATAATTAGTACCATGCCGATGCTTTGGTTGTACTAATATATATAATTAGTCCTGTGGTATGATTAATGCCGGCTCGTCACAAAATCTATGCACGCTCTGTTTTGTTTTAAAAAAAATAAAAAATAATGCCCATTTTTGATCTTTAAAAATCGAGGTGTTACAAAATGAGCCATCACTTGTAAGACTCCATGCTATATCATCAACTCCATGATTTGGATGAGGAGGTGAAACATTTGAAATATTCACAATAATGTGCGCTGGGAGAAAATTAGAAATCCTACTGATATTCCATAAACCAACATTGTCAACATAATTTGCCACTACATGATTAGATTCATACCTTGGTAGGGTATTTAGCACATAATTAAATAGTGGCAAGGCTGTAGGTCCCCAAGAATCATTCCAGAAGCTGACTTCATGGCCCGAACCTAGTCTCCATACAATCAAGTTTTTAAAATCATCCCAAATAGTGCATAAGTCATGCCATAAGTTACTACCAGGCTTCATCGTGTTAAAACCCGGTAAAGTAAGATTTCCACCATTATATTTTTTACGGATGACAGCGGACCAAAGTTGTTGTGGTTGAGTACATAGCCGCCAACTAACTCTCATCATATAAGCCAAATTCATTTTTCTTGTACTCCGAAAACCCAGCCCCCCCAGCTTCTTCGGATAACACAGAGAGGTCCAGTTAACGAGATGTGGTTTTCTAGTTTCTTCTTGATCTCCCCAAATGAAACCTCGACACCTTTTATCAATTTCATCGCAAATACCGACTGGAAGCATAGCTGTCTGCATGACATATGAAGGGAGAGCTTGAATAACTGATTTAGCAAGTGTAACCCGACCTACAAAAGATAAGGTATTCGCTTTCCACGTACTCAGACTCTGGTTCACTTTCTATAATATAAATTGATATGTCTCCTTAGTCACTTTTTTATGGAGAATAGGGACACCCAGGTACTTCCCAAGATCGTCTGTAGCTTGAATTCCCAACAAATTGCTCAATTCCAGTTTCTTATGCCACCCAACATTTTTAGAGAAAAAGACACGAGATTTATCTTTATTAACCTTTTGACCGGAGCTACCGCAAAACAAATCGAGGATAGCAGACATATTCTGAACTTGTTCCGTATTAGCTTCAGCAAATAAAATTAAGTCATCGACGAATGCTAAATGAGAGATGGCTGGTCCTCCTCTTGTGATTTTGATGGGCTTCCAAATATCATGAGTAACAGCAATACCAATCAAATGAAACAAATGTTCGATGCAGAGCACAAAGAGATACGGTGATAACGGATCGCCTTGACGGATACCTCTCCCTGGTTGAAATTCATTTAAGGCTTCTCCATTCCACAACACCTTCATTTTTAGAGAGGAAACACAATGCCAAATAATATCAATCATTTTCTCTAGAAGACCAACATCAATCAAAGTATCCTTTATGAACTCCCAACTCAGACGATCATAAGCCTTCTCGAGGTCAATCTTAACTGCCATCCATCCCACAGTTCCTGTTTTCTTTCTCATAGAATGGAAGACTTCTTGAGCCACAATAATGTTATCTGCACTTTGTCGAGAGGGGATAAAACTACTTTGCCAAGGTCCTATGAGCTTTTCCATACAACCGCGAAGTCTTTGAGCCAAGATTTTTGTCACCGTCTTATAAGTCACATTACATAGACTTATAGGACGGAAATCCTTCATACATGTAACTACATCTTTCTTAGGTATTAAGGAGATCAAAGTGTCATTAATATCCTTAACCTTCGATGGATCTTCAAAGATAGAAAGAATTAAAGAACAAAAATCCTCTCCAACAATATTCCATTGAGATTTGAAGAATATAGCTTGAAAGCCATCAGGCCCAGGCGCTTTAAAATTACCAAACCTCTTCATCGTCTCAAATATCTCTAGTCTACTCACATCTCTAGCCAAATCATCCACCTGATTAGGTTCAAGAGGTGGAAATGTACCTGATGTGCCGAGAGGAGAGTAATTATTTTCTCCTTCAAAAATCTTGATGTAGTAGCTTGAGACATGTTCTTCCAACTGATGTTCAAAAATCTTGTTTCACTTGTATTGTGTTTAAGTTCAACAAGGTTCCCAATTTGAATGCTATACAAGTGAATGATGGTGTGAAAATTGGGATAACAATTGTTCTTGTGTTGTGCCGAAGAACAATTGTAATTGTCTGTAAATGAGTGATATACCAAGAAAGAGAGGATGGTAAGAAAAAATTTGGTGCGACAATTATTTTTTGTGGGTCTTATATTGCAGTTGTTGGATGAATCTAATGGTTTAGGATTATGCAGCAGAAAGAGCAGCAGTGAACTCTGCAGCTGAGGATCCAAATTGATATAAATCAGGGCATTAAACTCTTTTATGGCATCAGCTTAACTAATCCAACCCTACCTTTCCTCTCTGACGGTCTCGCCATTTTACCATTACCATGTCAGAACACGGATCCTCATTCAAACCTCTGACGACACTTTATAAGTGATTTTTTTTTTTTTTTTGAATGGCAAATATATATAAAAGAAATAACAATTGTTAGAGCATAAACATCGCCCGTTCCTACACTGTTCCCAATCAGTATATGTCAGAGGCACATGGATATTTGGTTTATAATGAGCGTGTCTTATATTGCTTCGTGCTTCTGTATACCAACGTTGCTACATGTATGTGTTGGCATAAAGCAATCAATTTACTTGATAATTTTACTCAATTGTGGGGTTATGTGGGACTCATTTGAGAGTTTTTGGTGAGTTATATGAATATTTAAAAAATGTGGTTGGATTGTTTAAATAATTGAAAAGTGTAAAATAATATAAAAAATTGAATATGATCCACTTAAAAAATCAATATGAGTGCAATGGATAATGATGCTCTTAGAGTACAAATCAGGAATACCAGAAGTACTCAACAACATAATAAGAAGAAATGATACAAAAATTAAAGATACATAAATGGACTCCAAAAAGCTAGAGACCAACACTTCATCAGTGAATAACTCTACTAATACTCAGGCTGCAAAACCCAAATTTCACTCTTATTTCGCCATTAACAACATCAAAATCATTATAGTCGTGGCGTTGGAAAATGACTTTGACCTCTATATCTCCCAGTCTGCCCCATTTAAGATGCAAGCACGTGTCCACAACGTGCTTGATCACATCATACCACCAATTGAAAAAACAACCTATTAAGCAGCGGACAATCTCAAGACCGATGCTTTCGAACTGTGGAATTGTCTTGATGTGTTGTTGCAGTTGATGTATGCAACAGTCTAAGATGATATCCTCTAGTAGATTCTTGTGAACGACGACACCGTGGAAAAATATTAAACCTATAGCCGCTACGTTTCGCGACAACAAACATTCAAGAGTACTAGCACAACTCGAAAATTTGTTTAGTAATACTAATCTGGAAGACTTTGCTTCAAACAAAGCTTATTGAAACCATCCTAAAACTCTCAGATTTACTCGCCAACATTGATTTTGTTGTCACAAAACACCTATCTAATACTGAAAATGATTTCCATAGTCACTGACACGTACGCGGGGTTCGTAACATACATCCAGCAACATGACCCTCTAACCTTTGTTGCAGCGAGATCGTGTTTGGAGCTTGAACAATCCACCATGCTTCAACGAGCAGGTCGTGAATCCGGTAACTCCTCCATTCAGGCGACACTGATAGCCAAAACCCCATCAGATGACAAAGTCCTCGCAACAATCTTTTGGCCACACCAACATCCAACTATCGTGGCATAAGAGTAAATTTGTTACTTTAAAAACTCGATTGTTTTAATTCGTCGAATTTGAGACGAGATTTATTTTTCCAAAGTTGCTATTTACTTGAAATTATGAACTTTTAGTGAAGTTTTTAAATGTTTTATGCTGCATGTTTTTAAATAACTAGTGAATTTTTTTAGATGAGCAAATGTGACACCCTTTTGAAATAAATCAACTATCTGCCTTGTATCATCCCATGTAAGCCCACGATTTTCATAACTAATTTCTTTTTAATCCCTTAATGCCCTTCCTACAAACATAAAATTTCAAGATAAATAATCAAGAGTAGGAGGAATTTAAATTAATCAAAAAAAGTAAAATGTATAGTTAATTTAAGGCTTAATCATCATTTTCGTCCCTCGTAAATTTTTTGTTTTAGTTCCTGTATCTTTTTTTATTGCAAATAAGTCCCTAAATGTAGAATATTTTTTGCTTTTAGTCCATAAAGTCAAAATCTGCAAGAAAATCTGAAGGAAAATCTGCACGAAAACCAAACAATTTGTACATTCAGAGACTTATTTGCAACAAAAAAAGATACAGGGACTAAAACCAAAAATTCACGAACATACAGAAACAAAAATAATATTTAAGCCTTAATTTAATGACCGTGACAACTTCCACGAGATCGACATTATCATGCAAATATTTTAGAACCTGTGTTAGAACACCACCAGTAGTATCATGTGCTACAAATATAACTCCAAAGGTTATCAATAAACGGAGAATCATTGAGCTTGTTTATTCTGTCACCTATAACTTTCAACAAAACTCCCTGCAATTCTTCTCCATAATCATTGCTATCCCAGTATTCAAAAGCTTCCTTGCCTTACAATTAAAAATAAAATGGTGTCACGAAAAATAATAAGCAAAAGTACATTAATGTATATAAATTAAAAATAAATTAAATGGGACAAAATATCGTCGCTACAAGAAATTTGACTTTTAGTGACGACTTTTCCGTACTTTATAATTTGTTGTACCTACGAAATTTTGTAGGTATAGGTCAAAATATAGCTATATCAACACACTTGTTTCCGTAACCTACAATTTGTTGTACCTACTGAATTTGCCGTTACTGTAGCCTGTTGTTACGAATTTGCAACTGTTGGTATAAAACATTTAGTTATACCTACGAAATTTTGCCGTCACTATAGTCTGTAGTTACGCATCTATTGATATAAAATATTTAGTTATACCTACAGTCTTTGTCGTGGGTATATACATATAATCCGCCTATACCTACGACTATTGTGCCAGTCACTAAAAACTTCCACTGGTAATTATTAATTTTTTGTAGTGTACTAGTGCGTATATAAATTAGATAAGTGTATATATAAATAGTTAGCTAAATACTTCCAAAACTGAATGACATAATCCTATGTACTGCCATGTACATGCATAAACACCTTTGTATTGTGAAAATTGCACAGAAAAGAAAGAAAGTTAACCTTGATTGATTTCCAATAAGAAGTTCCAGAAACATATATAGAGGATATGAGTTACAGCTCCTCTCCAATTTCCTATAAAGATCTTTGATTTGTTTAAACTTAATCTCCATTATTTCACCATGATGAGTGATAACTGTCATTTTTCTATTAAAAAAGAAGTGAACAAAAAACCATAAACTATGCTGATGAATTTTGTTGAGAAATGCCAAGAATGTGACAGCTTTTACTAAAATAAAATAAAAAGACACAATTTGTCCATTCAAACCTGTAAGATAAACCAAACATGTGCTTATTAAAGACGTACGGGTTGATAAACAGATCTGCAGAGTTCCAAACAAAAAACATAATTTTAAGAATAGAAATTGAGAATAGAATCAGTGTACCTGTTTCGTTTCAATAGATCCGTGACGAGAGAGAACTTCGATTCGTGATGAGAGAGAGGTTTAATTTGTGTAGCGTTTCATTGAATTTAGGATTCAGTGAGCCAATTGATCGAGGCTAGGGTTTGCGATTCATCAGTGACAGAGATGACGATAATGAGAGAACAAGTTCGAGAGGTGTAGGGTTCGCGTGTGAGAAAGATATCGATGAGATATACTGTTGTTATTTTTTTACTTAGAATAGAGGAACTTATTTCAGACTATCCATTCAAACAAAAACAAAAATATTCACTCAGAGACTTGTAACATTATTTTAGAAACTTTCTGCTATAGTGATATGATTGTCACCGCTTTGACTTTTCACCTCAGGTAAGGTCAAAACAGATGTAAAATGTAGTTTCTATGTATTTTTCACTTCAGATAAAATTGAAGCCAGAAGGTACTTCATATTCCTTTTCACATTTGATATCCCTTCCACCGATGTAAACACCTTATTAATAAGTCAAAGTCAAATTTGTAGCAATGCAACATGTTTCCTGAAATTCTGTTCTCTGGCAGGACAGATGTCTTACACGATGTCTGGGACAACTGTGTATTTGACTAAATGTCTCAGACAACTGGTTCGACAATTGGTCGATAGGATCAATATATAACTTTGCAGAATCGTAAAGGAATGTAGTAAACGACACAAGTGTTTGTTAACCCAGTTCAATGTAAAAACACATACTCTGGGGATACCAATCCAGGAAAGGAAATTCACTAACAATAGTTCTTAGTCTCCCGGTCTTATTTGAATAACACATTTATTCAAAACCTACTACTAAAACTATTCGATGACTTTCTACCTAAGAGGCTACTCCCCCTAGATATGAGAACCCACTCACCTTTCTCTAATCGAGATCATTCTTCTTTGTCGTTTGACAATATTGTTGAATACAAATTCAACAATTATACCTTACTCTAAACCTTAGCACCTAAGACTTAAAGAAAGAACAAACTTGTGCAAATACACAAGTAATCAAGGTTGGAAAACAACTCCAATGCTTAACAAGGTTGAATGCAAATTCAACCGACTCAAACCAACCACTATGTGATAATTAACATAGGGTGGTGCAAAGAATGACTCGAGCTAAACCCTAAGTTTATATGTGATCATTAATCCTTGCTCTCGTACTTAAAAATGTAGTCTTGAGTCTTCTTATATAGGGATGCAGCTTCTGAGATATGCTTGAGTTTTAGTTGCATCATGATAGAATTTTTGTAACAAACTTTATAAGATAAAGTTTAAATTAAATCCTTTAAGAGTTAGTTATAATAAAATTTGTTTTAAATCTTCCAAACAAATCTCAACTAACTCTACTCATAGATATGATTTGTTTTTAACCATATAATTAGATTTGATCTTATCTAATTATTCCAAACAAATTTCAACTAACTCAACTATAAGATATAAGTTGTTTTTAAATCTTCATGAGTTAGTTATGATCTCAAATCATATCTATCACATATGATTAATAACAAACTTTGTTGTCAATTCTAATCACGGCTGGTATTTGAAGATTCGTGCCTTTATGCATATTTGAAAGATACACGCGCTAATGAATAAACATTATCTTCAAAGCTGTAACTGGGTCAAGATGTCCTACCCGCATATCTTAGGACATCTTGTTCCACATGTTGCTTCAACATGCTCTGAACCCAGTGATAAGATGTCTATGACATCTTGTTCAACATGTTGCATCTGCACATCTTTAATATGCACAAGTGGTTTAAACTCAATTACTTTAGCATTGATGCTTCAGTTAAGTCACTCTGACCAAGTTGTTTTAGCCTTATGATGCAGCCAATATCAGAAGAATTACATTTCCAACTTCTATTTTTCAAAAGTCAAAACTCTTTTACTCACCTATTACTTTTGAAACCCACAAATGTTATATGATTGCGTGTTTGCTCATAAACTAAGAACCACTGCGTATGATAAACGGAATGAAGTTCCCTTCAACAATAAATGTGGGTACAATACTATATCTTATCACTTGTTATAGTTTGATTGTGTATATTTTCAAATGTATTTAATTTAAACAATGACTTGTGTGTCAGAATGCTAACTTCTTTTGGAGATATCTTAGTCACCGTATGGCACCCATCTCTATTGTGCCTTGAACCTCTTTCCACTGCTCCAGATCGTTCTAATGACAAACACCATCGCCTTAGTTATCTTGTTTTGACACGTTCACAACAGTGGCACCGTCTGAGGGGAGATTACTTCCATAATCATCTTGAACCTTTCGATGAACATAGCTACCATTCGATCGCAAATCCATAGGACACTATTCAACAATTCA
The DNA here is from genome assembly GCA_954870985.1 of Trifolium fragiferum. Taxonomy (NCBI): domain Eukaryota; kingdom Viridiplantae; phylum Streptophyta; class Magnoliopsida; order Fabales; family Fabaceae; genus Trifolium; species Trifolium fragiferum. The sequence goes on from OX940789.1 coordinate 62,602,785, forward strand.
ACAACTTGTTAGATAGATCTCTTTTGATTGTTTCGCCATTTGATGAAGAAGTCTCCGACCACATCTTTCCCCATCATGAAGCACCCACCTCCCCATTTGATTTTCTTCAACCACAAATTCAATCAGTGTCAGCAACAACATACTTTGCCTGTGCCAGTGTATCAGACAAGCTAAAATTATTTTTTATGAAAAAGTAAATAGATACTAAAAGAAAAATGTATATTGTTACTGCTTGAGTTATTTTAGTGGAACTAGATGAATTGTTGAGAGATATTATTTTTTTTCCGGTATGCACTTCCCCTATTTTTTAAAAGGACAGTTCCATCATGTGTGTGAGATACGTAATCGATACTGATATTCGTCCGATAAATTTTGATACTCATATCGAAAAGGTATCGGTTAAATTTTTTTTTTTAATAAAAAAATAATATCCGATACGCGTCGGATACGTCTTGATACTCGTATCGAAAGTATATGTTAAATCATTATTTTGACCCTTGTATGTTGAGACTCAAACTGTTTTGCTCTTGTGCAAGTTTATTGGTTTGTTTGTACTTCTTGTACAATGAAATATTGACGTTTATAATAATAATAATAATAATAATAATAATAATAATAATAATAATAACATTTTATTTTTGAAAACAAATTATCATTATTAATCTATACTATTATTATTTGCCTTCCTTAAAGTAAAAAGTACACTTAGCGTCCTCACGTTACTTCTCAAGTAGCAAATTCATATGTGGCACTATTTTAATAATGTGACGTCTATGTGGCGCCTACGTGTCTTCTCTTTACGACCTAAAGGGACGCGGTTCAATTGCCACCGACAACAAAATATTAATTTTATGATTTTTTTTGTCTTTCTTATTTTGTCTTGCTTTTTATTTTCTTTTACCAATTATTGAATTTATTATGAAACAAAAAAAATAATATAGATATTAAGATTGAGATGAATTCTATAGGATAAGTACAAAAAAAAAAGAATCTATTGTCAAACAAAAAAATAGAATTGCCTTGATTTGTTTTTTTTTTTTTTTTTACCAATTATTCAATGTATTGCCAAAAAAAATAATAACGAACCTTACAAAATAAAAAAAAATTAATTAAAAGATAATACATATTATAGTAAATTACATTACCCTCTCTTGAGAGGTGCTTAAGTTACATTACTCTGTCCTTTTATGTTAAAATATATATTTCGTCCCCTTTTATACAAAATATATTAGAGAAAATTACTCTCATCTCTCTCGAAAGAAATTTGAATTTCATCCCCCTCCCCCCTAATATTAAAACATACATTTTCCTTTTTTAATCAAACTTCTTTTTAACTTTTTACGCGAGCTTTATTTATTCTTTACGCAATTAGAAATAAATCTCTTCTATTAGTTCATATATCTTTGAATATTTTAATGGAATATTTTATACAAATAATTAAGATGTGAAACCTAAAGTTATGTTCATGTTGTTTTGTATATTACACGGGTTTGATTTAGTTCTTCGTACTATAATAAATTACTCTCTCCTATTAGATCAAATATCTCTTGAAATTTTAACCGAATATTTTACGCATATAATTAAGACGCGAGACATAAGATTATAGTCTCAATTGTATTTACTTTTTACATACGTTTGATTTAATTCTTCACACCGTAATAGATTACCCTTTTCTGTTAGATTAAATCTTTTTTGATATTTTAATTGAAAATTTTGTAAAAAAAATAAAGATGTAAGACCTAAGGTTATAGTTTCAATTGTTTTTCTTTTTTACACGGCCTTGATTTTGTTTTTCACACCGCAAGAAATTAGTCTCTTCTATTTGATCAAATTCATCTTAAAATTTTAATTGAACTTTTTACAAGAAATTTTAATTGAACTATTTGATCAAGAAATGCCTAAGAATATTGTCTCAAAAATTTTACTTTTGACGGCTTTATTTATTTCTATACGCCGTAAGCGATTATCATCTTCCGTTAGAACAAATTTCTCTGGATATTTTAATTAAAGTTTTTACAAAAGTAATTAATAATTGAGACCTTAGGTTATGATATCAATTGCTTTACTTTTTACTCGGACTTCATTTAGTTCTTCAAATCGTAAGAGCGATTATCCTCTTTCATTGGATCATATCTCTTTAGATAATTTACTTGAACATTTTATATAAATAAATAAGTTATGAGGTCTAAGGTTATGATCAAGTTGTTTTACTTATTACACGAGATTGATTAGTTCTTCACACCGTAATAAAATACTCTTTTCTGTTAGAGCAAATCTCTCTTGAAATTTAAATTGAACTTTTTACAAGTATTATAAAAAAGCGAGACATAAGATTATAGTGTCAATTTATTTACTTTTTACATGAGCTTGAATAAGTTCTTCACACCTGTAAGAGATTATCCTCTTATGTTATATGAAATTCATTTTGATATCTTAATCAAAAAAATTACAAAAATAATTAAAATGTGAGACCGAGGGTTATGGTCTCAATTGTTTTACTTTTTACAGATGTTTGATTTAGTTCTTCACAATGTAAGAGATTATCATCTTCCGTTAGAACAAATTTATCTGGATCTTTTAATTGAAGCTTTTACAAAAATAATTAATAATTGAGACCTTAGGTTATGCTATGAATTGCTTTACTTTTTACTCGGACTTCATTTAGTTCTTCAAGTCGTAAGAGCGATTACTCTCTTCCATTAGATCATATCTCTTTGAATAATTTACTTGAACATTTTATTTAAATAAATAAGTTATGAGGCCTAAGGTTATGGTCCAGTTGTTTTACTTATTACATGAGATTGATTAGTTCTTCACACCGTAATAAATTACTCTTTTCTGTTAGAGCAAATCTCTCTTGAAATTTTTATTGAACTTTTTACAAGTATTATAAAAAAAAGCGAGACCTTATATTATAGTATCAATTGAGTTACTTTTTACACGAACTTGAATAAGTTTTTCACACCTGTAAGAGATTATTCTCTTATGTTATATGAAATTCATTTTGATATATTAATAAAAAAAAATACAAAAATAATTAAATTGTGAGACCTAGGGTTATGGTCTCAATTGTTTTACTTTTTACACATGTTTGATTTATTTCTTCACACCGTAAAAAATTACTCCCTTCTATTATATCAAATTCCTCTTGAAATTTCACTTGAACTTTTAAAAAAGAAAAATTTAAGACCTTAGAATACAATCTCAATTACTTTACTTTTTACACGGTCTTTATTTATTTTTTCAGACCTTAAGAGATTACAATTTTCCGTTAGAATAATTTTTTCATGATATTTTAATTGAAGTTTTTAAAAAATAATTAAGATGCGGGACCTAAGGTTATAATCTCAATTACTTTACTTTTTACATGGACATTATTTAGTTTGTCACGCTGTAAGAGATTACACTTTTCCGTTAGTTCAGATCTCTCTTGAAAATTTAATTTAACATTTTACAAGAATAACTGAGATGTAAAAGATTACGAGCTTTACTTTTTACAGAGGCTTAATTTAGTTCTTCACACTGTAAGAAATTACTTTCTTCTGTTAGCTAGATGTAATCCCTCTTAAAATTTTAATTGAGCTCTTTACAAAAAGAATTAAGAAGACCTAAGATTATGGTCTCTATTGCTTTGTTTTTATACACGGGCCTGATTTTAGTTCTTTGTACCGTAAGAGATTAACCCTCATTTGTTAGACCAAACTCCTTTTAATATTTTAATTGAACATTTTATAAAAATAAATAAGATTCGAGGTCTAAGGATATCGTCTCAATTTCTTAATTTTTTACGTGAGTTTAATTTAGTTCTTCACACTTTAAGAGATTACGCCTTTTCCATTTGACCGGATATCTCTTTGAATATTTTAATTGAATTTTTTTACAAAAAATAATAAAGATGCGAGGTTTAAGATTTTGGTTTCAATTATGTTTTACTTTTTACACCGGCTTGATTTAGTTCTTTCCGTTAGATCAAATACATTTTGATATTTAATAGAAATTTTTTTACCTAATAGTCAAGATACAAGGCTTAAGGTTAGATGCTCTTGAATGAGTTCTTCATCCCATAAGAGATTATCCTCTTCCATTAGAACAAAACGCTCTTGATAGATTTAAAGGTTGAAAAACACACAAGAAGGGGGGGTTGAATTGTGTTAAGACTTTTTCTAAGTTAAAACAAATGCCGCGGATAAGTTGTAACACACACAATATATATGAGGATAGGGATAGAACGATACTCAGAATTTTTATACTGGTTCCTCCCACTAACAGGAGTAGTCCAGTCCTCTTGTCCTTCACAAGAGATTTCACTATAATCACTCAGATTACAAATGCTCAAGCACAAACCAAGAGACTTCCAATGCTCAAGCACAAAGCAAGAGACTTCCCACAAGTTTAATAAAAATAAAGATATGAGATTAACACTTGATATACAATCAGAGGTGTTTACAAAATACAACACAGTTACAAGACTTAACTTAGAAAATTATCACAAAGTTTCTAAGTGTTTGATAGCTTTTGAATTTGACAGAGGTTCTACACGTTCAGAAGCTTAAGTCTTGATACCAATTCTTCACAGATCTTCTTCCTTTTATATGTGAAAAAAGTGAACGTTGAAGATTATAGCCGTTTGAAGAATTGAGACGCTCCTTTGTATTGATCAGTGAGCTTATTAGCTGTTCTGATTTGCAGATGCTTAGGAGCTTAACGTTTACTACAAAATGAGAGATTCCTTTTGGCTTTTGATATTTGAACCTTGGTGTAAGCTAAATAAGGAAATATTCGTTTCTGAAGCCTGACTTGAAAAGGACCTTTCCATGGTCAAACCTTTTCATTCTTGGTTTCTACGTTTGGACTTAGTCAGGCACAGTCTTCAATAAAATTGTATTCTCAAGTGTAGCTTAACATTTATCTCTGATGAGCCTTCAGATAATAGCTTCAGAGCTTGACAGGCTCAGAATTACTTGCTTCAGATCTGGTAAGCTCAGAAGTAATTCCTTCAGAAATTCTAAGGTGCTTTAGTACGCAAATTTTAACTTTTAATCCTGCACACTAAATTAAATTATTAGTACTTCAATTTAACTTTAAATACATTGTTATCATCAAAATCAATTAAAGAGATACAAAATTATAATTTTGTTCCAACAATCTCCCCCTTTTTGATGATGACAACTATATGTATTTAAAATCAATTGTTGTTGTTTTTATTTAACATCTTGACTTCAGGTTCTGAGGTTTGCAAGCTCCCCCTGAGTCTGATAAGCTTCAGAAGTTTATCAATGATAAATATAAAACAATCTAAGAGTAATATTTAATGTCAAATATAATTTCATATATTCTACCTTCAGAATTAGAGGTTTGCAAGCTCTATTTCTTCAGATTGACAAATATAAGACATGGTTTGCAAGCGTATCTTATATCATACGAATTTATGTTGGACAAAATTTATTACTCCCCCTCATTAAAAGTTTAAAAGACTTATATAACTTAACAAGAGTAGAGTTTAGAAAATGTAAGATCTTAGAGCTTCAGAATTAATTTCACTGCCACATAAAATAATATGAAAAAATATAATATTTTCTCCCCCTTTGTCATTATCAAAAACGGGTCAGTCAAAGCACAAGTTTTGAAAAAAAAGTGATAAGAATTAATAATAAGAAATAAGCCATAAAATCAAAAGAAATTTAAGCAAAATATTCAAAACATAACCAAGATAAAATTGTTCAGAAAAGAAACTAAAACAAGTGCCTAAAAGAGATCCTAAGGTTTAGGGGTCAGAAGGGTAATAAGGGTCTTCAGATCATTTGCCATTTCATTCTGTTTAGCCTCAATCCTCTCAAATTTTTCATTCTGCTGAGCGGCAAGCTGATCAATCTTAGCATTCAGTGCAGCTTGCTTCTGCTTCTGAGCCTCAAGCTCTTTCTTAAGTACAGAGAGTTCTGAAGAGGAGCCAACTACATCCATCACTGACTTGCTCACAAATAAATCACCAGGGTCCAAAGAAAACTTCAGAGCAGTAGAAATGGAACTTTGCATAGAGAGTGAGAAGTGAGTGTTGAGGTAATCTTCCTGCCAATGACGCGCCGCCTTCTCAGAGATCTTCAAATACCCTTCCTTAAGCTTATCCAACCAAGCCTTCAGAGCAATCTGATAATCCAACATCTCATTCAGATCCCCATCCACCAGATGATAGAAATCAGTCAGAACTTCCTCTCTTAGTTCATCCCAAGCCATGATATAAGCTCTTGGATTCATCAGTGAACGCCTAACATCATGAAGTGCCTTTGCTTTCCTGTAAATTTTGTTAGTAACGCGCACAAACATGTCATTGGAAACAGGAGGGGGTGGTGGTCTAGAAAAATGTTCACACGAGGATTCTGAAGTAAAAGATTCTTCAGAATCTGAGTCAGAGTCAGGAATGGTAATGACTTTTCTGGGTGGTCGGAAGGATTGAGGAGGTTCAGTGTTAAGCACCATGGTGAAACAAGGAAATGTTTCAGAATGAAGACGAATTTCTTCAAGATCTGAATCAGTTCCAGGAGATGGTGGAGAGGATGGAATTTCTGAAGTGTTGGGTTCAGAAATGAGTGGCTTAGAAGATGAAGGCTGAGGAGGTTCAGTTTGTGATTCAGCAGGGACTTCAGACGTTTGAGTATTAGAGGGTTCAGATTGGTCTATGTCCATTGCTATTGGGGCAGACTCAGAATCTTTAATAGGAGATTTCTGAGGGGATTTAGGTTTGTCAGGAATGGTTTCAGCAATAATGGCAGGTGCAGAGGTGGAAGCAGTGTGAATGGGTGATTGCTGAGGTGATGAAACAGTGTATACAAGATCACCATGAAGATGTTGTTCAAGGTGTTGGAGAGTGTCTGTGGAGTGTGGAGATAGTGATTGTGGTTGGTGTTGTTGTTGTTGAGTTTCTTGTTGTTGAAGAGCATGGAGTTGTTGCATTTTGGAGTGAAGTTCATGAAGAGTTTCATTTTTCTTAGATGCAACAGAGATGATGGATTCTTGTACGTGATCCACAGCTCTTTCAAGCTCAGAAACTGTCGGGGATTCATCAACAATGGGAAATGCTGGAAATATTTGGCTACTACCAGGCAGCATCATATTGATGGGTTGAGATTCATCAACAGACGGGTGATCAATGGTAGGATGTGTGGAAAGATGAGGTGGAGATGGAGTGGGATTAGTTTGAGGTGGAGGTTGTTCAAATATGGTTTCAGTGAATTGGGGAGGAGGTTGAGTTTGTTCAGATAAGGGGTTGACAGTTTGTGCAGCATTAAGAACAGTATTTACAGAAGTTGAAGGAATACCTGAAGTAGATATCTGAACTGGTTTCCTGATTCTGATAGTGCGGCTCAGAGGCACATCATCTTCTGTATCTGAATCGCTGTCAATATGTGCCACAAAAGGCTCTTCAGTGCGCTGAGGTACCCGTTCAGATTTGGCAGTAGCTTCAGAGACCTTCTTGGTCTTCACCTTCTTTTCCTTCTTAACCCTCTTCTTTTCTGGGGCTTCAGCATCCTCAGAATTCTTCTTCTTTGTTGTCCTCTTTCTTTTCTTGACTACATAGTCATCCTCAGGTTCAGACTGTAAATCATCAAGGGTAAGATAAACACCTTCTTCCCTTCTAGCAGCAATGTAATGAGCAATAACATCCATTGGCTCATTCTTATACACAGGGTGAACATCATCTCTGAGGGATGTTACCCTTCTCTTGGTAGGAGATTGAGGATACTTCAGATTATCCTTAGAGATCTTGTGCACATTGCACAGATTTTCAGCAGAGAGGAAGGGAGTCCTTAACTCAATAGTGGTATCCTCAGCTCCAACTTCCCTCAACTTATCCACCAAACGCCATTGGTAAAAGAGCTCAGAGAGCAATCTTGGATAAGCAATCCAGTGCTTAGATTTCTCTGTAGTGTTTCTGATATAGGTACAGAGATAGTGGAAGAGATAAGCTGGTAAATTTAACTTAGTACCTTTTACTAAGAAGAGAAGCAAATGCCTTTGATCCCACGAAATCTGATCAGTTCCACCAACCCTTGGAATGATGGTAGAGAGAAGAATTTTGTGCAGAAGCTTTGCAACTTTAAACAGCCCAGAAGTTCTTCCCATATGAGTGGGATCCTCATATAAGGTATCTTTAATCTCAGCTCTATGCTTGGTTAGGGGTGGAGGTTTGTCAGTATCAACTTGAAAAAATCCTTCATTAGGAATCTGAAGGAGTTCAGCAAAGTGTTTTCTTGTGATTGACACAGGTACACCGAGAATTGTTGAACGAATTTCAGGACCAATGTAAGGTTTCAAACCTAATTCCTCACAAGACTTGTTCTTGTTAACTTCTGGATTTTTAGCAATGGCCCTTTCCAATTCCGCTTTAGCCTTTTCTTTAGTAAACACTTCCGCGCCAACCCAAAATTCCTTGACTAAATTTGGATAAACGACACCGTTCAGCATATCAAAGTAGTTCGTCCATCCTTGATTCTCAAAGTAACTTCTTAGTTCCAAATCGTTTACCCTAAACAATTCAAAGTCGATTGGATTTTCTGCAACTAGCTCTAATTGTTCAAAGCGAACAGATGAAGGTTCAGGATTTCTGGAGACATCTTCTTGAGATTCAATAAGGTTAGGAATGATAGTAGCTTTAGATGAAGAAGCCATTGAAGTTGACGATTGAGGAAGATAGAAAAGAATTTTGAGAGAAAGAGAGATGAAAATTTTAAGAAGAAGTTGAAAACGTGAGAAGTGATAGTGACTAGTGTGTGATAAGTGATTATAGTGTAAGTTTCAAAATATTGGGGGAAACAAGATAGTGACGTAATGGGGGCGTGGCAGTTACTTTTAATAAAATCATCATTAGCTCTCCTCCATTACCCAGCGGTTACTAGACATGATGGGAAGTTACACAGATAAGTAGTGTTTTCAGAAGCCAGCTGTCAGTTAGAGAAACTGAGCAGTCAACTAACACTTAGAGTAGGTATCTGAGTCACAAGAGATCATATTTAATAATAAATAATTCTGATTGCTTCAGATGAAAGAGTGCTTCAGAACCTATATAATAGTTTCTGAGCCATCCAAACTTCTGAGGCCCTTCAGAACTAATTTATTCATTCAGAGTTAACAGCATTCAGAAACATCATTCAGAATTAAAAACCATGTTCAGATTTTTCTTGATAAAATTGAAACGATCAATAGCAAGAGGTTTGGTAAAGATATCAGCCCATTGATGCTCAGTATCAATGAATTGAATCTCAATTACTCCCTTCTGAACATAATCTCTAATGAAGTGATGCTTGATCTCAATGTGTTTAGCTCGTGAATGCAAAATAGGATTCTTAGACAAACAGATAGCAGCAGTATTATCACAGAGAAGTGGTATACTACTTATCCTTATCTGATAATCCTCCAGCTGATGTTTCATCCAGAGCAATTGAGTGCAACACTTAGCAGCTGAGATGTACTCTGCTTCTGCTGTAGATAGAGCAATAGTTGCTTGTCTCTTACTAGCCCATGATATAAGGTTTTCACCTAGAAATTGACAGTTTCCACTAGTGGACTTCCGTTCAATTTTATCACCAGCATAGTCAGCATCACAGAATCCAATAAGCTGATAATCTAAGGATTTCTTATAAAGTAATCCAAGATTAGTGGTTCCTTTCAAATATCTAAAGATTCTCTTAACAGCAGTTAAATGAGACTCTCTAGGATCTGATTGAAATCTAGCACACAAGCATACACTGAACAAGATATCTGGTCTAGAAGCAGTGAGATAGAGGAGGGAACCAATCATACCTCTATATAATTTCTGATCTACTTTGCCTTCAGATTCTTCCTTCAGAAGACTGCTAGAGGGATGCATAGGAGTTGACATTGGTTTGCAATCTTCAAGACCAAATTTCTTCAGTAAATCCTTTGTGTATTTGGTTTGATGCACATATACTCCTTCTTTTCTTTGATTAATTTGAATTCCCAAAAAGAATGTTAGTTCTCCCATCATACTCATTTCGAATTCATCCTGCATAAGCTTAGAGAAACTCTTGCAAAGAGAAGCATTAGTTGAACCAAAGATAATATCATCAACATAAATTTGAACAATTAAGATATCAGTTTTTAAGGTTTTTCTAAAAAGAGTGTTATCAACATGTCCTTTTTCAAAACCGTTTTCTAGAAGAAATATACTTAACCTCTCATACCAAGCTCTTGGAGCTTGTTTCAAACCATACAGAGATTTCTTCAATTTGTAAACATGATCAGGACACTTTATATCTTCAAAGCCAGGAGGTTGTTTGACATAGACCTATTCAGAAATTACTCCATTCAGAAATGCACTTTTTACATCCATTTGAAATAGAGTGATGTTATGATTAACTGCATAGGACAAGAGAAGTCTTATTGCTTCAAGTCTTGCTACTGGTGCAAAGGTTTCAGTGAAATCTATGCCTTCTTGCTGACTATAACCTTGTGCAACCAGTCTAGCTTTGTTTCTAACAACTTCTCCCTTTTCATTTGACTTGTTTCTGAATACCCATTTTGTTCCAATAATGTTCTTGTGTTTGGGTTTTGGTACCAGATCCCAAACGTCATTTCTTTCAAATTGATTGAGTTCTTCTTGCATTGCAACAATCCACCCATCATCTGAGAGTGCTTCTTCTATGTTTGTGGGTTCAATTAATGAAATTAACCCAACTAGGGATTCATCCTCTTTGAAAGCAGATCTGGTCTTTCTTGGGCTATCCTTGTTACCAACAATTAGCTCTTCAGGATGATATGATCTATACTTGAATTTACTCTTAGGTGGAGCAGGTGTCTGAGAGGGTTCAGTTTCTGAAGGGTCTTCAGATTCAAGGCCTTCAGAGATATCTTCATTTTGAGTCTCAGATGGATATACAGCAATGGAGAGATCTTCACACTCAGAATTTGAGGAAACTTGAAACTCTGCAAAAGTCTCAGCTTGCTCTGACATTTTATCGTCAGGCTCTTTATCATCAAATCTAACATGTATAGATTCTTCAACTGTGTGAGTTTCAGAATTATACAATCTGTATGCTTTTGAGCATTCAGAGTAGCCTATAAAGATACCCTTATAAGCTCTAGCATCAAATTTCTTTTGATAGACCTTGTTGTCTAGAATATAACAAGTACATCCAAACTGATGAAAATAAGAAATATTGGGTTTTCTTCCTTTGAACAGTTCATAAGCAGTTTTGTTCAGAATAGGTCTGATGTAGATTCTATTCTGAACATAGCAAGCAGTACTCACGGCTTCTGCCCACAAGAACTTAGCTAGGTTAGACTCAAGCATCATGGTACGAGCCATTTCTTGCAAAGATCTATTCTTTCTTTCTACAACACCATTCTGCTGTGGTGTTCTAGGAGAAGAGAATTCATGGATTACTCCATGCTCTGAGCAGAAAGATTCGAAAGAGTCATTTTCGAACTCTCCCCCATGGTCGCTTCTAACCTTCAGAATCCGAAGATCCTTTTCACTTTGTATTTGTGTGCAGAAGTCACTGAACACCACAAATGCTTCACTCTTAGAACGTAGGAATGTTACCCAAGTCCATCTACTGAAATCATCAACCATGACCAATCCATATTTTTTACCATTGATAGAGGCTGTCGAAACAGGACCAAACAGATCAATGTGAAGCAATTCTAAGGGTCTGGAAGTAGAGACAAAGTTTTTAGACTTGAAGGAAGTCTTAGCAAATTTTCCTTTTTGACATGAGCCACAAAGTGCATCTGAGTGATAATCAATGTCAGCCAAACCACTAACAAGCTTTTGTTTGCTAAGCTTAGAGATCAACCTCCAGTTAGCATGACCAAGACGCTTGTGCCATAACCATTTCTCATCACGCTGAGACAAAAGACATATAATCTTTTGGTCAACCAAATCAGAAAAGTTTACTTTATAAACATTGCCAACTCTCATTCCTTTGAATACTACAGATTTGTCAGAGTCTTTTGATACAATACATGAATTCTTATCAAATGTAACAATACATCCATTGTCACAAAATTGACTAATGCTCAATAGATTATGTTTAAGTCCATCAACTAACCAAACATCTTTAGTGGAAAGAGAGGAATTACCAACTGTACCTGTACCAATGATCTTTCCTTTTTGTTTTCCTCCAAACCCCACAGAGCCTCCCTCTTTCAGAGTTAGGGTTTGGAACATATGCTTTTCTCCCGTCATATGTCGTGAGCAACCACTGTCCAGGTACCAGGGCTGCTGTTTTACCTTTCCTTGCATGTGCATCTGAAGCAAACACTATTTCAGATTTTGGTACCCATATTCTGATGGGTCCTTTAGAGTTAGTCTTCTGAATAGTATTCCTTCTTTGTTTTCTATGATCAACACAAGATCTAGAATTAATTAAGCTTTGACAAGAATGTTTAGGCTTAATTTGATTCTTGGATTTTGATCTGGAGTATATCATAGTTCCAAAGGTCAAGCAAGGATCTGAAATAACTTTGCCTCGATTTCTCAGAGGTTCAGATGACTTCTGAGCCTTAACTTGAGAACTTTTGAACTCAGAAATTTTAGGTTCAGAAGAACTTGGAACTTCTGAGTCTTTGGGTTCAGGTTCAGAGCCTCCTTCAGAGTTGGATGCCTTCAGATCGAGTGTACCACTTTTAACAAAGGTAGAGAATAATTCAGGTGGAGTATCATCCTCACTATATGATTTCAGAGGTTTATCCCAGTTCTTAAACCGAGAATAACCAATGCCTTCACCATAGTTACGAGTCATATGATAAATCATGGAAGCCATTTTACTCCTATTGAAGGTACAACGAATTAATTCGTGAAGAGCATCTTCATGATCATCATTGAGCTTGTCTGCCAAGACATAGTTAGATTCAACATGACAAATACGAATGTTTAACGATTCATTTTCATCATAAAGAATCTTGGCATCCTTTTTCAATGATTCATGAACATTCTTCAGAATTTTGTGTTGACCTACCATACGAGTGTAATGTTTCACAGCAATCTTAAGAGAATCAATTAATTCAGATTTAGTCATGTTAGAGTATACCTCATTTTCATCATCTGAGTCATCTTCCGAATCTCTATCAGAGTTGTTACCTTCAGAAGTTCTTGCCATTAAAGCCAGATTGCCTTCTTCATCATCTTCTCCTTCAGAGTCATTCTCAATGGTCTCCCAAGTGGCTAACAAACTCTTCCTTACCTTTTCTTTGTACTTTTCTTTCCCAAAGCTCTTATTCTTTCCTTTGTCCTTGGATGACATTTCTGGACAGTCCGCAATGAAGTGTCCAGATTTCTTGCAGTTATAGCACTTGTTCAGTTCTTCCTTTTTGTCCTTTGAAAAGGAACTTCTTGAGTTGTTTCCTTTGTTTGGAAACCTTTTGTATTTCTTGTTCCATTTCTGAAACCTTATAACCATTAGTGCCATTTCTTCATTCTCAGAATTTTCATCCATCATATCATCAGAAGTTTCTTCCTCTTGTTCAGACACTTTGATCTTTGCAGCTTTTGAGGAAGTCTGAACAGAGCTTAGAGCCAAGGACTTCATCTTCTTGACAGGTTCATCTGACATAAGTTCTAGCTCATGACTTCTGAGTGAGCTTATTAAATCTCCAAGAGTCACATTGTCCACATCCTTGGATTCCTGAAAAGCTGTAACTTTTGGTCTCCATTTGGAAGGTAAGCTCCTCAGAATTTTCTTCACGTGATCAGATGCAGTGTAGCTTTTCTTCAGAACTTGAAGACCAGAGACAAGGGTTTGAAACCTTGAATACATGGTTTCAATATCTTCATCTTCCTTGATTCTGAACAGCTCATATTGATGAACTAATAAGTTTGCCTTAGCTTCTTTGACTTGCTTATTTCCTTCATAGGTGGAACATAGAGAGTCCCAGATAGTTTTGGCACATGACTTGTTGGATATTTTTAAATACTCAGCATGAGATATTGCACCAATAAGCATATTCTTAACAGTATGATGCTTCCTATATTGTTTCTTCTTTTCAGCATCAAAGAACTTTCTGTGGGTATTTCTTACAATACCTTCATCATCCATGTGTTCAAAATGTATACCATCTTCAATGATATCCCATAACTCATCATCAGTCCCAATGATGTAACTATACATCTTGGTTTTCCAGAAAGGAAAAGTAGTAGGATCACTGTTGAAGTAAGGTGGTTTGTCTCTGTGATTATCACTGTTCCTTTCCCTATCATAGTTGTGAGGAGGTGGAACAGCAGAGTGATCAGGTCCAGAGGAAGCAGAAGGAGAGGTAACACCAGACATGTTTTTCAACTAAGTACCCCTAGATCTTTTACTGTTTCACTGTTAAGTGAAGAGCAACAGACCGGAGCTCTGATGCCAATTGAAGGTTGAAAAACACACAAGAAGGGGGGGGGGGGGGGGGGTTGAATTGTGTTAAGACTTTTTCTAAGTTAAAACAAATGCAGCGGATAAGTTGTAACACACACAATATATATGAGGATAGGGATAGAACGATACTCAGAATTTTTATACTGGTTCCTCCCACTAACAGGAGTAGTCCAGTCCTCTTGTCCTTCACAAGAGATTTCACTATAATCACTCAGATTACAAATGCTCAAGCACAAAGCAAGAGACTTCCAATGCTCAAGCACAAAGCAAGAGACTTCCAATGCTCAAGCACAAAGCAAGAGACTTCCCACAAGTTTAATAAAAATAAAGATATGAGATTAACACTTGATATACAATCAGAGGTGTTTACAAAATACAACACAGTTACAAGACTTAACTTAGAAAATTATCACAAAGTTTCTAAGTGTTTGATAGCTTTTGAATTTGACAGAGGTTCTACACGTTCAGAAGCTTAAGTCTTGATACCAATTCTTCACAGATCTTCTTCCTTTTATATGTGAAAAAAGTGAACGTTGAAGATTATAGCCGTTTGAAGAATTGAGACGCTCCTTTGTATTGATCAGTGAGCTTATTAGCTGTTCTGATTTGCAGATGCTTAGGAGCTTAACGTTTACTACAAAATGAGAGATTCCTTTTGGCTTTTGATATTTGAACCTTGGTGTAAGCTAAATAAGGAAATATTCGTTTCTGAAGCCTGACTTGAAAAGGACCTTTCCATGGTCAAACCTTTTCATTCTTGGTTTCTACGTTTGGACTTAGTCAGGCACAGTCTTCAATAAAATTGTATTCTCAAGTGTAGCTTAACATTTATCTCTGATGAGCCTTCAGATAATAGCTTCAGAGCTTGACAGGCTCAGAATTACTTGCTTCAGATCTGGTAAGCTCAGAAGTAATTCCTTCAGAAATTCTAAGGTGCTTTAGTACGCAAATTTTAACTTTTAATCCTGCACACTAAATTAAATTATTAGTACTTCAATTTAACTTTAAATACATTGTTATCATCAAAATCAATTAAAGAGATACAAAATTATAATTTTGTTCCAACAAGATTAATTAAATTTTCTACCAAAGTAAGATTGAAATAAATATATGTGCACATTAAAGTCTAAAATCATTAATTCTAACAAAAAAAATCCAAAATCAATATATTTTTATGAATGAAAGCTAACTCATATATAACGCGGACAATTTTTCACTTCTAAGTTAGAGAGAAATCAGTATCCTGGAAAAAAACAATATATTTTTATGAATGAAAGTTAACTTAGAAAAAAACTGAAGAAACAAAGAGAGGAACAACAACAACAACAAACAATTAAAAAAAAAAAAAAAAACAACAACAACAACAAAACATTTTTAGCATAAATCTAGCCCTTCTGTTTCAAAATCCAGAAAAATCATGGAGAAAAAATTCAACAGAGTTATGATTCATAAACAAAACCAAATAAAATAGATCTAAAATCTCATTGGCAAATTTTTGCAAAACAAATCTCATTGCCAAATAAACTCACCGAAATTGCTATATAACAACAGAGTTTGGGCATGCTTAGAATCATTTTTGAATATGGAACATTTATTTGGGCATGCTTAGAATCATGATATTCGGCAAACTGTTCGGGTACAGTGGGGACTGATGTTGTGGGTGGCTGGCCGGCAGTTGGATTAAGTGACGTTGTCGACAGTGGCGGTGTACCAAGTTATTTTGATGAGTTTGATGAAAAGATTGAAGTTGTTGGTTATTGTTGTTGAAGTTCCAATGAAGATGAGAAAGAACACATTCTTTATATTAATTTTTCTTTTAAAAAAATAAATAGGTATTTAACTTTTAAAATAGTTTGTTTACTAATTAAAAATGTCACTATAAGTTGACACGTGTCGCCACGTGATTTATTGGCTAATTAGAAAAACGGATCATACTGTGCCACACCACTATTCCGTTAACCAAACAAACGGAATGACCAAACTGAATAACAACACAACGTATAGGATTTCTTTTAATCATTTTAAAAATATTGGGACTAACAACATATTTAATCCATATATATATATATATATATATATATATATATATATATATATATATATATATATATATATAACAAGCATTTTTAAAATTTATAAAAAAAAATGAATTTCTAGCCCGTGCTTGGCACGGGTGTCCATACTAGTATTGTTGATTTTAGTCATGTTTATATATTATGCATTTTTATATTTAATTTTAAATATAATTTTTAAATAACGTATCACGGCGTATATTTATATTCAAAAAATTTCACATATCAGCGTATCGGTATCGTGTCGCGTATCGGGGCTTCGCAGGTTCCATCTATTTCTCTACTTAGAGCATTGTTATCCATCGATCCTATATGGGTTTTAATTTTAAGTGAATCCTATTCAATTTTTTATATTATTATTCACTTTTGAATTATTTAAACAATTCAATTAGATTTCTTAAATATCTATACAACTCACTAAAAATTCTCAAATAGGTCCTACAAAACCCCACATGTTTTTCCAAATTTATATTTTACATTCAGAATACTCGAGCAATATTGGTGTTTCTTTCATGAAAAATGATATTTTGACATCTAATTTAGAACAGTTTTAGACAATTATTTTATTTTTTTAAAATAATTTTTTATTTGCCTTATTATTTTGAGTTGTCCCATGAGAATATAAAATGAAAGCTGATTTAATGATAGACTAATGATTATTAAAAAAGTTACCTTTTTGTAAGAAAAATCGCTTAAAATACATAAAAATGTATATAAATTACAATTGTGCTTTGCGTATATTTATATTCTGAAAATTTTCAACTATTTTTGCGTCCCAAAATGAATCACCTCCAATGTTCACAAATAAGTTAACTGTCCATCCCCAACCATCTTATAGTAAAACTCTTCTTTATAAATCATAAAAAGCAAGGTTTTAAAAAACGGTCGCGTCTCGATTACGTAAAGGTTTTTGCGATTTCAGTCGGTACAGGTTTTACGATGCTAGTTACGGTCGTCACTCTGTGAATTAATCACAATTTATTCTTTAATAAAAAATACGGTGATAACGGTAACGTTATCGGTACTTATCAAAACTGTTTTGTCACGGCCGTTTTCGCAGTCGCGGACTTTTATTTAAAACCTTGATAAAAACCATTCTTTTTTTTTTAATGGTATATATATATATATATATATATATATATATCAAATATATAAAAGGATAACAAGGTATCAAAATACAAAAGAGAAGTACAAGAAGTACTCAAAGATAAACATATAAAAGCTACAAATAGAAGCAACAGAGAATAACACCCAAGAGATACCACTCAGCCAACACCTGAAAGAACTAAGCATCACAGCTTCACCTCACCTTGTTGGACCAGCACAAGAGAGGTTGCACCTTGCACTCGTAGAAGGAGCAATGACTCAGAGTTTTTACCTAAAAACCATTTCTAGGAGGAGAGCTTGACCCTATCCACAAGATTCTCAATCGGTGAAGATCCACCGGCAAAGATAATATTATTTCGATAGGTCCAGATAGTCCACACAACAACATGCCATACAAGAGTCATACTAAACGAACTCGACGCCCCACACCCATCCCAAGGAAGCACTCAAAAACTTGCATTATACTATTAGGAGACACGTACTCTTTCCCTAACCACTTAGACACACTCAAAAACCATTCTCATTTTTTGTTTGAAAGCTACAAAGAACAACTTTATAGACAGATTCCATCATCTAAAGAAATTGGTAGACCATAGAGACATGTCAATACCAAGACAATATATATAAGTATTGTACTAGTAGTAGACCCTAATTTGCATAACTGTTATAATTAGAAGATGAAAACTATTAGCTGGCCATATGCTACATTTTAAAGTACATATATTGTTCTTTCAGAAACCAAACAGATATCTAATATTACATCAAGTTGTTTCCTCTACAAACATAATTTATAACAGGGGAACACCATTATTTAACTCTTTGTCTAATGGTCTATGTTTAAGATGCAACCAATATTGGGGCACCTCGTACCCAAGTTTGTGACAAAAGATACTGCAAATTGGAAAAGACAATCCTATTAAAACAATTTCCTAATCAGCCCCTCTCAAACACAAGAGATGTTGAATGATAAAATGGAAAAAAAACATTGTGCACCTCAACAGCTTGCAACACAAGCTATCAGGTCTCTTAGTCTTACCATAATAAACATAAAGTGAGTTATATATATATGATTCAATAGTCATCAGTAAAGTTTTAGAAAATGGTCTGGTCCGCAACAATAACTGCGAAAATATGGTATCAATAGTGTCCGTTATCATTTGTCTCTGGTTTTTTAGATGGGTAGAAATTGTAAGACCCGTAGAATTATACTGATCTCGCTGCACAAATCCCCTATTGAGAATTAACTCCATGTCTTCCTTTGCTTCACCACTAAGTGTGGCCTTCATAATTTTGAGCTGAGATTGGAACCGATCAGACATTATTATCAGCTCTGATTCGACATTCCATTTCTTCAAAATCCACAGCTGCATGAGATCAACCGATGCTCGTGTTGGCACCGTTATAAGAGCTGCTACTGGGATCAATCATATATGTGGAATTCTTACATGCACAAATGAAAATCTACCTTCTATACCCCTAAAATGCCCTTTTATCTTTCTAATAGCAAACTCAAGATATTTGTCCGTCAGTATGGCATTCCAAGTCATTTCATCATACCGATCATGAGGCGGACACGAATTTTGATGAGCTCCAAAATCTCTTCAAATGCATCCATCAATGCATGATTATTTTTTTGATTTGTTAGTAATAAAATTATACAATAACACCAATTCAATGATAAAATTTGAATTATTACTTGTCCCGCGCTTTTTCCGTATCCCATGACCCATAACCTCATCTATGAAAAAATGCTTACATTTCAACCATCTAGACGCTTTGTTTTAGTAAACAGAAAACATTGAGTAAAAAGTAAAATTCAATTTAAATCAATAGTTTAGAACAATTATCAGGTCTCAAAGATATAAACATATAAGGTTCAGACAATCTCACCCAACTAGGTCCAAGTGATTCATATTCAGTTATTCATATGTTAAGAATAAATAGATGCTCAAAACTTGAATAAAGCAACTTTATTTCAAATTCATTCTAACATTCAAAGACAAATTCAAAAATTTTGATCATGAGTAAAGCATTTGAACAAATCATTCTTGTCATAAATTTGAAAAAATTTCAAATGTTGTCTCTATAGTCAAATCTCATTTTTTCCATTATTATTTTTTTATCATATCATGTTATTGGTACAAAGTTTTTACTCCTGTATTTGGCATAATTAATCGCTGCCATCGAGTTAGTAAAATTTTGAACTTATGACCACTTATTTAAGAATTGGAAGTCTCTTGCTATTGAAACCAACTCATTAACCATATGGATTTTTTATTTCTAATAAATATTCTCTATATTCCTATTTCTGAACCTTTTTTTTTTAACTTTAATATAAGAAAAAGTTTATTTTTTAAATATAGTAGTAACTAATGTATTTAGTTTATAGTATAAGTCAAATACATTAATTACTAAATTAATATATCTAAAAATTAAATTATTAAATTTAATCTAGTGGTAAAAAATTTGGATAGTATCAATAAAGTTCTGAATTCATTTTATATAATAATCATATAATTAATTTATTATTCTATAGGTTCGATCATCAATTTTAATATATTTAAAAATTAATTTTTCTTTTATATTAAAGACTAAAAGTATCAAATAATAAGAGCAACACAAATAAAACCTTTTGTGACAAGTCCATCGAATCAATTATTACAACCGTAAAAAAAAATCAAATCAATCATTAGACAATAACCATATTAGAGGCCGTATATATTTTACACTTATAATAATTTATGCAACAAGCATATTATATCAAGGTTTATTGTGTTGATGTAATTCAAGGGACAAAACCAATGAGGCCTCTAATCTCAAACTTGGGTGGGCGTTGCTTCATGCTGACAGTTCCTGGGCCAAGCTCCTGCGCGCGCGCTTTTTTCGTAACGGCAAGCCAATTCAACACCATATTTTTTCATCTATTTGGGCTAGTGTCAAGGCTGAATACCATAATATTATTGACAACTCTATTTGGCTGATTGGGAATGGGAATAACATCAACTTTTGGCATGATGATTGGGGCGATTCTCCTCTTACTAATCAACTTCATATCCCCTCTCAAGCTTGGCCTCACCTCTCAGCTAAAGTTAGCGACTTCATTCACAATGGTAACTGGAGTATCCCTCCTTTTTTAGCTAATTTATTTCCTTCCTTGTCTGACATCTTAGCTAAGGTTACTCCCCCTTTGGATGATTCTCAAGATCTTCTCTTATGGAAGCATACTGATGATGGAGATTTACAGTTATTCCCAACCTGTCCAAGACTTGCCTTGGGCCAAACTTATTTGGAGCAACGATATTCCTCCTTCTAGATCTTTACTTGTTTGGAGATTGATGCATGGGAAAGTTCCCACTGATGAAAATCTTCAAACCCGAGGGTGCAATGGCCCTTCTATGTGTAGCTTATGTTCTAGGGCGGCTGAATCTTCGTTCCATCTTTTCTTTGAGTGTGATATTGCTGTGAAGCTTTGGCGTTGGTTAGCTGGTTGCCTTGATCGTACTATTCAATTTTATCATATTGAGGATATGTGGTCTCTTTGTGATAATGCTTGGGCTCCTCAAAGTAAGTTAACTATCGCTGCCGCTATCATCAATCTTCTTAATATTGTGTGGATGGCTCGGAACCATGCTAGATTTAATCACCGGATTATTTCTTGGAGGCACACTATTTCTTTACTCATTAATAACACCATGCTTACAGGTAATAACACAAGTAAGGTCTCTTCTAATTCCATCAAAGATTTCTCTTTTCTTAAAAAGTTTAATATTACCATACACTGCCCTAAATTGCCTATGCTGAAGGAAGTTATTTGGATCCCTCCCTTGCCTTCCTGGTATAAGTGCAACATTGATGGTGCCTCCAATGGTAATCCTGGTAATGCTGCTTGTGGAGGTGTTTATAGAAACCACTTATCTGATTTTGTTTATGCTTTTGCTGAGCCTTTGGGTGATGCTTCTTCCTTTTATGCTGAACTTTGTGGTGCTTTGAGAGCTGTTGAGGTTGCTTGGGACAATGGTTGGTCCAATCTTTGGCTTGAAACTGATTCTTCTCTGGTGGTTTCTGCTTTTAAAAACCCTTCCAAACCTGTTGTTTGGTCTTTACGAAATAGATGGCGCAATATTCAGTTGAAGCTTCGTAACATGAATTTTTTGGTGACACATATTTATCGAGAGGGGAATAAGGTTGCTGACCTTCTGGCTAACTTTGGTTTATCTACTCCGGAATTAACTTATTGGTCTGTGGTCCCTTTGTTTATTGTTGATTGTTTAGATTCTAATAAGTTAGGGATGCCTAACATTCGCATTTGTAATTCTTGATGTTTTGTTTTTTTGTATTTATCTGGAGCACTGCACTCTTTTTCCTTCACCTGGTTTTGCCCATTGGGTTTTACAGGTAAGGTTTTTAATGAGGCAGTAGTTTTTCTTGAGCTCCCACTTGGGTCTTGGTCTAGTCCCCCCAAGTTGTTTGTTGTTTTTTCCTCTTTTATTTTTAATAATATTTGGAGTTAGCTTGTATGTTGGAGTTTTAGGGAGGTGCCAACCTAATTGGGATGTCCTTATCTCTTCAACTAAGCTATTCTCTTTTGCTTAAAAATAAAAAGGCTTTAATGCAATTTTGATCCCCCTATTTTGAAAAACTTGAAGTTTTGATCCCCCTATTTTAAAAGTCAACTTTTTGATCCCCTATTTTAATTTTTTCTAAATTTTAGTCCCCTAACTCATTTTGGTCAAATTTTTATGGTTTAATTGGTCAAATTTTTTAAGACATATCATAAAAAATATAATTTTTTATTTTTTTAACAAAAATCTGAAAAATATTAAATAAATTAATAAGATTTTTTTATTATAATTTATAAAATCTGAAAATTCTGAATTTTTTTAAAATGTTAATTTTTAACTTTTTCTTAAAAATATTCTGAATTTTTTTTCAAATCTGGAAAAATTTACTATTCAGATTATTTAAAAAAAATTTAATATTTCGGATTTTTAAAAAAAAAAATAATATTTTTCAATTTTTCAGATTTTGTTTTTAAAAATAATAATTCAGAATTTTTTAAATAAATAATATATTTTTAAAAAAAATCTGAAATATTAATTTCAAAATTAAAATCTGAAAAAGAATGAAAATTTTTATTTTTAAAAAAAAATCTGAAATATTAATTTTTTTTAAATAATCTGAATAATAAATTTTCTAGATTTAAAAAAAAAATTCAGATTTTTTAAAAAATTTTTTAAGAAAAAATAAAAAAATAACTTTTAAAAAAAATCAGATTTTTTCAGATTTTTTAAATTAAAATAAAATAATTTGACAAAAATGAGTTGTGGGACTAAAATTTAGAAAAAACAAAAATAGGGGGATCAAAAAGTTGCATTTTAAAATAGGGGGATCAAAAAGTTGGCTTTTAAAATAGAGGGATCAAAACTTCAAGTTTTTCAAAATAGGGGGATCAAAAGTGCATTAAAGCCAAATAAAAATAAAGGGACAAAACCAGAGACAAAATCACTAGTCCCACGTTGGAACAGGTGGCGCAAAACAACGTGACCTTAATGTACATTACATGTTGTTGCATGCATGTCTTATTGTGCATTTTCTATCACATGGATGTTGTATACCATTTAACCTTGTTTCATGCAAAACCTCATTTCTAATGATGAAAAAGAGGATGATTGAAAACAAATTACAGTGGCATTTAGTCGTTAATTAGTATTTTTCTTAGGGGAATATTTTTAGATAGTTTATCATGTACCCTTAGGGCACATGTTAACATGACCCTCTTTCTTATTATAATATTGTGAGATGAATATCAATGTTTGTCGGTGGTCGATTGGATTGTTACATTATACGGTACAATTTAGGTTCTTTAGATTTTTTTACTTAAAAAGATGATTTAACATATTTTAAATGATCAGGGATATGATCTAACATAATGATGGCATATAACCATTCATATAGATATACTATTTACATTTTATTATAAATTAAAAAAAAAAATTTGAAGTTGAAAATCAAGTTTTTAAAGAGTTTTATTGTAATTTCAACAATGTTGATTTTTTTTTACAATATCAGTGATGATTATTGCGCATCAAAATTAAGTATTGAAAATCACGTCATTTAAATTTTTTTACATTATTATTATTATTTTAGTTAAAAAATCTATAAGAAATACCAAATTGAGGGATTTTAAAATAAGAGATTAATTTTGTTAAGGAGTTCAAATTAAATAATGGATTATAACAGGTATTTATCCCTCTGTAATGTGAGTCAGTTTTGATTTATTTCCCTATAATTTATTTATTTTTTCAATTGTCCCCTTTAATATAAACATTCTCTCCTTTACCCCCCCCCCCCCCCCCCCCGCCCCCCCCTCTCCACCCCTCAATGGAATATGTGGGCTTTATATTTTGTCATTTTGCCCCTTGTAATATTAGTGGATTTTCGTTTAGCTGCTCTTTGATCATGTCACGTCATCACTATGAGGAATTGCCTTGAAAGCTTAGAAATGGAAAACCAGGAAGCAGGTGGCGCCAGGAGCAGTCCAGAAACAGCAGTTTGAATCTGTCTCCTGCGCCGGGCGCGGGGTGCCGAGAAGCATTCAGAAAGTGATATTCAGCTCTGTCACATGCGCCGCGCGCGGGACATATGGCGCCAAGCGCAGGTCCACGGAAGTGTATAAAAGCTGCACGTGTTTTCAGTTTTGTTATGAGTTTTTTAGGGTTTGTAGCCAATCAAAAGACTAGGGTTTATAGAGTATTTCTCCTGGCAATAATTCTAGGGATTGGGAATTGATTCAACACCTTGGAAACACTTTGTAATTGAATTTCTTGGTCACGTGAAGAAATTCGGGACTTGGGTAGAATAGGTTTGAAGACTATTTCTTGTAACCCCTGTTTTGGGATTTCATTGTAATTGAAATATTTTATTGATAAGGAAGAAAGTAGAGCTGCCCTCTCCCCTGGACGTAGGTTCATTAACACCGAACCGGGTAAACAATTGAACGTGTCGTTTACTTTTCGCCATTGTTTATTGTTTGTGATTACTATTGTTATTCTCGCTTGTTTGGTTGCTCAATTTATTTGCTCCACACATCAAAGGTTATTGGTGTGATTCAGTCAGAATTCACAACAATTGGCGCCCACCCTGGGGCAAGGAATCAAACGAATTGAGTACCATGGGTTCTAAATGGGACATCAAGAAATTTACCGGGAGTAACGACTTCGGTCTGTGGAAGGTAAAGATGAGGGCAATACTAACTTAGCAAAAATGTGTAGAGGCGTTAATGATTTCGACACAGATGTCGACAACTCTCTCTGATGCGGAGAAGACTGAGATGGATGAGAAAGCACTTGGTGCTATTATTTTGTGCTTCGGTGATAAGGTGCTAAGGGAGGTTGTTAAGGAGAACACTGCTGTTGAGATGTGGACCAAACTTGACTCATTGTATATGACCAAGTCCCTGGCACATAACCAACTATTGAAACAACAACTGTACTTTTTCCGTATGGTTGATAATAAGCCAATGGTGGAGCAATTGGCGGAGTTCGGCAAAATTGTCGACGATTTGGCGAACATCGATGTAGTTCTTGAAGATGAGGATAAGGCTTTCCACTTGTTGTGTGCGTTTCCAAAGTCACTAGAGAATCTCAAGGATGCTTTGCTTTATGGCAAAGATGGCACTATCACCTTGGAAGAAGTCCAATCGGCTCTAAGAACCAAGGAGTTGACCAGGTTTAGAGACTTGAAGGTTGATGATAGGGGAGAAGGCTTGAATATCTCAAGGGGCAGAAGTGAGAGTCATGGCAAGGGAAAGGGGAAGAAGCACAGGTCTAAGTCTAGGCCTAAAGGTAATGGTGACACAACAAAATTCAAGTGTTATCATTGCCACACACCAGGTCACTTCAAGAAGGACTGTCCTCAGAGAGGGGGCGGTGGCGGTAGCGGTTGTAATTCGTCTGCTCAGATTGCTGTCAGTGAAGAGGAAGGTTATGAGAGTGCAAGAGCACTAACTGTGACTAATTGGGAACTTGAGAAAAGCTGGGTCATGGACTCAGGATGCTCATATGGAATTGAAAGAAGGTGGAGTTGTGCGTCTTGGTAACAATAAGGCGTGCAAGGTTCAAGGTATGGGTTCTATCCGACTGAAAATGTTTGATGACCGTGACTTTCTTTTGAAGAATGTGAGGTATATTCCTGAACTTAAGAGAAATTTAATTTCCATAAGCGTGTTTGATGGTCTAGGGTATTGCACTAGAATTGAACGTGGAGTGATGATAATTTCTCTTGGTGCATTAGTAATAGGTAAAGGGTGTAAAATTAATGGTCTTTATATTTTAGATGGTTCCACTGTTATTTCTAATGCATTAGCTGTTAGCGTAGAAACTGATGACATAACTAAACTATGGCATTTGAGGTTAGGGCATGTCAGTGAAAGAGGTTTAGTTGAATTAGCTAAACAGGGCTTGCTAGGAAAAGAGAAATTGAACAAACTAGATTTTTGTGATAACTGCACACTAGACAAACAACACAAGGTGAAGTTTGGGGTGGGAGTGCATAAGTCTAGTAGACCATTTGAGTATGTTCACTAGGACCTTTAGGGTCCAGCGTCTGTTTCCACTCATGGGGGAGGTTCATATTTTCTTAGCATTATTGATGATTATTCTAGAAGGGAGTGGGTTCACATTATTAAAAATAAGAGTGACACTTTTCAAAAGTCTAAGGATAGGCATACTCTAATAGAAAATCAAACTGGAACTAAACTAAAAGTTTTGAGAACTGACAATGGCCTGAAGTTTGTTTCAGAGCAGTTAAATGAGTTTTGCAGGAATAAAGGTATAAAGAGGCATAGAACCGTTGCATACACACCGAAGCAGAATGGTCTTGCTGAAAGAATGAACAGGACCTTGTTGGAGCGGGTGAGGTGTATGTTGTTGGGATCTGGACTACCGAAAAGTTTCTGGGGAGAAGCTGTATTGATCTAAAGACACCTATGGAGGTTTGGAGTGGCAGGCCGGCAGACTACTCTAACTTGAAAGTCTTTGGAGCTCTAGCGTATGCACATGTCAGACAAGATAAACTTGATGCTAAAGCTGTAAAGTGCGTGTTCATTGGTTATCCTGAAGGTCTGAAAGGTTACAAGCTGTGGAAGATGGAACCTGGAGGATCCAAATTTATTATAAGCAGGGATGTTACTTTTGATGAGACTCATATGGGGATGAAGTGCAAAGACCTGGAGACTAGACTAGAAACGGTGGTAGAGAGAATTCAGTTTGAGGTGGAGCCTTCCACTGATGAGAGGGAAGAAGAGGATGAGACTCAAGTACCTGTGGAGAGTGGAAGCCAAACAATAATTGCTCCGGACTATCAGCTAGCAAGAGATAGGGAGAGGAGAGTTATTACTCCACCTAATAGATACGGTTATGCTAACCTTATTTGTTATGCTTTGAATGCAACTGAAGAGGTGCAAGACTCAGAACCAAAGAACTTCAGGGAAGCATCAGAAAGCATAGATAGTAAAGACTGGCTGAAGGCAATGGAAGAGGAAATGCTTTCATTGGAGAAGAACCAGACTTGGGAGCTTGTTCCACTACCTAAGAACAAAAGGGTGGTCGGTAGCAAGTGCGTGTTCAAGAGGAAAGAAGGTATACCAGGGGTCGAAGCACTAAGGTATAAAGCAAGATTTGTAGCCAAGGCTTTACACAGGTGGAAGGAATTGACTATAATGAAATCTTCTCACCTGTGGTGAAGCATTGTTCTATAAGGGTACTTATGGCAATTGTTAATATGTTTGATCTTGAGTTAGAATAGATGGATGTGAAGACCGCTTTCTTGCATGGTGAATTAGAAGAGACAATCTACATGCAACAACCTGAAGGTTTTGTGGAAGACAACTCTAAAGTTTGTTTGTTGAAGAAATCTTTGTATCGGTTGAAGCAGAGTCCAATGCAGTGGTATCTTCGGTTTGATGATTTTTTATTGAAAACTGGTTTTGTGAGAAGCAACTATTACAGTTGTGTGTACATGATGAAGAGGAATGAGAAAGTCATTCTCTACCTCCTTCTTTATGTAGATAATATTCTTATTGCAAGTTCTGACAAGCATGAGATTCAACAGCTCAAGGTGAAACTTAATGGTGAATTTGAGATGAAGGATCTTGGTAGTGCAAAGAAGATACTTGGTATGGATATTGTGAGACATCGGAGTAAAGGTGTATTGTTCTTATCTCAGCATGATTATTTGAAGAAAGTGGTGGAGCGGTTTAGAATGCAAGATTCTAAGGTAGTGAATACTCCACTTGGTCACCATTCGAAGTTGTCAGTCAAACAGTGTTCTCAATCCGAGGATGAGAAGATGAAGATGGAAAGTACTCCCTATGCAAGTGGGGTTGGAAGCATCATGTATGGCATGGTTTGTAGTAGAC
The DNA here is from genome assembly GCA_954870985.1 of Trifolium fragiferum. Taxonomy (NCBI): domain Eukaryota; kingdom Viridiplantae; phylum Streptophyta; class Magnoliopsida; order Fabales; family Fabaceae; genus Trifolium; species Trifolium fragiferum. The sequence continues at coordinate 62,630,750 of OX940789.1, forward strand.
CTGATTTATCATATGCAATCAGTGTGGTAAGTCGGTTTATGGCAAATCTCGGTCAGGTTCATTGGCAAGCTTTGAAGTGGATGTTGAGGTATTTGAATGGAACCTTGAAGGGGGGTCTCAAGTATACTAGGACAGATCCAGGTAGAGATGCTTTGGAGGGGTATGTGGATGCAGACTATGCAGGTAATGTAGACACCAGAAAGTCTCTGTCTGGTTTTGTGTTTACATTGTTTGGTACAGCGGTAACATGGAAGACAAATCAACAATCAGTTGTAGCCTTGTCGACGACTCAAGCAGAATACATAGCCCTTGTGGAAGGGGTCAAGGAAGCCATATGGTTGAAAGGTATGATTGGAGAAATGGGGATCAGTCAAGGGTGTGTGAAGATACATTGTGACAATCAGAACGCCATTCATTTGGCAAATCACCAGGTGTATCATGAAAGGACAAAGCACATCGACATCCGGTTGAACTTTGTGAGAGAAATGATTGAGACAAAGGAAATCATGGTGGAGAAAGTTGCATCGGAAGAGAATCCAGCAGACATGTTCACCAAATCGTTACCAAGAGCTAAGTTCAAGCATTGCTTGGAACTGATTAACTTCGTCGAGGAGTAGACGGAGGTTGGAGAGGGCAGCATGGTGGTTGATGGGAAGTTGGCATCACCATCGTTTTAAAGGTAATGTGGAGATTTGTGAGGAATTGCCTTGAAAACTCAGAAACGGAAAACCAGGAAGCAGGTGGCGCCATGAGCAGTCCAGAAACAGGAGTTTGAATCTGTCTCCTGCGCCGGGCGCGGGTCATATGGCGCGGGGCGCCGGGAACCACTCAGAAAGTGATATTTAGCTCTGTCACCTACGCCGCGCGCGGGACATATGGCGCCGGGCGCAGGTCCGCGGAAGTGTATAAAAGCTGCACGTGTTTTCAGTTTTGTTATGAGTTTTTTAGGGTTTGTAGCCAATCAAAAGACTAGGGTTTATAGAGTATTTCTCTTGGCAATAATTCTAGGATTGGGAATTGATTCAACACCTTGAAAACACTTTGTAATTGAATTTCTTCGTCACGGGAAGAAATTCGGGACTTGGGTAGAATAGGTTTGAAGACTATTTCTTGTAACCCTTGTTTTGGAATTTCATTGTAACTGAGATATTTGATTGATAAGGAAGAAAGGAGAGCTGCCCTCTTCCCCGGACGTAGGTTCATTAACACCGAACCGGATAAACAATTGAACGTGTCATTTACTTTTCGCCATTTTTTATTGTTTATGATTATTATTGTTATTCTCGCTTGTTTGGTTGCTCAATTTATTTGCTCCATACATCAAAGGTTATTGGTGTGATTCAGTCAAAATTCACAACAATCACTTATATAAAATCTTAAGTCAATATATTCCACGAGAAGATAAAGACTATTTTCCACATATTGTTTGTTTTGTAAAGACAAGTTTTTCACCTATTGTGATTTTATTTTGGGAATAATCTATGCAATAATATGTAGAAGATATTTGATATACACAACAAAACTAAGTTTTTCACATAATGCTTAGGCTCAAGTAGTGATATATTGATAAAGTTTTTTAACTTTTCAATTTGATTGCACTTTATTAGCTCATCCTCAATAATTAATTTTTGGTTATAAAACTTTGTAATGCATATATCTAAAAATAAAGACATATAGAGTGGCCAATAGATTATAATGATTGCATTTTGATCTCTTTAAATTTAGAACATGTGTAAAACATCAGCAAAAAATTTCAAACCAAATTTTGTAATGCATCTTTGTAGTTTGCTTTGTACATTTGAAATAGGACTAACTCCTAGCTAGTTGCCTATAATAGAATAAAAATTGATAAATATTCTCTTTTTCCAAAAATTTAAAAGGGGAACTAGGTTCAAAATTTGAATTCTCTCCAATTAATTAATCAATCGCTAGTAATCTGAACTATTAAATCATGATTGAACACAAACGTGCATTTTCAATCTGATTCATCAAATTTCCAATCTAGGTCGTCTAATTTTTTATCCAATAAGAAACTAGATCATGTGGTTTCTCCAATTTGTGATTCTATAAACCTTAAATCACTTTCCCTTGTGGAAGTCTCACTCTATAAACATGTTCTTCACCGGTACATTTATCGACCTTCACAATCCACCGACTTCGAGAACTCTTGCTCATTCGAGATCCAAATTTAGGACTAGTAGCATTATTTTCTCCAAATCTTGTCACCAACAATCCATCTCCAATAGGAAGCAATTGTGTTTTTGATCCACATGATCTCCATGACCCTTTACAACTAAATGCATTATAACCAACAAGAACTATACCCTGTTGCTTATAACCACCAATTTGTACTAATTTCACAATCTCTTCATGATTCACAAGGTTACAATCAATTAGCACAAAATCAGCTTGATTTAATACCAATAATTCTTGTGCTTCTTTAGCAATCATGAATTGAACTTGATTAGAAGCTGCTCCTAGGAACTTTTTCGATGCGATTAGATCTACATTGTTGGGAACAATGCATATTACATTGCCATTAGTTTGATTTGCAGCTGCAACTAATGCAAGTGTTGTTGAATCTGCTTTACCAGCACAAGCTACAACCATTAATTGTGCATTATTTCCAGCAGCTAGTGCTGATATAAATTCAGCTACAGCTGGTTCTTTAGCCTTTTGACCCTATTAAAAAATAACCAAAATTCAAATTAGAAAAGATTCACTACAGAAATATCAAAGGTAACAAAAAAAAATTAGTTGACAAAAGAAAAATGAAATCCCTCCCTAATTTCTCCTCACAAAATTTACTGACGAAATTAAACAGGGATTTCAGGTTTTTATTATGAAAAAATTGTGACAGAAAATATTTTTTTAAATAGAAAACAAAGAAAATATATTAATTTGAATAATCTTAGAGAGAAAAAAAAAATTGTGTAAAGAAAATATTGAAGAATACTACTCACCATTTTTAAAGTGTTGAGATATGCCTTTGTTGCATTTTCTGCTGACCAATAAGCCATTGTTTTTATTTATATGACTGTTTTGTATCTTCTGAATTTTTTCTTTGATGAATTAGAAAATTAAATTAGAGGATTTCCTCAAAGCTTTAGTGGAAATGTTGTTGTATTGAATTTGGTTTGAGAAGTTATACATATATGGGTATATATATATATTGGAGAAAACATGTGCTGGACATATGCATGTGGTGTTCCAATTGGAAAAGAAAATAAAAAAAATATTATATGACAAAAATATGCTGGAATTTAATATATACCAAAAACAGAATTATTTTAGGTACAACTAGGGTAGGTTTATGTAAAAATTTCTTTTTATTTTGTTAATTAATTGCTAAGTAATTATAATGCTAATTACATAGCTACACTCCAAATTATCCATTTACTATTTTTTCAACATAGAAGACTTAATTTGAAAGAAAATGCATATTTTTATGGGCCGAACAACATAGAAAAAAATTTATTTCACGCGGAAAAATTATTATATATGATTTTTTTTTATATTGCGTTATATATATATATATATATATATATATATATATATATATATATATATATATATATATATATTTTTTTTTTGAGATCAAAGAGGTGGGAAGCAAAGCGCAAACCACCCAAAAATTTATTAAATGATCATAAACAAAGCAAATACAAGAAGGAGGGGACTAGGCCAAAACTCCAACTAATTAAGACAATGACGAAAATTAGGATAACCAAATTTATTACGATCAAAACTATCTTGTAAAAACTGTGGAACATGCTCCCAAGTAATCAAAGATGGAATAGTTAACCCGTGATTAGCCAAGAGATCAGCAGGTTGGTTCCCCTCCCTATATATATGTGTAACAACACAATGCATTTGTTTCATTAAGTGTAACATGTTGTTCCACCTATTCCTGAGAAACCATGCTACTTTGGTGCTAGAATGTTTGAACGTCGCCACGACAATACTAGAATCTGATTCAAGCCAAATGTGACGTCAATTGCGTTGAAAGGCAATTTCAATAGCGCGCATTGCTCCACTCAACTCAGCCACCAATGAAGTGTTGATCCCTAAAGGCTCAACAAAGCCATAGAGAAACTCAGCTGCATGGTTTCTAAATAGCCCTCCACATGAAGAGTTCCCAGGATTCCCATTAGACGCGCCGTCGATGTTACACTTCACCCAATGAAGCATAGGAGGATGCCAAAAAACTTCTTTAACCACATGAATTCTAGGAGGGTGAATATTAACCCAGAGAGCCTTTAAGAACACAGAGTCTCTAAGGGAATTAGTGGACACCTTTCCCGTTTTATTACCTGACAGAGAAGTGTGAGACATAATCATAGAAATAGCTGCCTACCAAGGAATGAGATTGTGATGAAAACGAGCCTGGTTCCTGACATGCCAAATCGTGTTGATTAAGTGAACCAAAGCAGCTGTGATAGTCACCTTACTCTGGGGTGAACAACTTAAGTCACATAGCTTCCACATATCATCCATAGTCGTAAAATTTAAGGCCATGTTCAAACATCCTGCTAGCCATGACCATAGCTTAGCTGCATACTCACATTCAAAGAAGAGATGAGCAGATGATTCAACATGTTTTTGACAAAGATTGCACATAGAAGGAAGTGCACAACCTCTAAGCATTAAATTTTCATCTGTTGGCATCTTCCCTAACATCAATCTCCATACTAAGAGCGCTCTAGAAGGACGAATCTCTGGAACCCATATCAACTTTGCCCAATGCAATTCTTGGAAAGACTGCCTTTTGTATTCATAAGCTTGTTTCAACTCCAAGTCACCTGAATCAGTGTGAAACCAAAGAAGCTTGTCCTGGGAAGGTGCCATAGGGATAGTAACTTGCTGCAGAAGAGTCATAAGATTAGGGTACAGCAACAAAAGAGGCGCAGGCACACTCCATTGCCCATCCACAATGAAGTCATGCACTGTAGCAGACAATGAAACCCTAACTTGCTGTGGAATATGAAGTTGGTCTGCCAAGGGAGTACCAGTCCAGTTATCATTCCAAAAATTAATGTGTTCACCATTACCAAGCAGCCAAAGAGAATTATCAGAGATGACTATCACCTCCTCTTTAATACTACTCCAAATATAGGAGAAGATGTGATGCCTAATAGCCCTACCCTTCCTCCAAACTCTATCTCTGAGAAGGCCTGCCCATGAGGATTGGGAATTGAAAAAAGACCAACAAAGCTTGAGATTACAAGCTGAATTCAAATGAATAAGAGACCTAATATTCAAACCTCCCTGAGAAAAAGGTCTGCAGATTTTGGCCCAAGATATTGTAACAAGCTTTCTTCTTTCTATATCCCCACTCCATATAAAATTCCTAATACATTTCTTAAGGTCTTTAAGCAATGAAACTGGCCAAGAGTACAATGATATGCTGTAAGTTAACATGCTTTGAATAACAGACTTCACCAACTGCACCCTTCCTACAATTGAGAGTAAAGAAGCTTTCCAAGCTGATAGCTTCAATTTGATTCTGTCAGCAATTGGTTGTAAGTGAATAGCCTTTGGCTTACCTTTGAAGATGGGAACACCAAGGTAATTGAAAGGTAAGGAACCTGTATTGAACTGCAGCAATTGAACAATGGCAACCATTCTTCTAGGAGAGATATTCCCATCAAAAATTGTAGATTTGGAGTTGCTAATCACTTGGCCAGATACTAGAGCATAGTTATCAAACAAATCTTTAAGAGCCTTCAAACCTAATAGATGACCATTGCAGAAGATCATCATGTCATCTGCATAAAAGGAATGAGAAGGGACAAAAGTGTTCCCGGTACCTTTGATCAACTTCACCTTACCTTGAGAAACAAGATTTGTAATACTCCTACTCAAGACTTCCTCTGACCAGGCAAAACAGGAGTGGTGATAAAGGATCACCTTGCCTTACACCCCTAGTACAAGTGAAATAACCATGAGATTTCCCATTGATAGAAATGGAAAGAAAAGCTGATTGTAATATGACCTGAATCCAATGACAAAACACCTAATTAAAACCATAAGCTCTCAGAACTTTAATGAGGAAAGGCCACTCCAAGGTGTCAAAGGCTTTAACAACATCAATCTTCAAGATAAGGTTCCCTCCATAAGCCTTATTATGGAGAAGATTTGCTGCTTCTGAAGCTATACACAAACAATCTCTGATATCCCTTCCATGAATGAATCCTTTCTGCTCCTCTGTGATAAGATTTGGAAGGATATTGACAAGCCTGTCAGCAATAATCTTTGATATTATTTTGAATTTGAAATTGGCCATAGCAATTGGCCTGTACTGATCAATAGAAACTGCTTCAGGAAACTTTGGTAATAAGGCCAAGATGTTAGAGTTAAAGCCTGGTAAGATCCAACTAAAGGTGAAAAATTCCAGCACTGCATTATCCACATCTGTCTTCACTATATCCCAGCAGTGTTGAAAAAAGAAAGCCCCAAACCCATCAGGTCCTGGAGCACTATCCCTATTGAGTGCAAAAACAGCAGCCTTGACTTCTGTAGGAGATGGTAACACTGTAAGCAATTGATTGAGATCCTCAGTAACAAGTGAAGGGATTACTTCTTCAACAAGCAAGTGAAGGGATTACTTCTTCAACAAGCAAAGAGTCCTGCAAAATAGAGTTAGTACAAAAAAGTTTTTTTTATAAAAATTCACAATGTGCTCAGAGATTATGTTTTGATCAGTAACAGTTGTATCATCCACAAGGAGAGAGGTAATAGGTTTGGCGGAGGATTTAAATTTGGCTAGCCTGTGGAAGTATTTGGTATTTCGATCACCTTCAAGATGCCAAGTAATTCTAGCTTTCTCCTTCCAAAACAACTCCTGTTTAGTCAAAGCTTCTTCATAAGTGATGCTAGATGCTTGTTCTGCTTTCAAAAGAGCATCACTAGGGCCATTAGTTTGAATTTGAGCTTGGATAGACTGCAGATTGCGCTCAGCCATGCTAACCAAGTCATGAACATTTCCAAAATGATCCTTATTCCAAGCTTTAAGTTTACATTTTAGGGATTTGAGTTTTTGGCTAAGGAAAAACATAGGGCAACCAACCACAGGTGTATTCCAACTATCATAGATGAGAGCATGACACTCAGGGTGCAGAGACCACATTCTCAAAAATTTGAACTGGGAGGCATGGGTTATTGAAGTAGTTTGAAAGTCAAGGAGGAGAGGGAAGTGATCAGACCTAAGTTTAGTGAGGGAAGTCACAGAAGAACTACAACATGAATCCAACCAAGCCTGATTACATATGACCCTATCAAGCCTCTTTTCAGTGTGATTATTGCCACCTCTACCATTACTCCAAGTAAAAGCTACCCCCCTAGTTGGTAGATGAATCAAATGAGAGTTTTCAGTCCAGGCTTGGAATTCTTCAATAGGGATACGAGCAGGATTAAACCTTCCCCTATGTTCATGTGCTCCTAAGATGACATTAAAATCACCCAAGAAGCACCAGGGAAGATCATATTGGGACTGTAAAGACTGCAAAGAATCCCAAAGTCTTCTTCTAGTGATATAGTTGGTGGAGGCATAAACTGCAAAGAAGGCTAAGCATGTATTATTAATAGTGATAGTAAAAGAAACCTGTTGATCATCAGAGGCAAGAATGATAGGATTAATGTTAACTTTGCAAATACACCAAATGTTGGGATGGTGATTAGGTCTAGAATTGAAGGCAAAAGACTTAAGGTTCAGGTTAGAAAACCAGTGTCTTGGAAAATCATCAAAACTCATCATAGGTTCAGAGAGGAGAATTAGGTCAGGGTGGTGTTGAGTGATGAGCTTCTTCAGGGCTAATCTTGTAGGGGAGTTAGCCAAACCCCTTAGATTCCAATAAATGCACTTCATTTAGAAGGTTTAGGAGAAACCTTTGATCTGGTAGCATAAAAGTCCCTACTTGCTTGCATTACCTTCTTTTGAGCCTTTCTTTGACCCATGGATATGTGAACTTGAAAACCATCATCAACTTGCTCTTGTAGCTGACTCGTATCTCCTTCCATTCTATTCTCATTATCCTCAGCTTCTGCTAGATTGGCCCAAGACTCCCTTAGAAAAAGCATATCATTGATCACTCTATCTGGTGGTATTCTTTCACTAGCTTCCCCATCAGTAGAAGGCACCTTTTTGTGGATTACCATAGCCTGGCAATCACCTGGAAAAACATCTGGATTGATCCTGTCAATGACTTGAGTATCATTCACAAACGAACCTTGTGAACTAGAGTCATCATCTTCAGCATTCTCATTCAACTCTTGCTATAGTTGTTTATCTTGTTCCCTAAGAATAGATCTTGGACTCAAAGGGGTCAAAACTGTATTATTCTCATCCACCTGGATAGTGAAGCCTGGCTGGCGCTCTTAGCGCACCTAGTCTTCTTCCCATCAGCTACCTCTTGAGTGGACTTGCTACCAAGGTCCTCTACATTGATGATTTCCTTCTCCACATTAATTCCTTCAGCAGGAGTGGATTTCTGAGCCCCATCACCTGTGATTGCCAAGTACATTTGTTTTGTCCCAGTTATAGGTTTCTTCCTTAGTTGTGGTTCATTATTCTTTCTCATATCCTCCACTCTTCCCCATCTCTTACAATTCTCCAAGCTGTGACCAATAACCTTGCATTCAGAGCAGAACTCAGGAATATGTTCATATTCTAAATCAACAAAAAACGCAAATCCCTTTCTCTCCACCAGCAATTTGTATCTAAGAGGTTGTAATAAATCAATGTCCACCAAAACCCTAGCAAACTGGCCAAACGTACGCTCATGCATTGGCTTGGCTGTAATTGAATCCATGCAAATAGGTGTACCAAGACTTCCAACAATTGTGAATAAGATGTTTTTGTGCCAATACTCTTGAGACAATCCATAGATCCTAACCCAAACCTGCGCAGATGTGTGATGTTGATTTTTAGGGTTGAAATCTTTGGACCAAGCAAATAATTTCAATAAACCAGGGCTTAGACTCCACGATGGCACTGATCTAACTCTTCTAACATCCTCCAGAGAAGAAAAAGTAAACTCAAAGAATCCTTTTCCTAATGAAATAACTCCTCATGTTGACAAATCCTTCCAGATCGATGCTAACTTCACCTTCAAGGCAACAACCGATAAAGGTGACGATCCTTTTGGCCATATTATTCTTCCATGTAGATTATGCTTGCATGCTTCTAATTCCGCTTCATAGTATAATTCCGGTATTTCTATTGCTAGACGATCTCCTTTGACAACTGGTTGTGGGATTTGTGATGTAGGAATGTCACAGATATTGGTTAGGGCTTGGGCAAATGTTTTCTGTGATTTAGGTGGTGCAGGTATAGAATTTTTTGGAACAACATTTGCGTGTTTTGGTTCATCAGAAGGATCAAGGAATTTCCAAGGTATATTGTACGTAGACATGGTGAAGGCAAAGGAAAAAAAATGGTGACGGCAAGGGCTAGGGTTCAAGGGTTAGGGATGATACAAGAGATTACGTGATCGCCACAGTTTCTCTCTCTAGAAACATTGTGTTTATCTCGACTTCAAATTCAATTTTTAGGTTCTTTTATATATATATAATCAGGTCTCTGCACAAGACAAACATAGATTGGTAAAAAAGAACTACATAACATAGGTGTCATATATATGTGGAACACTCAAAGAAAAAATTCTAAACAAATACCACCTAATCAAGATTCATCTTATAATCCCAAATCAGAAAGGCACTCCACAGATTCCAAACTACCAGAGCAGTAACCAACTCAGCCCAGAAAGTTGGCACAACTAGACGCTAACTCCCGAACTCGAAGCAAAAGCGCTCGGCCCATCAGAATCCAGAATCAAATCCATCAGGCGAACCGCTGACCAGACAAAGGTAGAACGAAAACTCAGATAGATAAATTTCGGCAACGATAGAGGCACCACCATGAGGTCGGTAGTGTCGAAATAAACACCAAAGAAACAAAACACCGTCCGAGGATAAAACAGACGACGCAAAGACGCGGAAGAAGTCAACCCAGATACATAAGAGACCTGCAAATCTAAACAGATTTGAAAACTTTCAGCGACTCAAAAAGAGTCCTGCAAATCACAACAGATTTGAAAAGTGGTCAGAGAATCTAGAATCAAAGAAAACCAATCACGCGACATCAACCGCAACCTCATCACCACCAACCACCACAGCACCAACAATCACCGCCGAAACCATACCGCGGCAACGCCAAATCCGAACACCGCCATCACCATCGCAACTCCTCAGTCCTCAACACCTCCAAAAACAAACAACTTAAAAACCAAATATGCAGCAAAACAAAAGCAACAGATCCGTCACCAACACACCAACTCCGGCGACACCAAACCGGAGCACCAACACACCAGATCCAACACCAAAATGGCGCCGAAAAACCCACCAACACAGAAGATCCATCACCACCTCTAGCTGCGCCGAAATCAAAGCAGCACCACCATCGTCGGTTTCCAGAACGAGCAACCTCACCACAAGTTAAGACAACCTATGGAGAGAACACACAGATCCGGCAAACGGAGCCCCCCACCAGCAGCAACAATCACCGCCAGACCTCCACCACGAAACCCACCTCCTTCAGCCACCACGAAATCGACCGGCCACCACTCTCCATTTCTCTCACTGCCATTCTCACTCTCTAGAACAAAACTGAATTGAACCAAAATAGATCGAAACAGAAGCAAAACTCAAACAACAAACCTCGACAGAAAAGGGAACCACGACCGCCGGAGACCAAAACCGCCATAAAAACCATTGACTGGAAAGCTCACACGGAGCAAACCACCAAAGATCGACCGCAACAGAGGGTGATGCGGAGTTAGACACTCCTCGCACCACCAAACTATAGTGGGAAAAAAGTCTCACATTGGAGAGAACACACTCTTTAATTAGTACACAAAGAGATACCCAGTTTGGTGAACGGCAGTTCACACACACCTTGTTGAATATCACACGCGCTCAATTTTATTATGTCGGCTCGGGCCTAAGTGATGTATTATTTTTAGTCACGAAATTAATCAATTTCTATTGGTTAATTAACGCTGATTAATAGTGTATTTAAAATGTAATTAAATTATTAATCACACTGTCAATTCTTGTAGTACCACGAAACATTAAAAACACCGACCTAGTACGCGACTCAACCAATAATTTCTTCAGTTTTAAGATTTCAAAAACAACAACTAATATTCTAATTATTTGGTTTAATCCTTCATATTCATGATATGTACGGTGTTATATGTAAAAAATGGTCAATATTAGAACATTCCATTTGTCTTTGTGAGTGAGTTATAGTTTAGTTGGTAGGAACTAAATGTAATATGCAGAATCTAAATTCGATCTTTGATACATCCACTTAATCACTTTTTTTAAAAAAAAATCATCTATAATGAATTCTTTTTAAGTATTTCCACCAAGCTAATTGACACTTTATTATTGTCTAAATTAAAAATAAATAAAAATGTACAGAGTTGTAAATTCTTGAAAATGTTTGTAAAAAAGGAAATAACAAATAAAACATATATTTTATAGCATATATATATTTATAAACCAATTTAACAAAACTTTTTTTTTTAACAAAAAAACAAAGTGTGTATATTTATATATCAAAGTGACAACAAAACTAATCACCAAATGTAAACCTTTAGTCAAAACAAAACTAATAACAGATGATAATCAAATATGGTCCTTTAAACATAGTAAAAATGTAATATATTTAGTAACAACTAATTTATTGGAAAAATAATGATCAGAATTTTTTACTTAGAGGTGAATAACTAGAAATGAGTGTTTTTGTAGAACAAATGCAAAATGTTATCAAAATTTACTAATGGAAGGATTTAGGAGGGGAGGGAAAGGAAAAGGTTTGTGGAGAGGTAAATCTTCTTTTGAGAGTTTTAAAAAAATAAGAGAAGGTTTTAGGGGGTTTTGGAGGGCTTATTTTCTCCAAATTTAGAGTTCCCTCAAATTGGAGGGTAAATATATAAATTGACCATTTTACCCTCACAATAATATCAAATACAGTTGAAATTCCTGGCACGCGGTATAATGTGTGATATGATGTTCTAAGCACCTTAACAGATCTGACACGTAATACTATAAAACAATAAAGAGCAAAACAAATAAACGAGACTGAGTATTTGTTAACCCAGTTCGGCGCTTAAAACAAGCCCTAGTCTGGGGGATACCAATCCAGGAAGCAATTTCACTATAATAGTCCTAGTTCTAAGTTATCAGCAAACGCCCCGTTTACAACTTACAACCTAGGCACTACCAATGAAGCTTCAACCTAGGAACTCCTAGATCAGAGATCCCATCTCACTTCCCTACAACCTTACAGACAGCAAGGATTTCAATACCACAACACAAATAAGTTTTGGAGACACACTCCTAAAAACTACACACTCGTACCTAAAGGCTTAGAGTGTTACAACCACAAAATGTCCTAACTCCGTACTTCAAAACTTAGGAGAGGATCACACAAAATACAACTCAAAAATAACAACGTCCTAAACTTGCATCAAGGAGACACAAAAAAGGCTCACAACAAAATACACACGCAAACATAAGTTCTAGACTAAGTCACAAGACGGCGTGAACAACAACAACGATAGAATTAGGTTTAGCTCATTCTTTAAATACTCCAGGCAAAATGTCCTTGATTCAGAATTAAACATGGGCTTGATTTGTTTGACCCAAATTAATTAAAAGAGATTCTCTCCAAAAATATACTTCAAGGAGATTCTTCATAAAACTATTCTTGACAAGGATCTGAAGCATTTAATGATGATCCTCATAATTAGCCTGATTAAATGCGTCAGATATGATTCATGAGAGAGAAACACGATTTCCATAAATAGAACATGCACGTGAACACTTCCAGTAACATGATACGATGTTGAGGCATCTTATCGCACATCCTGCTACAAGGTTTATTTTACCAAAAATGCAGCCAATACCAAAGGCTCAACAAACTCCCCCTTTGGCAAATTTTTGGCTAAAACAAATTATGACCATACAGATATTACTTAAACAGATACTTCAACTACATTTCTTTTTCTCAACATAAACACACAAGCATAAAGGTCAGTAGTAGTTATCCTTCAAAACAGTTTCCATACTACTCCTTCATGGAGAACAGTAGAAAAGAACAAGATGTATTTTTTAAGATTATCAGAGAGGCATGCAACAGCGGAACACAAAACAACTACTTCGCCTTAAATGGCCAGAAAAATAAACATTGATAGGATGTAGAGTTGAATGCTTCAACATTTCACAAAACATCTCCCCTGCACATATGCATAGGATGTTGGAACATCGTATCCAACATCTCCCCCTGCAGAACACAAATCAGCTCCCCCTGAACACTTGCATATCTCAGCACATGCATACATCACCATCCAAAGCACACATACCAGAACAGACACAGTTCACAGTCACAACACGTATCAGAAGCACATACCAGAAACAAGAGCAAGTAACCAAACCAACAAATTAATCATAACATTTACTTCCCCTTTTGGCCACAAATTTGACAAAGATGCATATAAGAACAAGGAACCATAACAATGTAGCAGCAGAGTAGACCACATAGTACTTACTAATATTACAGACCATATGCACTGAAGAGTGCTCAAATATCCAGGGCAAGGCCCAGAATCAGAATAGTAAAAACAAATCGGATGTCAAGCAAGGCAAGGCCATAGATGCTGAGACATCTGGCATAACATTCGACTCATGTAGAGTTTCCTTGAGCGAACCAATAACAGTATCAACAACCTTGGTAGGTGACATATTGGCACATTCAACAGCAACACTCAAACTAGGTTGCCCTAGAGTTTCATCAGATTTAGGCTTTACTAGTGGCCTGGTTTCAGTACCAAAAGGGACATAAATCGAGGCAGAAGGAGACTCACTTACAGGCATAAATGTTCCTTTCTTCACAGTAGAAGTTTTATTCTTCTTTGCGGTAATCACTGGAACAGTAGTAATGGGAGTTGCCTTGGCGATTAAGGTAGAGGTGCCATCTCTGGGTTTCCATTCCTTCTTCACATTTATCACTTCAGGTGCAGGCTTTGCTTGCTGATACTGATTGGGATACCCATGCAACTTGAAACAGAAAGGCCTTATATGTCCCTTCTTACCACAATGGTGACACACCCATCTACGATACACTCTCTGAATCTTAGGCCTTTGATGACCACGAGGATTAGATTCAAGAGCAAACTTGGGAACTGGGTATGTTTTAGAATGCTGAGCAGGATGCTTCAACATCGTCTGTCCAGTGCAGGGATCAAAAACATCTTCAGCAGATTTGAACTTTGTCTCAAGATTCTGTTGATATTGATTTAAATTTGAGTAGTTATAACCCACTGACTTGGCCTTCCCACTTGGTAGATTCTCCAAGATCTCTTCAAGTATGTTTGTCCCTAAGTTTAGTTGACTTACACGTTTCTTCAAGTCCTCCATTTGAGCATTGACAAGAGCAACTTCTTCTTGAGCTTCTGAAGTCTTCTCAGCTTGAGCTTTCACTTCAGCCTGAAGGAGATTAATGGTCTTTTTCTGCTTCTCAAGGAGCCTACACATTTCTTCAAACCTAGTGAGTAGCTCTTTGTAAGTACTAGCAAGTTCATCATAGGCTACATCACCATCTTCATCAGTGTCACTATCTGTGATACAAACTCCAGTCAAGGCAGTCACATGTTTAGCAGATTCATGCTCTTCCTCGGAATCTTCATCTGACCAAGAAACACTCAAACCCTTTTTCTGTCTTTTCTGATAGGTTCCACATTCTGATCTTATATGTCCATATCCCTCACACTCATGACATTGAACACCCTTGCTTTGACTATTCTTCTCTTCAGGCTTGGGTTTCTTCAGACCATTTTGCTATTTATTGATGTCGAATCTGATGCTTGGAGCATTCTGACGATTCCTGCGATCAACTCTTTTCAGCACCTTGTTGAACTGTCTTCCAAGCATGGCAATGGCATCTGCAATGCTTTCTTCTTCTTCATCCTCATCTTGAGCATTGTCCTCATCAGTATTAGAAACAAAAGCAATGCTTTTGTTCTTTTTGTCACCACGTTCATCTAAGACAGTTTCAAAGGTTTGAAGAGAACCAACCAACTCATCCATCTTCATAGTAGAGATGTCATGTGCTTCCTCAATTGCTGTTACCTTCATGTCATATCTTTTGGGAAGAGATCTGAGAAGTTTTCTTGACAATTTCTCATCAGACACCTTCTCTCCCAAGGCTTCAAATGAGTTAGCAATATCCAAGAGTGTCATATGAAAGTCTTGAATGCTCTCATCATCCTTCATTTTCAGTGTTTCAAACCTGGATGTGAGATGTTGAATCTTTGATTGCTTCACCTTTGTGGTACCTTCATAACAAGTTTTCAAGATCTCCCATGCTTCTTTGGCTGACACACAGTTTTTGATCAGCTTAAAAACATTTGTGTCCACCCCATTAAACAGGGCATATATGGCTTTGTTGTTGTAGAGAGCTGCAGCTTCCTCCTCTGTAGTCCACTCAACTTCTGGTTTCTTTACCGCCGTTGAGGTCCCTTCCTTGCTGGCAATAGTGGGATGATCCCATCCAGTCAAAACAGCCTTCCATACCTTGCTATCAATAGATCTTAGAAAAGCAGTCATTTTGGATTTCCAGTGGTCATAGTTGTTTGATCCATTGAGCAGAGGTGGTCTATTCATGTATCCTCCATCTTTTTCCATGATGCCAAAGATTTTAGGTCCTGGATCTCACCCTAGAGACAGGCAGGGTGCCTGCTCTGATGCCAATTGAAATTCCTGGCACGCGGTATAATGTGCGATATGATGTTCTAAGCACCTTAACAGATCTGACACGTAATACTATAAAACAATAAAGAGCAAAACAAATAAATGAGACTGAGTATTTGTTAACCCAGTTCGGTGCTTAAAACAAGCCCTAGTCTGGGGGATACCAATCCAGGAAGGAATTTCACTATAATAGTCCTAGTTCTAAGTTATCAGCAAACGCCACATTTACAACTTACAACCTAAGCACTACCAATGAAGCTTCAACCTAGGAACTCCTAGATCAGAGATCCCATCTCACTTCCCTACAACCTTACAGACAGCAATGATTTCAATACCACAACACAAATAAGTTTTGGAGACACACTCTTAAAAACTACACACTCGTACCTAAAGGCTTAGAGTGTTACAACCACAAAAAGTCCTAACTCCGTACTTCAAAGCTTATGAGAGGATCACACAAAATACAACTCAAAAATAACAACGTCCTAAACTTGCATCAAGGAGACACAAGAAAGGCTCACAACAAAATACACACGCAAACATAAGTTCTAGACTAAGTCACAAGACGGCGTGAACAACAACAACGACAGAATTAGGTTTAGCTCATTCTTTAAATACTCCATGCAAAATGTCCTTGATTCAGAATTAAACATGGGCTTGATTTGTTTGACCTAAATTAATTAAAAGAGATTCTCTCCAAAAATATACTTCAAGGAAATTCTTCATAAAACTATTCTTGACAAGGATCTGAAGCATTTAATGATGATCCTCATAAGTAGCCTGATTAAATGCGTCAGATATGATTCATGAGAGAGAAACACGATTTCCATGAATAGAACATGCACGCGAACACTTCCAGTAACATGATACGATGTTGAGGCATCTTGTCGCACATCCTGCTAGAAGGTTTATTTTACCAAAAATGCAGCCAATACCAAAGACTCAACAACAGTTTTTTATACATAATAAATTTAAGTAATTATTATTGTATCAAATTTTTAATAAAATAATAAAAAAATTCAGAATTAGAAAAAACTAATTAAAAAATGTTTTCATGCTTTCAATATTTTTTATAAAATTGGTAAAAAAAATTATATGATAAATTACAAGGTTTAATACAATTTATTGATTTTAAGAGAAAAAAAGGATAAAATAGTAAAATTATCACATAAGTCCTCCATCTTTTTTCCTTGTTGATTTTTTAACTCCCAAACAAGGGGATTGTTTTCCCTCCTTTCTCCCTTCCTTCCCTTCCCCTCCTTAGCCTTTCCTTCTCTTCTCTTCCCCTCCCCTCCAAACTCGCAAACAAAGCTTAAAAAGGCTCATCTTTAGATCGAATACATTTTAGAAGCATTTAACAAATATTTTTAAATTTTTAAAATCACATTAGGGTTAAATGTAATTTTGGCCTCGCAAGTCTTACAAATGTGCGATTTTAACCTCCCATATCATAAAAAAAAATTATTTTATATGTTATTTTTTTAAAAAAATTAATAATTTATATGAAAAAATTTAAAAAATGTTTATTTTTAAATATTTATTTAATTTTTTTTTTTTAATAGGCAAAAATGAAATATATATAAGCACAAAAACATGTAGCTGCCTCATCACAAGGTGTGTTGAGGATAACTACAAAAGTTTACAAAAGAGTACAAATAGAACAAATATATGATCAAAAATCAGTCGATTCCCACACATAGCAATGGGTTCGACCACCAACAGTGGATGTTAGAAACTAAAATAGCGTTTATCGACCTCAACCACCGAAAAGAAAATATTTTCACTTTGTCTAGAAATTGGTGTACGGAATTCTCTGAATTTCTGAAAACTCTAAGATTCCGTTCATTCCAAATGACCCAGACACAAGCAAGCCAAACAAGCTGTAGAAAAGACTGCCGAGCACGAAGGCCACCAAATGAATGCCACATAAGTAATTGTTAATAAAAAAAGTCAACGAACGGCTAGCATATGCAAAACAGGGTAAACTTGGAGGCACAAAACCGAGCAATTAAATTTAGATGACTAAAATTGAGAAATTAAGAAATTTAGGGGGTTAAAATCAAACAATTGACACTTGGAGTTGGAAGACCAAAATTGCATAATTATAAAACTTAACGGGTTAAATTTGCATTTAGCCTTCATTGTATAAATTATTTAATTTGCTTTGATGAGATAACAATCGTAATCTAAAACTATCCCATTGGTCGTCTCGATGATTGACCCAAATAAAATTGTTATGTGAGCTTCTATGAAGCATCGATATGGGACACGATACTGATACGATATCAATATGTCGATATGGAAATTTTTTTAAAATTTCCAATTCAATACTGCCGCGATACGTTAGTTAAAAATTAAATTTAAAATTAAATATATAAATACACAATATATAAACATGACTAAGATCAATAATATTAATAATTAAAAGTAGAAACCATCTATTCTTATACCAGAATTTTTAAACAATCTCAAATGCTTAACAACTTGTTATATAGTAGGACAACATAGTTTTTCTTTTTAAAGTGAAAAATTAAATTGACAAAGGAAAAACACAAAAAGTGTTAAAAATACAAACAAACAGTTCTGATATAGGAGCATCACAATTATTATTTTATTTAAAAATAATTATTTAACCGATGTTTTTTTAATACGTGTATCAGACACGTATCGGGCATTATTTTTTATTTAAAAATAATGATTTAACTGATACTTTTTTAATATGCATATCGAGATGTATCAAAAAGGTATCGATATGTAATGCGTATCGAACCTGATTCATCACTATTTTTTAAGTATAGAGACTTCATAGGTAAACTTATTTTTCTTTTAATAACCATTGTGAGCATATTTTATATATTTGACTAACAAAAAAACAGGTCTGCATCACAATTAAACTAGCCCCAATATATTCTGCTGTAGTACGTAGCTAGCTGTAATGTCCTACGTACTATTTACAAAGACAACAACACAATTAAATTTGTTCTACAAGTTTTATTTAAAGACAAAATCACCTTATATAAAAATAAATTAAAAAGAATAAAAAGAAAACTAACCAATGGTGACCATGTTATTAGCCAAGGCACAGAGCAATGACAATTGGGAATATTCAATTATACACAGAAAATAAAAATAAAAAATACATGCTAAGCCGTATATGCACTTTGGTCATCTTGTACGGATTAGGGTACATATATCATCTGTTATGTCTATAGAAGTGATAAAAGCACCTCTGAAGTTTGAAACTCACATGGTGCCAATTGGGTGAAGGATGTATGTAAGTTGGGAAATGCAGGGATACCGAAGAAAATTGGGTGGAAAATATTTTGACTTATTTTTGGCTTGAAAAGTATATATATATATATATATTTTTTTTTTTTTTTTTTTTGTGACGGAAAAGGGTTTTATTGAAGAGGTTATTCTACGAAGTTGGAAAACTATCAAGAAGGGACGTTTTATTCAACAAATGTATCATTATTAACAATTTTGAGAGATGTTGAGTTTTTTGTTTCAAGGAAGTAGAAGATATTCATCATGTTCTTTTTAATTGTAATGTATCGCGGCAAATTTGGAATAACAATTTTTGTTGGATGGGATCTTAGACCCTTACTTTTGTTGACCCTCACCATCACTTTAGCCTCTTTGGGGAGTTACTAAAACGAGGTAATAATAAGAATGTCCGTTATATTATCCGGTTGGCTACGACGTGGAGCTTATGGAGAAAACGAAACAACATTATTTTTAGAGGAGATTTTATTAAGGTCTCTTCTTTAGTTGACAAAATTATTTATATTAATGTCTCTTATTAATGTTAATGTCTCTTTCTCCGACTGGTGTAACAATCTGATAGAATGCTTCCACGGATTTTAGGGGTGTATTTTCCTCTGAATTGTAAGGATTGAGTACCTCTTGTACTCCTTATAACTCAATTTTGCTTATAAAAAAAAAAACAAACGAAGTTGGATTTAGTTCAACTCTGTAAAATTGTCTTGTAAGGTGATAATTGTTTCTACTTGTAAATTTATGTTCGGACCATCTCACATTTTATTTTATATTGAACTCTTAACACATCGCCCCACGCTCGGGCTTAGTGTGCAGATATAAATGGTGAATGACTCAATAGCAAAAATTACATACCAGGTAGCTCAACATGTCTCAGAAAGACTCTACTATATATCATTTTATAATTGAGAATTTGGCCTAATTTAACATTCCAAAACACACATATAAGATAATATGATCGTCTTTACTTATAAACTTGTGTTCAAGTCATCTCACATCCAATGTGGATTTCTTAACAATTGTCGGATAGTTATATTTTGTCATAGGTAATTAAATTTTCAAGAAAAATAAGGCTTAATAATCAAAAATTCGATTGAAATATAAGTAAAACTCAATTAAAAATTATTTCACTAAGTAATCAAAATTCAATTCTTCTGAAAAATCATGATTATTTTCTACTTTTTTAGTAGATATTTTATTGTGATCTTTATCCAAAAAAATATCTTCGTGTGTGGGTATATATCAGAAAAACCATTGAAATTTTTTGATCGAAAGCTACAAAGGCCAACTTTATAGCCAGATTCCATTAGCTTTATATTTAAGATAGACCCGAGAGACATGCCAACACCAAGAAAATATATATTCTAAATTTCAAATAAATTAAAGTTTGCATAATTGTTAATTATTAGGTATAAGATGAAAAAACTTATTAGCTGGCCATGCTATATTAAAAAGTACTATGATTCTTTCTGCTATAGGAAAACTAAACATAGATCTAAATCACATTAAGTTGTTTCCTCTACCAAAAACATTGATAACAAGGGGAACCCCATGATTCAAAATTTTTGTCTAGTAGCCTATAATTAATTTCTTAATTAATTTGTACACTACTAGAGAGTTGCTATTTACCTGTGGATTCTCCTGCAGAAAAAAATTCACAGGTATTCTCAAAAATTTTCCTGTAAATTTTGTACTAAGAGTCTATTTTCTGTGGATTTGAGACTTTCAAGAATATCTGCAGGTATTACCCACGAAAGTTTTAGCTGGGAATCTGAATCCGCAACAAATTCAACAGGAAATATATTTCCTACGGATTTTTAATTTCAAATCCGTAGAAAAATAGCAAATTTTTAGTAATATAATGGTACTACGATCTTACATAGTTGTCTGATTTTGCTGGTGAAGATGGAAGCAAGTAATTGGTGGACCTCGTGGGTAGTGTTCAATCTAACTTTTCATTAATTTATTTTTCTTTATTTAATTGACTTACAAAATTCATTTCCCTGGTTTCCTTGTTGGCTCCTACTTGATTAATTAAATAAATCTAATAGGATGTAGGTGAAATTAAAATAAAATGTGAACGTGCGGTTCTTAGAGAGATATTGCCAAATTGCACAAAATATATGTATCCATTAGAATAAAATATATGAAAAATGTTGTATGTTGTGTCGATTTTGATTCTTTGATTGATGATGGTTTTGGGGCTCCGTCTACCGTGCTTGAGCAAAACAGGTATCGTACCCGTGCGAGAGCAAATTTCAACAGTTAGATAAATATTTGTTTAATTAATGGAAGAGATTCAAGCCACAATTTTGTATGTAATTGTACTGTGCTTTACCCAAGGCAGGAGGTAATTCGTCCTGACACATTTATTTACTTTATTTAAAAAAATGAATTTGTTAAAAATATAGGTGTTCGCGGTGTGGTTTAATTCCGTTTTAAGTATAAAAATTATCATAACTGCGAGATAAAATTATATGCGGTTCGGTTTGGTTCTGTTGATTTTAAAAAGTCATCCAAATCAAATCAAATCAATGCGGTTAGAGTTGGTTCGGTTTTCGCAGTTTATCACGATATAAAAGATATGACAGTATTATCAACATGTTACAAACTAAACATCGAAAATTTACCCTATTTTATAGTTTACAGGATATAATATGCATACACATAAGAACGTATTTTTATTACCAATAGTATAGTTCTGACTTCTGAATCGTGTGAAATTATATATTTTGACAACCTACTGTTTTATGGACTCAATTTGGGTTTGGCTTGCTAAGTTGGACTAGATAATAAGTTGATTGCTACTAATTGATATAGTTAAGTTAACTTTTGCGGTTTGGTTTGGTTCGATTTTCTGAAATGAAAACCGCAAACCAAACCGTGCGGTTTAGAAGAAAAATGACCTGTGCGGTTTAAACTAAATGCGATTTTTTGCGGTTTTCTATTTAAATTGGTTCAGTTTGCGGTTTTACTTTTGGATTGGTTCGGATACGATCACCCCTAGTTAAAAGTGTAGTGCCACAATTACAAGGTCAACATTGGAATTTCATAAATAGAGAAATAGATAATTTTTTTTAAAAAAAGTATTCAATTAAAATTTAAAATATACAAAGAGATATGATCTAATAAACAAGGGTAATCTCTTATGGCCTGAAAAATTAAATCAAACCCGTATAAAAAGTTAAGCAATTAAGATTATAACATTTGGTCTAACAGATAATGTTAATCTCTTACAGTGTGAAAAACTAAATCAAGTCCACGTAAAAAATATTTTTGTAAAAAGTTTGATTAAATTTCAGAAGGGATTTGGTCTAATTGAAAAGAGTAATTTTCTACGCTGTGAATAACTAAATCAAAGCCAATGTAAAAAGTAAGAAAATTTGAACCATTATCTTAAGTCTCACATCTTAATTATTTTTGTAAAATATCCACTATTTTTAGATCATATTTCTTTGGATATTTTAATTGAACATTTTATAAAAACAACTAAGGTTATGATCTCAATTGTTTTACTTTTTTACACGGGTTTGGTTTAATTTTTCACACTGTAAGAAAATACTCTTTTATGTTATATTCGGTTTTACTTTTTACACGGGTTTGATTTTATTTTACACATCGTAAGAAATTACTCTCTTTGAACATTTTACGAAAATAAATTAAGATGTGAGGTCTAAGGTAAATAATCGTCCAAATTTCTTTACTTTTAACACATATTTAATTTAGTTATTCACAACGTAAGAAATTATACTTTCATCTATTAGATAAAACCCCTGTTGAAATTTTAATTGAACTTTTTACAAAAATAATTAAGACCCGAGACATGAGATTATGGTCTCAATTGTTTTTACTTTTTACATGGACTTGATTTAGTTCTTCAGAACGTAAGAGATTATCATCTTTCATTAGAACAAATTTCTTTAGATATTTTAATTTATAATTTATTTTATAAAAAATTAAGATGTGAGTCCCAGAGTTATAATCTCAATTAATTTACTTTTTACACAATTTTGATTTAGTTTTTTATACCGTAAGAAATAGAGATTACCCTCTTTTTGTTATATTCAATCTCTGGATATTCTAAGTGGATATTTTACTTTGTCAAAAAAAAAATGGATATTTTACAAAAATAATTAAGATGTGAGACTAAGATAAGATAATGGTCCAAATTTTCTTACTTTTTACAGTGGCTTTGATTTAGTTATTCACAGCGTAGAAAATTACTCTTTTCAATTAGACCAAATCCTTTCTGAAATTTAATCAAACTTTTTATAAAAATATTTAATACGCGAGACATAAGATTACGGTTTCTATTGCTTTATTTTTTACATAGACTTGATTTAGTTTTTCACACCGCAAGAGATTATCATTATCCGTTAGACCTAATGTTATAATCTTAATTGCTTAACTTTTTATACGGGTTTGATTAATTTTTCAGGCTATATGGATTACCCTTTTTTAGTAGATCATATCTCTTTGTATATTTTAATTGAATATTTTTTTTAAAAAATTATCTATCCAATGCTGACCTTGCAATTGTGGCACTACACTTTTAATTAGGGGTGATCGTATCCGAACCAATTTAAAAGTAAAATCGCAAACTAAACCAATCTAAATTGAAAACCGCAAAAAACCGCATTTAGTTTAAACCGCACGGATTATTTTTCTTCTAAATCGCACGGTTTGGTTTGTGGTTTTCATTTCGGAAAACCAAATCGCAAAAGTTAACTTAACTATATCAACTAGTAGCAATCGACTTATTACCTAGTCCAACTTAGCAAGTCTTACTCAAGTTGAGTCCATAAAACAGTAGGTTGTCAAAACATATAATTTCACGTGATTCATAACTATACTATTGGTAATAAAAATAAGTTATTATGTGTATGCATATTATATCATGTAAACAATAAAATAAATTAAAATTTTCGATGTTTATTTTGTAACATGTTGATAATATTGTCATATTTTTTATATTGTGATAAACTGCGAAAACCGAACCAACTCTAACCGATTTGGTTTGATTTGATTTGATTTGAATAACTTTTTAAAAACCAACAAAACCAACCCGAACCGCATGCAATTTTATCTTGTGGTTATGATAATTTTTTTGCTCAAAATCGAACCAAACCGCACCGCGAACATCCATACTTTTAACAAATTCATTCTTTTAAATAAAGTAAATAAATGGGTCAGAACGAGTCCTGCCTTAGGTAAAGCACATTACAATTACTTACAAAATTGTGGCTTGAATCTCTACCGTTTGATTAAACAAATATTTATCCAACTGCTAAAATTTGCTCTTGCACGGGTACAAGACCTATTTTGCTCAAGCACGGTAGACGGAGCCTGGTTTTGGGGTATTTCTATTAAGAGATATAATAATTACGAAAATTATCATTGAAAATATGTCAAATCATTTTGTAAGTCAAAAAAATTTGAGGGAAAACCTAAATGCTACTCTCTTCGTCCCAAAACAATATTTTTTTTATTGTTGCACATATATCGATGCACGACTCTAACAATTGATATTTTTAGTCATGTATTATTAAAAAATCCAAAAAATTGATAAAACATCTCATATACTAATGTTTATTTTTATATTTTAATAATAACATATGATTAAAATAGATGATATGAATAGTGCATATAGTCAAATAGAGACAATTATTTTAGAACGGAAAAAATATACTATAACAACTCAGTTGACCATCGACAAACATTGTTATTCATCTCACAATATTATAATAAGGAAAATGCTAACTAATGAACAAATGCCACTGTAATTTGTTTTCAATCCGGATCCTATGCTTTGTTGTGGGGTTTTGACCCGTTGATGTGTTACAAGAAAAACAGGTACAATAGAGTGGGTAATAGTTTAAAATGATTGCATTTTGATCTCTTTCAATTTAGAACATGTGCAAAACATCAGCAAAAACTTTAAAACAAAATTTTGTAATGAATCATTATAGTTTGCTTTGTACATTTGAAATAGGACTAACTTCTTGTTGCCTATAATAGAATAAAAATTGATAAATATTCTCTTTTTCCAAAAAAAATATAAAAAGAGAACTAGGTACAAGATTTGAGTTCTCTCCGAACTTGCATTTTCAATCTGATTCATCAAATTTCCAATCTAGCTTCTCCAATTTGTGATTCTATAAAGCTTAAATCACTTTCCCTTGTGGAAGCCTAACTCTATAAACATGTTCTTCACCGGTACATTTATCGACCTTCACAATCCACCGACTTCGAGAACTCTTACTCATTCGAGATCCAAATTTAGGACTAGTAGCATTATTTTCTCCAAATCTTGTCACCAACAATCCTTCTCCAATAGGAAGCAATTGTGTTTTTGATCCACATGATCTCCATGACCCTTTACAACTAAATGCATTATAACCAACAAGAACTATACCCTTTTGCTTACAACCACCAATTTGTACTAATTTCACAATCTCTTCATGATTCACAAGGTTACAATCAATTAGCACAAAATCAGCTTGATTTAATACCAATGATTCTTGTGCTTCTTTAGCAATCATGAATTGAACTTGATTAGAAGCTGTTCCTAGGAAATTTTTTGATGCAATTAGATCTTCATTGTTGGGAACAATGCAAATTACATTACCATTGGTTTGGTTTGCAGCTGCAACTAATGCAAGTGTTGTTGAATCTGCTTTACCAGCACAAGCTACAACCATTAATTGTGCATTATTTCCAGCAGCTAGTGCTGATATAAATTCAGCTACAGCTGGTTCTTTTGCCTTTTGACCCTATTAAAAAATAACCAAAATTCAAATTAGAAACGAGTCACTACAAGAAAAATCAAAATAAACAAAAAAAATTACTTAACAAAATAAAAATGACATTGACGAAATTAGACAGAGATTTTAGGTTTATTGTTATGAAAAAATTGTGACAAAAAAAAACATTAATTTAATTTGATGAATCCTAGAGAGAAAAAAAATTGTGACAAGAAAATATTGAAGAATACTACTCACCATTTTCAAAGTGTTGAGATAGGCCTTTGTTGCATTTTCTGCTGACCAATAAGCCATTGTTTTGATTTATGTGACTGCTTTGTATCTTCTGAATTTTTTCTTTGATGAATTGGAAAATTGAATTAGAGGATTTATTAGCTTTAGTGCAAATGTTGTTGTATTGAATTTGGTATGAGAAGTGATACTTATGTGGGTATATATATATTGGAGAAAACATCTGCTGGACATATGGTGTTCCAATTGGCAAAGGAAATAAAAGATAAAATAAAATAAAATACTATGTGACAAAAACATATGCTGGAATTTAATATATACCAAAAACAGAATTAATTTAGGTACAACTAGGATAGGTTTATGTAAAAAATTTCTTTTGATAGTGTTAATTAATTGCTAAGTAATAGTTCTAATTTCTTAGCTACACTCCAAAATATCTATTAATTACTCAATATTGAATACTTTTTTTTTTGAAGCATCAATATTGAATACTTAACTTAGAAGAAAATGCAAATTTTAATGGGACGAAAAACATAGAAAAATAATTATTTCACGCGGAAAAATTAATATATATATATATATATATATATATATATATATATATATATATATATATATATATATATATATATATATATATATATATATATATTATTTGAAACCATTTGATAAAAAGACAAAAAGGAAATGTCATTTGATAGAAATTTTAGTTCAATTGATAGAAATGTCATTTCACGCAGAAAAATTAATATATATATATATATAGTTTAATTGGCAGAAATGTCAAAATTACTAGTATCGGACGTCAGGACCAGGATTTGAACATCAGTCCATTCTATGTGAGTTTTTAATAGCTTTGTCATTTGCCTATATACAAAAGAAAAAGACAAAAGGAAACATTTTTATTTCAAACGCAAATATATCTGTATATGAAACTACTAAATTATGTTTTATTAAAACGAAATGGTGTATATACACGTTAGTGTATATTATATATATATATATACTAATATAATATAATAATTATTTGGTTTATGTTTTCATAAAATGAAGTTTTCATTCGCCCGCAGCATGGTAATGACTAATTTTTATTGAAAAATTTGTAAAGTATATAAGATGCATTCTTGTTTTTCTTTTTCCATACACAAAAATAAAAGGCCGCTCAAACCTTGATCACTTTGCTCGATTATATCCATTTTTATGTCGATCAAATGAAACTTAGGCGTGAGCTTCCAAAATCAATATTCAATACAAAAACGTAAAATAGAGGATATTTTAGTTCTGGGTTAGAGAGGATAAAAACAATTATGCGTCTAGTATGAACTTCTCAAAAATGGTTTAAAATTTGATTTTTCATATTTTTAGTACAAAAAAATTATTTTTAATGAAAAAAATATTATTTTATCAAAATTTATTATAAATGGTGGAATTCATACTTAGACATGCTACCAAATTTGATATTCTTGATCTTAAAAAATGTTAAATTCTTTTAAAGTTTTAATTCATAAAAATAAGTTAATCCTTCACCAGAGGCGGTACTAGGGAGGGGCTGGTGGTGGCCACGGCCCCTCCCCACCTCAATAAAATAATTTTTTTACAGGTATAATACTAATGTAAATTTATTATTAATAGTTTTAAGTAATTCTGTATACATATTTGTACAAATATTAATGTAAATACTAATTTAGAGTTATTTTTTAATGACTATAAGGAACAAGTATTAGTACAAATATTAGTTTATATTAGGGTAAAATATGTTTTCAGAGCCTACTTTTATAGCGATTTTTTGTTTTCGTTCTTGTAAAATAAAATCGCTCGTTTTCATCCCTAAAAAATTTGTTCTTTTGTTTTTAGTTCTTAATGGGCAAAATTTTGACAATTTTTTGACATTTGTTTAACACAATATGAATTTATATAAGTTTATCATGATATATAAACATAGTATAGATCATTTTGAACATAAAAATGTAGTAATTTTGGCATTAACATGTCAAAATTCTGCTCATTAAGCACTAAAAATAAAATAATCTTTTTTGTAGGGATGAAAGTAAGGACTGATAATATATTTTTTACTATTTATATTATTGATGATTATGTAGAGTATTATTTTAAGCTATACAAATTAATTTTATAATAATGAACTTTGATTTTATTTGTCGAAAAATAACAGATAACTAATTGAATTTATAGTTTTGAATAAAATTACCAATTATATAAATATGAAATTACATAAAGAAATATGTTTATCAGTTAAGTTTTTCTTTTCTTGATATGAATTTACAAGTTTAAAATTTAGAATTTCCAAATAGTGTATTTATGCTTTTTACGATTTATATATTATATTTTGCTTTTACTTAATTTATACATTAAAAAAATTTATGGCCCCCCTAAATAATTTTTTCTGGTTCCGCCACTGTCCTTCACGTTAATGATGTATGTCAGGTATTATATGTAAAGTTTCCATTTGTCTCTTTAAGTGAGTTATATATAGTTCAGATGGTAGGAATTGAATGTAATATATGTATAATCGGAGTTCCAACTTTGATATATCCACTTATTCACTTTTAAAAAAAAATTCTATCTATAGTGAATTCTTTTTTAGGTATTTATTGTTGGCCATCTTTCCAAGAGAATTCAAACTCAGTATATGAAGGTACAATGTTAAGCTATTTCCACTAAGTTGATTAACACCTTATTATTGTCTAAATTAAAAGTTAGAAAGAAAAAAAAGTATAGTGTTGTAAATTATTGAAAATGTTTGTAAAAAAGAAAATAACAAACAAAGCATATAATTTATGTCATATATAAATCACTTTAACAACTAATATGT
Source organism: Trifolium fragiferum (assembly GCA_954870985.1). Taxonomy (NCBI): domain Eukaryota; kingdom Viridiplantae; phylum Streptophyta; class Magnoliopsida; order Fabales; family Fabaceae; genus Trifolium; species Trifolium fragiferum. The sequence continues at coordinate 62,659,670 of OX940789.1, forward strand.
AAATCATTAGTCAAAACAAAACAAAAAAAAAAAAAACCTAATTATATATGTATACAAAAAGTAATCCAAATACATTTTATAAAATTAAATCGATTAATTATACATACAGAAAACATAACATGTTTCTTAACAGATAATCAAATACAGTCCTTTAAAAATAGTACAAATGTAAAAACTTACTATAAAAAATAAAATAAAAGCTTACTACTTAGTAAAAAGTTAAAAATAATTTATTGAAAAAATAGTCTAGTGGTCAAAATCTCTAACCCTTAGAGTTGAATAACTAGGAAGTCGGCTCCTAGGAAGTCACTCATTTAAATTCATGTCCCTGTAAACAAGTGTTTTTTTTTTTTTTTTTTGCAAATGTAAACTTTTATCAAAATTTACTAAAAATAATAAGATTTCGTATACATTTTAAACACATTCTTTAACAAATATTTTTGGGTTAAATATGTTTTTAGTCCTTACATTTTGCCTTATAGTCAAGAATAAGAATAGTCCATATATTTTTTTATAGTTTAAAAAAACCCTATAATTTTTTCCATAATCAAAATTGGTCCCCGCCATTATTTTTTTTAACAGAACGCTGTTGAGACGCAATTAGTCAATAACATGATGACACGTGTCTTTTACCATGACTTCAATTTAGATTGTTGTTGTGGTTTTTGTTGAGTTTGTGGTGATGAAAATGGAGATTGTGTTGAAGGAAGAAAGGTAGAAAGAAAGATTTGGTTTGGAAAGGTGTACTATAAACCTAATGGAAAAAGACACATGTCCCCATGTTATTGGCTAATTGTGCCACGTCCGCGTTTTGTTAAAAAAAATTAACGACGGGGACCAATTTTGATTACGGAAAAAATTGTAGAGTTTGTTTAAATCATAAAAAAAAATGTAGGGACTATTCTTGACTATAAGGCAAAATGTAGGGACTAAAAATATATTTAACCTAATATTTTTTTAATTAACATTCATTATCAAGTCTCTTAATTAATTGATTCAAAAAAAAAAGACTCTTAATTGATTATTTAATTTGCTTTGATAAGATAACAATCGTAATCTAAAACTATATATCCTATATTCCTATTGGCCGTCTCGACCATTGACCCAAAAAAATTGTTATGTGAGCTTCCTTTTCTTTTAATAACCATTGTGACCTTCCTATGCAATACAATAATAACAAAATAATAATTTTAAGGCATATATATTTTATATTCGACTAACAAAAAAACAGGATCTGCATCACAATTAAACTAGTCCCAATATATTCTGCCGTAGTACGTAGCTGTAATGTCCTACGTACTGTTACAAGGACAACAACACAATTAAATTTGTTCTACAAGTTTTATTGAAAGACAAAATGAATAACCTCCATAAAAATAAATTAAAAAGAAAACTAACCAATGGTGGCCATGTTATTAGCCAAGGCACATAGCAATGACACTTGGGAATATTCAATTATACACAGAAAATAAAAAAAAAATACATGCTAAGCCGTATATGCACTTTGGTCATGTTGTACGGGTTAGGGTACAATCAATGTATCATATATTTGGTTTATTATTTTATCTATAGAAGAAGTTATAAATACTCACATAGTGTAGATGAAGCCCCTGACACCAACGTGGCTTCGCCACTATTGGCAATAAAGTATGGAGAAGAGAGTATGGCTTTATTTCTCAAGCCTCATTGGGTGGAAAATATTTTGACAAAATAATTGTTGAATGGAGGCAAGACTTATTTTTGGCTTGAAAAGTAGATATATTTTGTGCCTATTGGCTGAGTATTTTGACAAGTAAAAGGAGTTTTGTTGGGGAGGTTATTCTTCGAAGTTGGATTTAGTTCAACCTTATAAAATTGGTTTGTAAGGTGATAGTTATTTCTATTTTTAGATTTATGTTCAGATCATCTTATATGTTATGTTGAACTCTTAACGTTAACACATCCCTCCACGCCAAGGTTTTTAGGATCGCGCTATAGATCGTGAGATCGTACGATCTTACGCGACAGACACAGTCCGCCGTGCTAGAGCGGTCCAGAGATCGGAAGAAACGCCGGAGCGGTGGGATCGCCGAGGAAGAGCGTAAAATCGTGGGCGCAGTGATCTTCCTCGCGTCGTTCTGATCATATCTGTCAAAGACGTGACCCGTTTCGCACTGATCCGACCCGGTCGACTCGTTTATGACCCGGTCCAAAACCCACCGTTTCGACCCGCTTTAACTCAGGAACTCCTCGTTTTGCAGCGAAATTGGTATGCGCGTTATTAAATTGGGGAATCGGTGGCATTTAATTGAAATTGATTGAACCTTGTATTCCCTCTCTCCCTAATTCACTCAACTGCATCCTAATCCCATTAATTATTCATAATCATCATTCAATTATATCCCTAAATCATTACAAAAATTCCAGCTATCTATGTTATTTTTCTATGATCTAGTTTTTTTTTTTTTTTTTTTTTTTTTAAAAGTTTAAGTTTAAAAGTCAAAGATTGTACAAAAAAAATGTTTTTAAGTCTAAGCTATTTTGGTTATATTAAAAATTAATGAAGTTTTTATGTTAATATTATTAAAGTTTTTATGTTTAAGACAATATGTGGGATCTTACGATCTTTATTACGATCCTACGATTTACGCTTTTTCTATACCCCAGCGATCTTTAGTGGGATTCCGATTTTGACAACCTTGCTCCACGCTTCGGTGTGCGGATTTAAATAGGGAATGACTCGATATTTAGCGAAAATTTGATATCGGATAGCTCAACAGATCTTGGTGAGACTCTAATATTATTTTAGAATTGAAAGTTTGACGACCTAACTTAACATTCCAAAACACGCATGTAAGATAATGATCGATTTTATTTATAAACTCGTGTTCAAGTTATCTCATATTTAATGTGAACTTCTTAACAATTGTCGGATTGTTATGCTTGATCATAAAATAACTTTCAAGAAAAATAAGACTTGATAATCTAGAGTTCAATTAAAAAAGGGTTAATAGATTGTTACTCCCTACTAAGTGAGCGTATTTTGCGTTACTCTCTGCTAAAAATTCCTTGAAGATTCCCCTTGCAAAGGAAATTTTTTTTGATTTCCCCCTTGTCCCTCCCTTGGGTGCAAGAAATTTGCACTTTTTAATTAAATCGGTTGAACAGAATAACCGATTTAAAAAACATCACCTTTTAAATCGATTGAACAAAATAATCGATTTAATAAGTGCATCCAAGGGAAAACTAAAAAAAATTACTTTGCAAAGGGAAATCTTCAAGAAATTTTTAGCAGCGGAGTAACGCTCAAAACACGCCCACTTATCACAGGGTAACAACGTATTAACCCATTAAAAAATAAGTAAAATTGAGCCAAAAATTATTTCACTAAGTAATCGAAACTCAATTCTTTTGAAAAATATGATATATTTTGTACTTTTATAGCAGAAAGAATTTATTTTGATCTTTATCCAAAAATTATCTTCGTGTTCGAATCAGAAAAACCATTGTAATGTTTTATCGAAAGCTACAAAGGCCAACTTTATAGCCAGATTCCATTAGCTTTATATTTAAGATCGATAAACAATTATTTGAAACACACACATGCAAAGAATTCAACTACATGGTAGACCCTAGAGACATGCCAACACCAAGAAAATATATATTCAAAATTTCAAATAAATTAAAGTTTGCATAATTGTTAATTAGGTATAAGATGAAAAAACTTATTAGCTGGCCATTTTATATTAAAAAGTACTATGATTCTTTCTGCTATAGGAAAACCAAACATAGATCTAAATCACATTCAGTTGTTTCCTCTACCAAAAACATTGATAACAAGGGGAACCCCATGATTCAAAAATTTTGTCTAGTGGCCTATTATTAATTTCTTAATTAATTTGTACTACGATACTACATAGTTGTCTGATTTTGCTGGTGAAGATGGAAGCAAGTAATTGATGGACCTCGTGGGTAGTGTACAATAAAACTTTGATTAATTTATTTTTCTTTATTTAATTAACTTACAAAATTCATTTCCCTGGTTTCCTTGTTGGCTCCTACTAATTAATTAAATAAATCTAATAGGATGTAGGTGAAAATAAAATAAAATGTGAACATGCGGTTCTTATAGAGAGATATAGTCAAATTGCACAAAATATATGTCCATTTGAATATATGAAAAATGTTGTGGCTATTGATTCTTTGATAGATGATATGGTTTTTAGTATTTTCACAAGGAGGTATAATAATTAAGAAAATAGTGAAACTTTTTTATTTAAGATTAAATATGTGTTTAATTTGTCCTATAGTCAGGAATAGGTCTTACATTTTTTTTATGGTAAAACAAAATCCTATAATTTTTTTTATAATCAAAATTGATTCATGTCGTTAACTGTGCATGCTGAATGTACTACTAAAAAAAATTCATTTGGGAGATATTTTCTAATACATAATATAAATTGTATTAAGAGATATGTTCTTGTAATGTGTTTTCTAATATGAGCAAACCTAAGAAAAAAAGAGTAACCATCAATGTTTGCCCCACAATATTATAAAATTATGAAATTCTGTTCTATGGCAGGACAGATGTCATACACAATGTCTAGGACAATGTGTCTGCAGTCCAGATGTCCTAGACAACTGGTTATGAGGATCACGATTTATTGCAGTACTGAAGTAAATAAAAGCAATAAAAACACCAGTAATTTGTTAACCCAGTTCGGCGCTAAACAGCCATACTCTGGAGAATACCAATCCAGGAAGTGAACACTATTACTCTGAATTATTACTTAGTTTTACAACCACACCAAACACCTTTTGGCATGTACGCTTTTTCTTAATCCTAGCAGTCTTCTACTCAAGGGCTAACTCCCCTTGAATATGAGAACCTACCCAACTCCCTCTAATCACTAATCCCAAGTGACGAAACTACTTTAAACTTCACAGTTTAAAAGACAAAGTTGAATGGCAACATTCAACGAATCAAAGCTTCAAAGTATCAAGAATGATACTGAGAGCTACTAATGCTTTGCACAGTGGGCACAAAGCTTCAGACTCACAATCTTCAGTTATTGTGGGGGTGAGTTTTAAGCTCTATGTTGAGTCCTTTATATAGGCGTGCAAGTCTTCAGATAATCTTCAGTCTTTCAGATGCACTCAAATAAGAATTAGTTTTAAAACAAACTTGTTTTAAAACAAACTCCACAAAGATAAAGAATTAATCTCTATCCACTAATTAAATACGAATTCAATCGTATCTAACACATAGGATTAATAACAAACTTTATCATTAATCCTAATCTCAGCTTGTTACTAAAAGATTCGCGTTTTATTCAAATTAAAACAAACACGCATGCTTAATGGATAAGCATTATCTTTTAAGCTGAACTGGGTCAAGATGTCCTACCCACATGTCCTGGGACATCTTGTTCGACATGTTGCCTAAGCATGCTTTGAACCCAGTGACAAGATGTCTAGGACATCTTGTTCAACATGTTGCATCTGCACATCTTCAATATGCACAAGTGGTTTAGACTTAATTACTTCAGCATTGGTGCTTCAGTTAAGTCATTCTGACCAAGTTGTTTTAGCCTTATGATGCAGCCAATCTCAGAAGAACTACAAATTAAGTAAAATAATGGTATTTTATTTTCTCTTTTTTTGTAATATAAATAATTATCTCCGTTTCAAATTTAATGTTTGCCTTTATCAAAAAAATAAAAAGGAATTCAATGTTTCCCCAAAATATGTAGTCTAGGTCAGGTGGGAGAAAAAGCTGGACCAAGAAGATTCTCTTCTCCCCCACCCCTTTTTTTTCACCTCCAATATATGATTTTGTCATCTATACTAATATAACAAAGTTGATTGCAATGGTAAAATTAATTTTGCCCTTACTTTAAAATCTTTCAGCTGTCCAAAATAAGGGTATTTTGAGTTTAAAAATTTGATAACTGAACTAAATTACATCTAATTGAGTCATATTCATGAGCCAACTAAGCCGACATTCATATTTGTGAGATAAAAGCTAACTGATTTGCAAGCCATGGTTTGATACAAACCGAAAAGTACATATCTTTTAATTTGTTCTTTTGTTTTATTTTACAAATGATCCATCACATCCACAATTTTTTACTTCTCCCAAGTTAAATTCATTGAAAATGTACACATCTCTATCACTATCTATTCTTTCTTTGTTGAAAAGTAAGAAAACTTTTCAAATTCACAATAGAACAAACTCTGCAAACAAGGTAGATCTTCTTCTTCTTCTCTTCTTCTTTCATATTCGTCCATTGCTCTTCATCTCATCTTCACGCCGCGCAGCAAAACTCCGCGTTTTTTCATCTTTATTGAAACACTCAGTTGTGAATCTCTTTTTTTTTTTTTTTGTGTGTGTTTTTTTTTAATAAACTTTTGTTCATTATTTTATACATACCGACAAATTTTTGATTTTTTCAAGCAAGATAGACAACTATGGAAAGACCATTGCAGCTCATTAAGGATCTTCATGACCGGAAATAACTCTGGAAAATTGTTGTCATGGTGAAAGACAGGTGGAATAATGTTAAAGACGGCAAAAGAGCTTCGAAATGGTTGTTATCTACTCTAAGGTAAGTTTGCTACTTATTTTTCCGATTATACACAGTTATGTTAAGATATTCGTTGTGTTGTTTTTCCTTCTGTGATCTTACAATAAAATGGGTTGCAAAATAACTTAAAATACATTATTATTATTATTATTATTATTATTATTATTATTATTATTAGGGTTAAATAGTTGTTACCCCCTGCAAAGTAGGGTTGTTTTGGGATACCTCCCGGTAATATTTTTTTTTGAGATCCCCCCCTTGCATACTAAAGATTCTTTGGGATACCCCCTTGGAGTAACAGCTGGGCAGAGAATCTCCACGTTTAACCTATGTGGCACCTCCACGTGGATTTTTATTAATTTTTAATTATTTTTTTTTCCATGTGGCATTAAAAATAAAATAAAATAAAATGAAAACACATTTTTTTTTTTCTGATTTCTTTCTTTTTCTTTATTTGTTATTTAAAAATTTTGTTTATGGGGACCAATATTGACAAACACTGAAACTTGGCAAGTTTCACATATCTATAATCAACAACAGTTTATTGTTGATATACAAAAAAAAAAAAAAATGTACTTGTGGATTCTGGGAGTTGGTTGGGATACCCTGTAGGCATGTAATTGCAGCACTAGGATATAGAAAACAAGACCCTGTTGACTTTGTTGATAAGTGTTATTCCAAAGAAAAATATGCACAATGTTATGGTTATGGTATAAGTGCTATTAATGGGGTAGATATGTGGCCAAAACCTGCTGAAGGTGTGGATGATACTATCTTACCACCTTCATATAAAAATGGTCCTGGTAGACCAAGAAAGTTAAGGATTAGAGATACTGATGAAGATCATGCTAGGAAAAGAAGAAGGGTTGCAACATATACTTGTACTAGATGCAGTCAACCTGGCCATAATTCATTGTCTTGCAAGGCTAAGGAACAATGTCCAAAAGGTTTTAAAAGAAAGGTAATATATTTATGTATGTTTTTAAATTTTTACATTTATTTAAACTTGTACATGATTGCTGATACTTTAATTTGGTTTGTAAATTTGGGCAGAGGAAACCTGCAAAAGGAAAAGGCAATGCTGATCCAAAGTCATAAACTACAGGCCAGTCAGTTACTGCTCAAGAGGCAACTCAAACTTCACAAGTTCAACATCCAGATCAAGCTTCACAAGTTCAAGAACTAACTCAAAATTCACAAGGTCAAGATCCAACTCAAGCTTCACAAATTGTAAATCCAACTCAAGTTACAACTGAAGGTGTAGATGGAACCCAAACTGATGATGTAGCTGTAGATGCAAGCCAAGGTTCAGTAGCACTGAGTATAACTCAGGATTTATTTGATGACTTACCTGATGAAGTTATGGCTACAATACCTGAAATATCTGTTGATGCAAGTCTAGGTTCACCAAAGGCAAGCCTAGGTTCACCAAAGACTAGGAGGACTATCAAAGAGAAGAAGGAAAATATGAAAAGGGTGTTTGTACTGTATCATGGAAAGGAAAAGAGAAGTAGTGAAAGAGTTAAGCAAAATGCATTCAAAAAACCAATCACTGGTATTGGTTCATCTTAGGAAGCACCTATAGTGATCACAGAAGCTGATGCAGATGAAATGACACATGATGATTCAAAGCTTGGAACTTGTTTCAGAGCCATGAAGTCTTGGAAAGACATTCCAAAAAAGAAGAAATGATTATGTGTTTAGTACTTAGGAATTAAGCTTTGCAATTCATTTTTGTTATGCACTTTCATGTGCTTAGTACTTATGTGTTTTGGTATGCACATTAATGTGCTTTGTGATGTGCTGTTTTGTAATGATGTGCTTTATGCTCTTTAAGACAATTGGAATATGATGTGCTGTTTTGTAATGACAAATGCATTGTTATGTGCTTATTATATGTATTGTTAATACAATTGCACTATCATGTGCTACTTGTAATGTTGTTTGCACTACTATGCGCTTATTTGTTAAGACAATTGCACTATAATATGTGCTTATTATATGTAATGCAGTTTGTGTTTACCATATATTTTGTGTTCCTTCCTTTTATGGCTTTTATGTGATGCTGATGAAAAAAACTAATGTCATAATTTGACAACATATAAACAAACCAAAATTTAAACTCAAACCAAATTTGACAACATATAAACTCAAACCAAATTTTTCATTAACATAATCAAGTTGTAACACAACCATTTGAAACAAACTAATGTAATAAACTAATGTCAAACATACTAAATTCATTAACTTAAATTCCTAGCTATTACATTGATTTGAATAACATAGCAACTAAAATTACATAGCAACTAAAATTGCTCTCTCTTGTATTCTTTTGTCTACTGTGAGCTCATATTACACACTATAGCCAACAATGATACAAACTATAGCCAACAACAAACAAATTACAACAACAATCTTCAACAAGAACTTTGTCGATTTTTCTTCGGCTTGCGTTTTCAAAATCTAGACATCTTTCTTGTCACATTCAACACACTTTAGCTATATAGTATCAACAGTATGTGACTGTGATTCAGTTTCACCAACCCACTTGAAAAATCCACATCCACTTTCATCATCATTAGCCTATATTTAAGAAAGGAAAAACACTTTAGCAACCAATAACAACTGTTCTCATTCAATAAATACTAAGTTTATGACTTACATTCCAATATCGACATCCCCAAAATTTTCTTCCTCTATTTGGTCCCTTTTTAGTAACTGTACGAATCACAGCTTTGATTCCACACCGACAATCTCGAATCACTTCACCATCGCGCTTGAGACTTGAACTGAATGAACCAGACATATGGAAACGCGATTTTGACCCATTGGAGCAGAGTGAAGCCATTGATTTTCGGATTTCAGTTTATGGGTACTCAGATTGGAAAATTAATGGAGTTAGGGTTTTCAATTTGGGAAAAGTTTGTATAAGGAAAACGATTTTCAGATTGGTTTTCAATTTGGGTTTTCATATTGAAAAATATTTGGGAATAAATGGGTTTATATAATAAGGAAAACGAAAGTTTTAAATAACAAATAAAGAAAAAGAAAGAAATCAGAAAAAAAATGTGTTTTCATTTTTTTTTAATGCCACGTGGCAAAAAAATAATTAAAAATTAATAAAAATCCACATGGAGGTGCCACATAGGTTTAACGTGGAGATTCTCTGCCCAGTTGTTACTCCAAGGGGGTATCCCAAAGAATCTTTAGTATGCAAGGGGGGGATCTCAAAAAAAATATTACAAGGGGTATCCCAAAACAGCCCTACTTTGCAGAGTGTAACAACTATTTAACCCTTATTATTATTATTATCAAACATTATGAACAATCTCTTTATACAATGCCTATGATCTAGTCATATTCACTATTGCAGGGAGATGATATCTTTTTCATTATTCCACCTGATTTGAATGCTACCTTTGACAAAAAATTTATTGAGTATAACACTTACTGCATTTAGAACTTTCGAGTTCTAAAAAATGATGAACAACATAAACTTTCCGATGAAAAATACAAGATCATGTTCAATGGAGCAACTAGGGTTTATGATGTTAATGTTCATAAGATTCCTAACCCTATTCCTAAGTTCAAAGATTTTCTTGAGATAGCAACTGGAAAATGGCATGAAGACCTTCTATATGGAAAGAACAACTAACATATTTAATATAACTATTTTATTTTGTTACATAGTCATTTTACGTTACATTACTTTGTTTAACCTACTTAGATGTTATTGGAGTTTTGGATAATATTAGATTAGATATACCCAACAAACTCCAGGTTTTAAGAAAGTTCAAGCCAATTTTCAGCTGAGAGACCTTGAATAACTTTATCTACTTAACTCACATATAAAGTCATTTCAATCCTTTTTTTAACTTGATGTCTATAAAACATTCTGTTTCTTATTTATCATAGTGACAACAAAATACACTGCACTCTCCGTGAAGAATATGCAATGCAATTATTCAAGTACTCATCTGCAAATTCTGATGGTGCACCAACTATAATATGTATTAAATATGGCAAAATCAAGCCAGCAGGTTCAATTTTTTACCTTAAACCAATTTTTTTTTGCTACAATTAAATTTTATTAGCTTTATATTTTAATCAAATACCTATTTAATCTTATCATATATTATATGGTTGTAGGAAAATTCCCTTTAACTATGTCGAACACATGGGCTACCACCAAGCTTTATATCAATCAAAACATCCCAGATATTGTTGACTTCAAAAAAAGGTTACGATTGATTATACATATGATACATTTTCCTAATTCATTTATTCTTTATATTCATTTATTCAAGTAACACATTATAATTCATATTTTTTTCCCTTTTTTTTCTTTTCAGATATGTGCTGAAATTGATCCTTCATTTATTCTTCAATTTTGGAATGAATTACGTAGTTTGTGGCATGTACTCTCGTAAAAGGTGATTGGAATCAACTTCAACACTTTTATCGTTTTCCTGATAATGTTGAGGTTACTTTTGGTTACTATGGTGACAAATGTTTCTCTATGATCTCTTTCAAAGAAATTATTGGGACTCAAAACATTTCATCTTTCCATAGCCGAAGTACTTTTGCTTCTACAACAACTTGCTTCGACATCATTTTGACGGAATATTCAATCAACAAAACAAAATTAGTTCAGTTTTATGCTTTAATATTTTTACTAAACAACTATCTATATATAAAAATATATTCTATTTCATCTCTTCTTTTGACAATATAGTTCTCTTTATTTTTTTCACAGGTTTTACAACAACCGTTCAGTGAATTCATCAGATTTTATTCTTTTGATGAACTCAAAGTATGTACAGATGATGGAAGAGCAAATAAATTTTGGATCATCTTGAAAAATTCTCCAACAATTAAGACCAAAATAGGATTTCAGTGGAATTGTGTTTGTAAGAATAATGATTTTCATTCAGAGGATACTGTACGTTTCAAATTTGGTACTTTTAATAACTGTCATCTTTTTAAAATTAATTAGTAATTATATTGTGAATTTAACAACTTCTTTTAATAATCTTATTAGTATGTATCTTGATAAGCTTCAATTTTCATCTGTTATATTTTTAATAAATATTATTATCCATATATTTTGCCTATTTCTTAGTATTTTGAATATTTCTTTTTATATAAAACAAAATATATTATAAAAAATTGAAAACAAATCTGAACTTCCCGTACCATTACACCCGTGCGGATGCACGGATGCACAGGTCTCTTACTAGTTGAATAAAAATTTTGAAATGCATTTTTAAAAAAAAACTTAGTTCAAATTCGACAAAAATTTTAGAAAACATGTTAAGAAGTTTGTATTTAAGACAAAAAAATTTTCAAAAAACGCATTGCAAAATTTAAAATCAAGAGCAAAAAAGAAAATTCGAAGGAGGGAAAACGATGAGATTCTCTCTTGGACCAATATGCATTTGCTGGCCCAAAATATTAAGGGCGAGAGGTTGGATGTTGGGCTTTAAAAGTGGTCCTTTTTTTGGGATATTTTTTTAATATACTAGACTGTGACTCGTGCGTTGCACGGATTTAGTTGAATGATAGATATACGATTTAAATTTCTATAATAAAAATTGCAAATAAAAAAACAAAATGAAATCTAAACATAAATATATTGAAATTTAAAATAGAGAGTACAAATAAAACTAAACAATACTAATAAATTAATAAAAATAGAGGATATCATAAAATTGAAATCATATAGAATCAAAATAATTTGATTCAGAAATGGTAGTATAAAATTAATTGCAAAATTAGCTAAAAGCCAAACAACCGAATCAAATGTTTTAGGTTTTAAAATTTTGGGTCAAAAATAGACATAAAAAAAATCAATATAATTTAATAAATTTATTAGGATTGTTTGGTTAGTTTAGGTGGTTAGGATGGAGATTTCGCATCTCTTTGACCAAGTTCAATTTACACATTCAACTTTAATGATAAAAAAATTCATACATTCAGCAAAATAAATATATTTAATTTATTCTTATCAATTTTGTACTCACTAAAAATTTCATTTTAGATTTCTACTTTTGTTAGACCAATCTTGAATAATTGAGTCAAAGGATAGTGATTTCAAATTTAGGTGAAAGACATTAGATGAGAGTATTAATTAATAGTGGTTTACTTTAGGAGGAAAAAAATATGGTTAAGTTAAGAGCTTAATTAGGATTTTATTAGGTGCTAAACATAACTTTTATTATTTTTAGGCATTATATTCTATTGTGCTATTTTTTAGGTGAACATTTAGTGATGTGTTATTTTCAATACATAGCAAATGATTAATTCAAATTCAAATTTAAGTGAGAGAAATTAGATTAAAAAAAAATGGTTATTTCAAAATTCAAATTTAGATGAGAGAAATGCATGTGTTATTTTCAATACATAGCAAATGACTAATTTAAAATTTAAATTTAAGTGAGAGAAATTAGATGAGAGTATTAATTAATAGTGGTTTAGGAGGGAAAAACTAGGGTTAAGTTAAGCGCTTAATTAGGGTTTTAGTAAGTGCTAAACATAACTTTTATTATAATTAAGAATTAAGATTAAGATTAAGATAAGATAGATAAGGTGGTATACCACCATCTGATTTATTAAACATTTTCGTAGATTCACTTTAGACATTTTTTAATACTAAATTTAGACACTTCTACCAAATAGGATGTTTTGTAAGATTTTTTTCTTAGAACTTATGGCCCGTTTGTTTAGGATATGATAGAAATAAAATAGGATAAAGAATTGGTTAAGAACATGATAGGATAATGACAGGATATTCACTTATCTTATCATGTATTTGGTCCACACATTATAATAAATATGATAACATTTGGTGCATACTTGATCTTCCTAATCAACGTTCCACAAACATAAAGATTGAAATATGAACACGAGAGAGAGAGAGAGAGAGAGAGAGAGAGAGAGAGAGAGAGAGAGAGAGAGAAGAGAGAGAGAGAGAGAGAGAGAGAGAGAGAGAGGGAGAAAAAAATAGATTCACTTATCTTTCCGTTGAAAGGATAATTTTAACCCATCAAAAACTCAGGATATAAATTATAAAGGAGTGATAGAATATGATTACAAAATGAAATAATTTATCATATCTCATTGATGCATCAAACAAAAAATTAAAACAGGATATGAAATAATTATCATATCCTGCTCATTATCCTAGCCTGCAAGATAAGATAGTAATAGGATAGAATATAAAATAGAATAGTGACTTGATGACAATTTTTAGCAAGTGAACTAAATTCGTCGTTAAGTAATAAATTAAAGTCGTTTTCATAGGGATTGTTTCAATCTCGACAAAGCAATTGTATAATATTTAAGATTAATAGTTAATGCAAGAGGGTATGCTGAGCATATATTTGGTGATCAAACAATAAACTAAAATAGATGATTTTAATAAAGATTAAACGGATGATTAATTACAAGTTTCATTATAGCAAAAAAAACAAAAAAAAAAAACTACAATCCATAAACATACATAAGAAAATAACCAGTTTATATGACATCATTGAGTAAGAATAAAAGCTGCAAAAAGTTGTCAAAACAAATAAAAAGAGAGGTATTTTGAAATACCTCATTTATGTTGTTATATATACTCCCTCCGTCTCTCTCCATGCTGATTTCGAACCAAGTAGGGGAAGGTTTAGATTGCATATGCATCAAACCAAACAACCTACTTGGGAAACAGGCACAATTTGTTCCAAACAAGCACTATTTAAATAACATTATATTTACTATTTCAGGCTTTAGTAGGTAGTAACAAGTCAACACATCACATGCCAAGTGCCAACTACATGAGAAAAATAATTATCATCATTTTATGGAAGCAAGACACGTTATGAGTGGTAAGTGGTAACGTTAAAAGTGGTAATTTTACCATAAGGTTTATTGTTATTTTTTTTAAAAAAAATTACTCTTAAAAAATTGTAGGTAAATTATTTAGAAATTAATAAAAATTAGCCACATAGACAAATTTATTTATAAATAAAGTAAAGCTTAGCTTATAGACATCACTTACTAATTTACTCATGTGATTAAGTTTCATTAATTGTTGGTTAAACTATTCATATTTCTTCAAGAGGTATAATATGCTCACCATTGTTATGTGATTTAGAGATGTTAAAACGGGTCGGTCCGAACGAGCTTCGGGCTTTATCGGGTTGGGCTAAAAAAAGTTCGGATAAAATATGGGCTCCAAAAAAGAAGGCTCGAACCCGGTATAGAAAGGGTCTTCTGCCTTTCGGGTCGGCACATTTTATTTTAAATTTTACATTTTTTTAGCTATTAGTGTTCAATTAAAAAAGATGTTAATAATATTATTTTTCTTTTATTCTATAAACTCAACATATTTAAGTTACAAAAAAAAAAAACATAAAAAACTAAAGAAATAGAGTTATTTATATTTAAGTTCACATATAAATTCAATACAAGAGAACGTCGAAATATTAATTTACATACAAAAACAAATCAACAACATATTAGATTTAAATTCACATATTAGATTGCTTAAAAAAAAAAACATATTAGATTGAGTGACCCAAATAAAAAAAATTAACACTTAAAATGTAACTTAAAAACTAATATTTATTTTTATACATATTTTTTATTATAATTTATGCGGGCTTCGGGCTACTCGCGGCCCATTTGGCTAGCCTATATTTTAAGCGGGCTTAAACGGGCAGGGCTAAAAAGCCCGGGAAAAATTCAGGCTCAAATTTTAAGACCCAAGCCCGAAAAAATTCAAACTTTTCGGGCCGGTACATTCGGGCTAACCCATTTTGACAGCTCTAATGTGATTACGGGTGAAGATTCTTTTGGATAAATCTAATCAAAATTTTGAAAATCTTAAGAAACAAATGTAACAAAATGTAACACAATGATGTTGTATTGTGATTAGCTTGAAAAATATACTCCCTCCATTCCTTTTTATAAGAAACAAAAGTGAAATTTTTTTTATTTCTTTTTATAAGAAACTTTGACTAATTTTCAAATATTTTAAATATTGAATTTCACTTATATCCTTATTTATTATGAAAGATAATATTAAAAATAAGTAAGTTAATTGAATTTAGAGTAATTAAATAGAGGTATAGATGGAATAAGTTTAAATTTTTAAGAGTATTAAATGAAAAGAACTATTGAAAATGTGTTTCCTTGGTATGTGTAATTTTTTCAAACTGTTTCTTATAAAAAGGAATGGAGGGAGTACTATATTGTATTATGATTTAATAGAATGTGAGATGATTTGAACATAAATTTATAATCAGAGATAATTATTATATTTTACAAGTTAGTTTTATAGGGTTCAGTTAGAGTCAACTCTCAATTTTAATATAATATTCAAGTCTCTCCCATGACTTATTGGACCGTCCACTACCAAATTACCCATCATTTATATCCACACATCAAATTTATTAATTAACTTTAGGCGTGAAAAAATATGTTAAAAGTTTCATATTGGATGTGAGATGATTAAACCCAACTTTAAATTTTATGAATATATGAATTAACATTTTTTCATTAAAATGGAGTCAATAAAATAACCTACCGCATTGCACATACTATCAAAAAACCATACTTTGAATCCTTTTAATCTCTAGACTGTGCTTCACAGATTTTTGTAGGAACAAAGAGTATCTTACTCTTATTTGGCACATAGCTATTTGGAAAATTTACGATTTTAGGAATGACATTATTTTCTCGTCTAAAGCTCCAGTGGTTGATGTAGTAGTGAAAGCTATTATACGCATCACCTAATTATGCGCCCGTTTGTTTGAGATTTTTTTTCAAAAAAATCTATTTTTTCTATTTATCCTACTTGTATTTGTTTCAGATTTTTCAAAAATTATTTTGATAAAAAAATCTTTTTTTTTCATCAAAATGAGAATCAATTTTCAATAGCTTTTGGGTGCGTTTGTTTAAGCTTTAAAAAAAATGATTTTTTTAAAAAAAAGATTTTTTTTAGAGATTTTGAAGAAAATCTAAAGCTACTTTGTGTTTATTTACAATCATAAAAATCTATTTTTTTTAAAAAAGAAGTTCATACACTTAGATTCCCAAGTTTTAAAAAAATAGATTCTTGAAAAGCTATTAGAAATAGATTTTCATTTTGGGACTAAAAATGATTTTTATAAGAAAATGATTTTTAAAAAAATTTATAACAAACACTATCAACATTACAAAATTGATTTTTTTAAGAAAAAAATAGATTTTTTCTTAAAACAATCCCAAACAAACGCACCCTTTATCAACCTTAAAATTAAAAAACACATTTTAAGAATATTAACTAACAATATATTTAGTAAAAAAAAAATTCTATAGAAACTTGTTTTTACTGACAATGTATACCACTTATTCTATTCACAATTTGATGAAGAAATTGTTTCAACATAAATTTGATGAAAATTTTTATTTTGAAAATTCAGTATCCGACCTAAGGGCCGATTCATCTGAGGGGATCAATCCTACCGTTTACCTACAGAGGACCTGTTTAAAGCCAAAGTTTTTTTTTTTTTTTATTTTATATGGACTAGTTTACCAAATTTAACACTGAGAGGAATTGAACCTGAGATTTTAAGAGGAACAAACTTTAAGGATCCAAACTAATATCACTAGATCAACCCAAATGAATTACTTGATGAAGAAATTAATTTGTATTTTGAAAAAATACTACTCCTATGTTTTTGGTTGAATACATGAAAATAATATATTAATTACAAGTTCATTATAGCAACACAAAAGAAAACTACAATCCATAAAGATAGATAAATATACACAAGAAAATAATCCATTTTTATGACATCATTGAGTAAGAATGAAAGCTACAAAAAATTGCCAAAACAAATAAAAAGAGAGGTATTTTGAAATACCTCATTAATTTATATTATACTCTCTCTGTCTCTCTCTGCTGGTTTCGAACCAAGTAGGGGCAAGTAAAGAATCCATGTATCAAACCAACCAACCTACTTGGGAAACTGGCACAAATTATCCCAAACAAGTACTATTTAAATAACTTTATTTTTACTATTCAGGCTTTATATTAGGTATATAAGACATCATCACATTCCAAGTGTCAACTACATGATAAAAATAGTTACCATCATTTTGTGGAAGCAAAGACACATTTATAAGTGGTGATGTTAAAATTGGTAATTTTACCATGAGTTTTTTTTTTTAACAAGCCAAAATGATATATAATATAAAAACAATCTCCCTAGCACAAGATGTGCCAAGGTAGACTAACAAAGTTTACAAAGAGTTACATAAAAAATACACGAAGATAATCAGAAATAGATCATACAAGGCCCAAACAAAGGAAAAGACTAGACCACCAGCTATGGCAGTTAGAAGCTAAAGTAACAGAAGTCGCCTTTAACCACCTAAGAGAAAGGAGTTTAATCTTGTCCAGCAACTGAGAAGTAGTGTTGATTGAGCCTCGAAATAACCTGTGGTTTCTCTCCGTCCACACAACCCAAACACAAGCGAGCCATATGAGATGCAGAAAGGAGCGAGGTGCCCGAGAAACACCTGCTGAAAATGTGAACTGGATAAAATGATCACGAATGGAAGTGAACTCCACAAACGAAATGTCAATCCATGACCGCGCTAACGCCCAAAGAGAACCAAAAGTACCGCAAGAGATGAATAAATGATGCGCTGACTCCGCCTCTCCACAACCAAAAACACACTGATCGACTGCAGTAGATAAGATGCCTCGAGTGATCAGGTTGGTTTTGGTGGGCAACCTGTCACGCAAAAGACGCCACGCAAAGATGGAGACCTTCAGTGGAACCTGAGGATGCCAAATAAGGTTGTCTGCGTCGTCCGTAAAAGTCGAAACCTGTGTAGTCAAGAGCTGATATGCTCCCCGGACTGTGTAGCCTCTATCAGGGTCTGGCTGCCACTGCCACCTATCCGAAGAGTGAGCCTGAGGGAGCTTTGAAGAAGGAAAGAGCATAGACAGGAAAAGAGGTCAAAACAGACTTAAGCAGAACCAGACGACCACCAAACGAAAGAAAATGACTTTTCCACCCAGACAAACGATTCTTTACTCGAGCCACTACCGGTTCCCAAAAATGAAAACGTCGCAGATCACCCCCAATAGAGAGTCCCAGATAAAGGAAATGGATCTTTCCCACTCTACAGCGTAGAACAGATGCAGTTTCGCCCAACCAAGACTCCAGAATGATAACACCAACCAGCATGCTTTTGTTAAAATTCACCCTCAGACCCGACATAGTCTCAAAGAGCACAAGAACCGCAGGAAGAGCCCGAGCATTAGCCCAACTTTTAATCCCCAGCAGGAGCGTATCATCAGCAAACTGAAGGTGAGACACTGACACAAGATCCTGCTCACCAATGCTATAACCTGTAAACAAATGTTGTGTTACCACAGCCTCCATCAACACATGCAGACCCTCAGCTACCAACGAAAAAAGGAAAGGAGATAACGAATCCCCTTGTCGCAGCCCCCGCTCAAGGGGGAATTCCTCCGTTGGGCTACCGTTAATCAAAACTGATGCAGTAGCCGTACTCACACACTCTCTAATCCACTTCCGCCACAGGACCGGGAAGGACATCTTTCCCATAACGGCATCCAGGTAACCCCAATCCACAGAATTATAGGCTTTCTCAAAATCCAGCTTAAAAAGAATGAGTTCCTTTTTTGACCTCCGCGCCTCATCCACGACCTCATTCGCAATGAGAACTCCATCAAGATGTTAATCGTTATGGTTTTTTTTTTTCAAAAAAACAAAAAACTTACTCTTAAAAAATTGTCGGTACATAATTAATTTATTTATAAACTAATAAAAATTAGTCACATAAAACAAATTTATAATTAAAGCAAAGCTTAGTTTATAGAAATCACTTACAAATTTACACATATGATTAATTTTCAATAATTGTTAGTTAAATTAATTCTTCAAGAGGTATCATGTAACGACACAATTTTATTAATTAGAGTTATTAGCTAATTATATTTTATTTGGGAATTAATTAATATTAGTTATATGGTTTTAGCTATTAATAGAAAGAGTAGTGGAATTAATGGCGGTTTGGTAATATAGCAATTTGATATAAGTTAATGGATTGTGTAGAGATAAGAATGACATTTGGTCATTAGTTAAAAGGATAAGAATCTTAGAGAGGAAATTGTGGCAATTGGGTAAATAGTACAATAACTAGTGGTAAGAGTAAAGTTGAGTTTGTGAGTGGGAATTGTAGAAAAAATAAGGGTAATATAGGAAATTTACTCTACTCTAAGTGGATGGATAAATGAGTGGTTTTTATGAGGAGTAGAGTAGTGATTTTCATTTGTCACAAATATGAGAGAAAAGGAGGTAGAGAGAAAGTGTAGAAGAACCAAACTTAAAGATGTAGAAAGGAGTCAAAGTGTAGAGCTTAGAGATGTAAAGCTTCAATCTAAGGTAAGAGGTTTAGATAATATAATTTTGGGTGATCAAAGAGAAGGGAGTTTGTCTATGACTCCACACCCAAACTCTCTTCACTCATTTTGGGTTTTGGGAAGAAAGGGGTTTTGGGAAGGTGTTTATAATTGAAGCTTGATAATGATTCATGTATAATATGCTTCTACTCATTTTGATTGATTATGTGTTGTTATGAAGCTTTTGAAATAATGTATGAAAATTCATGATTCTTACCTTTTTGGTGTTAAATCATGTTTATAGTTGTACTTCTAAGCTTATATGACCTATGTATGCTTAAAGTTGATAGCTTTAGGAATTTATATGATGAAAGGTGATGTTTTTATGTGATTTTAAGCTTAAACCCGAAGATGGGAGTCTTTTCTGGGTTTGCTCGCTCAGCGAGGTACCATGCTCGCTGTAGCGAGCATTCATTGTTCTTGAAACTACCCAGAAATTCATGTGGTCGCTCAGCGAGGGTTAGCGAGAGGTAGCGAACGTTCCTCGCTGTCAGCCCGCTGATGGCGAGCAACACTCTGTATCTCCTCACTTAGTGCTTGCTGTAGCTGCGGTTGACTAAAATATAATTGGAATAAGTGTGTCTCTTACACTTAGTTTCTTTTATGGTTATATTATCTAACCCTCTGTTTTGTGTATGTGCTGAACCTTTGGGGGTTCAGATTCTCAGGTTATGTTGTTACTGAGTCGTTGGTGATTCTCCGCTCTGATGTGACACAGGGATGAGATCATTTGTATAATGTATATTAAAGTCTTGCCTCTTACTTTCTATGTATTTAAAGATGTATTTTTCTAGAAACTTATTTTTGTACAATTAATTTTTTTTTTCAATGAATTAGATTATATATATTAATAAATAAGTAATTACATATGAATTAAAGGCAAACGGGCAACAAGCTGCGCCGCCAACCCTTTTTGTACAATAATTGTTTTACTAATTAAGTTATTAGTAAGCTTTTATGTGTATGATGTAATACTCGAGCCGAACCTTTGTGAATCAAATTTTATTCCGTTGCGTATTTTCAAATAGTATTTTATAAAGGTAATATTTTATTAAATAACGGGTTGGGTGTTACAATTTGGTATCAGAGCTCCGGTTGTCCTCGGACATAGTGAACCGTGTGTGTCGTGTGTCAATCAGAGCAAGTCTGTGCAATCAGGCTAAGTGGGCATAGTGGCAGTTGTGTTTTCCTGTGATGTGATTTTAGTTACACTTGCATATTAGTCACTAGGAATCACTTTTGTGGATGTATGATTAGTTTATTGAATCTTGTTGTTATTGCTTATTGGCATGTGTTTTACTTGATTCTTAAAACTTGTGTTTTAATTGGCAATGACTTTGGCATTTATAATTTTTGCTTGATGATTGGTTTGCTAAGATGGTGATAGTTTAAGTGCTAATTTGTTAATACTTTAATTGCTATGAGTCTTATGAGAAATATATGATGATTATGTAAGTTCACATGTTTGGAAGTTAATTCATTTTATTATTATGCTTCTATGTTTGATGTAACTTAATATGCTAAAATTATGACATGATATAATTCTATTCTCGTTGATTAATGATAAATGATATTTTGCTCTAAGTTGCTTGGACATTAGACTTTTTGTTTTCTTTGTATTTTATTGTGAGTAGATTAAATGCAAAGATAGTAATGGGTTTTTATATTTCAACTTGTATTGGATAATGAAATTTATTTCTATGCAACGTAGATTCAAATAGTATTTGAATATGTTAGTGGTATTAATGGTTTGATTGAACCATGGTAATAGATTCTATGTGTATTATTATGTATTCGTGTAGTTCTTTATGGCATGAAATAATTTTGGAACTAGTATTAATTTCTTTATAATGTGAAAGATGTTGAAATCTAAATTGCTTTCTTTTGAGTATGTGAAACTAAGTTTATAGTAATAAGATGAGTAGAATTGGTAATAAAGTTGAGTGGATTCTAGGATATGTTTGATTTATATTTTGTTTATAACATTGTAACACCCCGTTTTTCAAAGACTAAAAAGGGGCATTTTTTTTTTTAAACAAAACAGAGCACGCATAAATCTTGTGATGAGCCGGCATTAATAATACAAATGGACTAATTATATATTAGTACATCTCAAACATCAGCATAGTACTAATCATACATAAAAGTGCTTTCGAGAAGTAAAGTGTGTAGCTGAATATTACAGTACAAAAGATAACCGTCTAAACCACAAGTATAAGTATTCAGATACAATTATCCAAAAGAGTCAGAATACTACGCCTAACTAAAGGCACGGTGTACAAGACACACCGGCACGCAATCTAATATGATCCGCCACGCCACTCGATCACTGAGGGCTCAAGAAGCCATTATCGTCCTCACGACCCACGGCCTCGGACAGGAATCCATCGTCTGGATGGGGGCAACCCGTTCATGTTTCATTGTAAGGGTCACCACAAGTACCACATCAATAAAATCCCAATGGATTAAGGTGGATCCACTCCCGCAATCACACCTCGTGGTCCACTCCCGCAACCACTTATTGAACTCAATAAAATCCCGCAGGATTCAAGTGGGTCCACTCCCGCAACCTCACCCCGTGGTCCACTCCCGCAACCACGTACTATGAATGCATGAGCATACGATTCCCCATATATGCTAATGTAACAATTACATACCTTCCAAGCATATGTAATTCAATCACCACAATCATACATATATTTCCAATCATATGTAAACAACCACAACAATCATACATATATTTCCAATCATATGTAAACAACACACGTATTGTAAACAATTTCTCATCCCGAGAATACATCACACATACATGCCATGAAGTAGCAAAGTTTAACACAAGAAAGGAGGGGTTTGAATTGTGTTCCTTTTAAAAAAAATTTGTTTCAATAAGATCTAAAAAATTAATCAGTTAGAATTTCAAGATCGTTCTGAGAATGATCTTGACAGCAGATATAAAATTTAAACTAAAGAGTAAAGAGTTAGAGAGTGAGAGAATCAAACACAAAGAGTTATACTGGTTCACCCTTAATTCTTTGGGTTACGTCCAGTCCCCACTTCCAGTGAGTTTATCCACTATAATCTTCTTGACCTTACAACATTAAGATTACAATACTTCCTTGATCTAGACCTAAGATCAAAATGCAAGCACTAACAGCTTAACTGTAGTCACAACAGACTACTCACACACAATCAATCAATAACCAAGTATTGACTTGAGCTGACTTGTTTATAAAGAGGTTTTGATTCAAAGCTTGTTTACAAAACTCAGCCTAGTGAGACAAGCTAAGAAAAAACACTACTCTTAGAATAGAATAGATCTAAGTTAAATCAGATACAGAGAGTGGTTTAAAAGAATTCTGATAGGATGATTTTTTTTTTGATTGCTTGATTGTATCTCAGAATTCATGTTTTGAACATCACAGATGAAGCCCTTTTATAGATGCATGTTTGAACCAAGAATATATCCGTTGGAGAGCAATTCTATCCGTTGCAAATGGTTTAGAAATAGCTTTGTAGCTTCTGCATATCAGTCATAAAACTCTGCATGTTCTTCATTCATTCTTTTACTGATTTAGCTATGAAAACTTGGTTTGAAACTTCAATCCAGCTTGAGATGAGTTGTTGCTTAGCTGTATATTACTTGTCCCTTAAGTTTAAGTACAGATCATAGATGTTTTGTAGCTCTTAGATAAGTTAGTATGACAGTTGGAGTAGTTTACTAAGAGCTGTAGACTTTTTGCCCAGATTTCATTCTTGAACTGTTCTTGAATCATTCTGGATGATGTAGGCAGTCGTGTGACTCATCCATTCTTATCCACAAGCTACATTTAAATATTAGTAGCTACATTTGGGAGCTGTTATGTTGCAATAAACCAGCTGGAAGTGTCCTTTAGGGAATAACCCTACTTGTACTTCCCTAGTTTCCTATAACAAGGCTTTTTATCTTTTGTACTTGCTCAAGTACAATCCAACCATGAGTTACAACTGGTTGTTTTCTTTTAATTGGTCTAGAAAGTATGTTTTCAAGTTGCCATCTCAGTTGTTGTAAGGTTTTGATATATCATGTGCTTTGGCTTTTTCCCAAAAGCCTAAAGTGGCGCCTCACTTGATACGAGAATGATTCTATCACATTTAACTTCCTTAAATGGTCTTTTATACCTATAGAGATTTTATTCTCTGATCTTAAAATGTTCACTTGTTCTTTTGTCTTGATTCATTCAACCATAATAAATTTTCCAAGTGAATTAATCAAAATTGTCTGTCAGACAAGAACGTTCTAAGATTGATCTTGTTTTACCATTTTCTGTCAAAACTTGCTAGACTTCTTTTAATGAATCTGATTTATCTTATAAACACTCAAATACAGTTGTTAGATAACAAAATGATCAGAATCTCTTTTAAATATAATTAAAGATATTTGTAATCTTTAAAACATCAAAAGAGGTTTTTCTTCAACATGCCAAGCACTCAAAACACACCGCGAACAAAGCATACACACATGCTATCAACGGAAATAATACAAAAGGAAAGGTGCCCTTACCTCGGCAAGCTTCCACTAACTTTTATCGTACAACTCTACAATTCGCGCTTCCTAAAATTAAGCAGAATACAATCAATAAAATACTCCTCACATATCCTATCGAAACGAAACTTGTTCTCAAAACTCTAGAAGGGTTAAAGGTACTTTCTACAACTCTCCCATAGTGATTTCGAGTTCTCCCCGTAGTGATTAAAAATTCACGAAGTTAATGATACTATTTTCGCTATACGAAATTCATTTTGTTTTCAAAGCATACCAAGAACCACTATTGTTTTCAACCCCAAAGAAATCATTTTCACACAACCAAACCATTTGAAAACAAACAAAAAACTCTTCAAAAATAATTCAAAGAAAATAAGAGTTTTCTTGCGTCGCAAGTTACAAGTTTTATCTTCAACTAAAAACCCTATAATCATTCTTTTAAAAACCTATGATCATTCACCAATATCATGATCCTTTTCTTATCATTGTGGACTTAGAAAATTTTGAAATCCCTCACCCATTTTTCCCTTTAGGCCTCGGCCAAAAATTTGAAAAACACTTCGTCACTCAAAATTTTTCACTTCTAAAAGCATAGTAATATCCCATATTATCCCAAACTCATTTACCCTAACAATCCACAACATTTTAGACCAAACTACAAATTGTGACAAATTTAAATTTGTTTCCTTAATCCATAATTAACCCCTTTTCTTTTCTAAACAAAACCATTTGATTGATCATTCTCTTTGAACATGATTAAATCATCCTAAATCATGACTAAACAAAATTTGAAACTCTTCCTCTTCCCTCAAGATTTTGCCACGGCCAAAATCAAAAAAAGTGAGGCCAACACTCCAATTTTTTTCATTTCAAAACCTTAGGGATAATCTACTAATTCCCAAAATCATTTAATTGATCAATCCAAGCATTTTAGAAATCAAAACAAAAATTTCTAAGAATGTTCATAAGTTTCTCAAGAACACAAAAATATAAATTTTCTTGTTTCATAAAACAAAATCATTATCCTAACATCCATTTTTCTACAAAGCTCATAAACAACCTCAAAATCAAAATCATCAAACAAAATCTCATGTTTATGATCAATTTAAAATTTCACAACCAAAACCCTAGCTCAAAATTTGTGAGAGCTCAAATCACCATGGAAATCAATACTACTTAGCTTGAACAAGTTAGCCTACTACTCATGCACACTTCTATGAAACCAAAAACTAATTAAAACTAGATTCTAGAATTTTTTGTGCTCAAGAAATTTTTTATCAAAATCCTAAAATCTAAGAGATTTGGCCAACAAGAGAAGGGAAGATGTTAGTTATCTCAAGAGAAGATGATCCTTGCAAGTTCTATGATCCAACAAGAGCAAATCAAAGCTTGTAGAAGGAAAAATGAAATTTGAAAGTGGGGTTGTGTTGGGTGATGGTTTTGGCTGAGGGAGAGGAGAGTGAGGGAGTATATACCAATTTTGCTTCTTGATTCAATGTGTCACAACCTCCTAAATAATTGTGGTCTTGATCCTTGACAACCCTTGGATCAAATAGTGTAAAGGTACTCTAGTTAAACCCTAGCCATTGGATCTAAGTGTAATGATTACTTTTTGAAAAATATCTAGATATTTTAACTTTACGCTACTCAGCTCTCGCGCTCGCTCGCAGGCGAGTCGTACTTCGCCAACGGTCTAACTTGCGAAAAATAGAAAATCTACGACGTAAAAGTTCGTCGTAAACCATTTCTAAAAATTATCGCTAAACTTGATTCTCCGACTGAAACTTTTATCCTAAGCTCTCAAAAATATTCTGAATCCAGATTCTAACTCGTGCCGATATATAAAGTCTCTAATTAAAATTCGACGGAAAACAGAAACCGTAAATTTTCCAACAGCGAGTAAAGTTTTCTACTCATTTTTCCAAAAAGCGGAGAAAGTCGAATTTCAAAATTTTGAAAACACAGAAACGTTCTCATAGATAAATAAAGGCTAAGAAACAAATGTCTGGGCTTTACAAGCACACGATCACAAAACAAGCTCCATCTCAGCAAAATTGATTTTATTACAACGATACTTGCAAAACAGGTTAACAAAAACCCTAATACTCTTAGCCATTACTTATTTTCCTCACACAAAAGGTACCGTGAAATTACGGGTCTTACAAACATGTACTTGATCTTTGCCATGAAACTTGATTTATTATTTGTGAGATATAATAGATGGATATGCTATTTTGCCTAGGACAAATTTGATGAATATGATTCACGTGTTTTAATTGTTTTACTTTACCATGTTCATTACCATGCTAAGTTGATTATGTTCTTGCATGATTTGCTTATATAAATGTAAATTGTTGAAACTAATTGAAATTTGCTATCATGGTAAATGTACATCTTTTGTTTTGATGTGATCCTTAATTTTTAGAAAATGCATGCTATTTAAATGTTAGGTGGATATGAATTGTTGAGCTCTTAGAATTTGTTGTTGTGAAAAGTTTATGCTTCTTGTTTTAATTGATTCTTAACTCTTGGAATTCAGAAAAAGATATATGTTGATTGTGTACTTACGTGAGCTATTGTAATATGCTTTTATATAATCATGTGTACATGCTTTATGTGTTTATTCATTTATACTACTTCAATATTATATTTATTTATTGATTCTAATAAATGCCTATGTGTTATATTTGGTGTTTAGTAGTTTACCCTCTTGTATACGACAAGTGTGTAAACATTGTCAAATACTAGATCCTTTTTAGGAAAGTAAGTTAGAACCGTAGGAGCCTACAATTGGTAGTGGGAGATCGGAAGGTTTCACTAGATAATTGTAGATGGGTTTGAGATAAGTGGGGGAGAATGTTATAATCCTTAGATATGGTTGAGTAAGATAGGTAGAGATGTTCGAAGGAGAGTGGTTATAAGTTGGTAAAGTTTGTTTCAAAGTTGATTAAAGAGAAGGAACAATTGAAAAAATTGCAAGGTGTGTTGATGATTTTGGAAACATTGTTTGCATGGTTTGAAATTAGAGGTGTTTGGTAATTACAAGAGTTTGAAGTATTGGTTGATCAAATAAAGATGAATAAGTAGCATGAGGAAATTGTTAGAATTTCGAAGAATTGACATTTTGGATTGTATTACTAGCCAAGTAGAGTTAATGTAATGAATGATAGTTAGAGAAATGAGTTTCACGAAGGTCGGTAGTTATGACGAAACGATGAGAGTTAAGTGAATCGTTCGGAAGTATGAGGAGGGTATAAAAGTTAATACTTAGAGGTGTGAAGTTGAGTATGACGAAGTTGGCAACCCATAATCTCGAAGGGATTTGGAAAAGTTAGAAAGTGAATTTGGATATAATGGATCGACTAGTGCGAAATCAGTGAAAGTGAAGAAAGTGAACCTCAAATAAATGAGAATGGAATTATGAGATTTTAAGGTTGAATTCGTGAGTCGAATAATATTTCAAAGAGTGTTGGTAAGAAACTTGTCAATGATCGAGTGATTCAATTTGGATAATGACCGGACAATTGGTGTCGAAGTGGAACGAAATTCTAGAGTAGGATTTGTGAATTGGATTTATCGAGTTAAAGAGAGAATTTTAAGAATAGGTTACCGTTGAAATCGAAACGATGTGATCATTAAAGTAGAAGGGTATTTGGAATGTTCTCATGAGATATTGGAAGTCGAAATAAAGATAAGTGCAAAGTGATACTAAATGAAAGATATGAATAGTTAAGTTAAACATCGGAAGAACGTATTGAGAAGTATTTAAGTGATTGACTATCGGAAGAAGGACTGAGTATAGAAGAGATGATGAGAAATATAAAGGATTAAAAGATTGTGTTTAGTGTAAGGAGGTTAGACATAGCATTAGTGTGTGAACTTGATGGATGACTTTAGATATAGTGGATGTAAGTATCTCAATAAGAGAAGTGACGTTTGACAATGAAGGAGTAGTAAAAGAGATGGAAATGAATATATGACGACGGTGGTAATCTAAAAGGGTGAATGTTTATGTGGAGCGACACAAGAGTTATGTAAACAATAAGTTGGGAATAACATAATTATGTCGGAAATTTGATGCAAAGAATATTGGTGTCGTTAAGGATAGAGTCTCATTGGTTATTTTTGTTATGGTAGTATTGTTGAAACTATGGGAAAGATGAGCGTGAAGTGATAATTTGGGGATTAGAGATTGTGTTGGAATTTGACATAAGTATGAAAACTAATGTGAAAGGCTTAGTTGTGTCATTACGGAAGTAGCCCTATAGTTATTAAGAGGATTTGGACGACCTCATTGACAAATGGATATGGATGATGAAATTTGGAATATGGTTGGATAAGAATTAGACATGAAGTATATGGATTAAGAAAGAAATCAAGAGATCGAAATTGAGAACAAGGATTTATGGAAAGTATGAAGCTATGAACGTCCCTTTGAATGTGACGATTCTTTTGGAGTATGAAAGATTGAAGGATTCTTGTGATGGAAAGTTCTTGATAAAAGAACATATTTGAAGTTTGGTAAAGATAGTTTATGCTACCACCATGGTTATCGGATACTTATTGGCAAATTAAGGAATTGATCAGCCTTAATTCCTTGTTAATGGTAAACAAAAATCGTGTTGATTGAATAAACTAGTTTTGTTGGAAAATTGGATGAGGTGGTCTTATTCGAGTTGTTTTAGTCGTGCGATTTTCGAGGGCGAAAATTCTTTAAGTGGGGGAGAGTTGTAACGACCCAATTTTATTAATTAGAGTTATTAGCTAATTATATTTTATTTGGGAATTAATTAATATTAGTTATATGGTTTTAGCTATTAATAGAAAGAGTAGTGGAATTAATGGCGTTTTGGTAATATAGTAATTTGATATAAGTTAGTGGATTGTGTAGAGATAAAAATGACATTTGGTCATTAGTTAAAAGGATAAGAATCTTGGAGAGGAAGTAGTAGCAATTGGATAAATAGTACAATAACTAGTGGTAAGAGTGGGAATTGTAGAGAAAATAAGGGTAATATAGGAAATTTACTCTAACCTAAGTGGATGGATAAAAGAGTGGTTTTTATGAGGAGTAGAGTAGTGATTTTCATTTGTCACAAATATGAAAGAAAGGGAGGTAGAGAGAAAGTGTAGAAGAACCAAGCTTGAAGATGTAGAAGGGAGTCAAAGTGTAGAGCTTAGAGACGTAAAACTTCAATCTAAGGTAAGAGGTTTAGATAATATAATTTTGGGTGATCAAAGAGAAGGGGGTTTGTCTGACTCCACACCCAAACTCTCTTCACTCATTTTGGGTTTTGGGAAGAAAGGGGTTTTGGGAAGGTGTTTATAATTGAAGCTTGATAATGATTCATGTATAATATGCTTCTACTCATTATTGTTATATGAAATCCATGATAAAGTTGATTACTTGAGCTTTGATTTTGATTGATTATGTGTTGTTATGAAGCTTTTGAAATAATGTATGAAAATCCATGATTCTTACCTTTTTGGTGTTAAATCATGTTTATAGTTGTACTTCTAAGCTTATATGACCTATGTATGCTTAAAGTTGATAGCTTTAGGAATTTATATGATGAAAGGTGATGTTTTTATGTGATTTTAAGCTTAAACCCGAAGATGGGAGTCTTTTCTGGGTCTGCTCGCTCCGCGAGGTACCATGCTCGCTGTAGCGAGCATTCATTGTTCTTGAAACTACCCAGAAATTCATGTGCTCGCTCAGCGAGGGTTAGCGAGAGGTAGCAACCGTTCCTTGCTGTCAGCCCGCTGATGGCGAGCAACGCTCTGTAACTCCTCGCTAAGTGCTCGTTGGAGCTCGCTCAGCGACCGAACCTTGATTCAATTTTATTTGAAGGATCAATTTGATTGATTATATGCTTATAACAAGTTATAAATATGATCTTTTGATTATTGGATAACATGATTGAATGAATATGAACCTAGTAATGAGGAATTATTAGTAGATGATCAATAGAAGGATGGATTGATTAGAATGAAGAGTTATGTTGTTGAATTAAATAAATCATATGCTTATAACATGTCTTAATTATGATCTTTTGATTATAGGATGACATGATAGCTTACGTATGAGTACTTTTGAGAGATAATATGTTATGATAAATAAGTTATTATTGAACCATGAGTATGTGATTGTGATAATGATATACTTACGTATGTGCAATTGAATCATGTATGTATATCTTATTTGTGAATGATTAATGATGATGATGATCTTGAATGTATGATCAATTGAGAAGATTAATTAATGTGATTTAATTAATAGAGAAGATATATTCTTTAACAATAAACGTTAAAATATATGGATTATATTATCCTTTTGTGATGAGCAGATACTTTAGATGAGCCCTAAAGTATAGCAGATATTTTAGTAGTTGCGGTTGACTAAAATATGTAAACCATATGTTTGGTAATTGTACATTCATGCACTCATATTTGTATGTTGAGCAGATACTTTAGATGAGCCCTAAAGTATAGCAGATATTTTAGTAGCTGCGGCTGACTAAAATATAATTGAAATAAGTTTTCCAATAAATTGATGAAATTGTACCACATGCATTAGTCGTGTCTAGGGTGACATGACATGAGTAATTGACATTAGTTGAATTAGGAATATGCGATTAAATGTGATACTTGGTACTTGACATTGATTGATATTCCTTAATAAAGTGATTAAGTGTATTATGAGATATGTGATTAAATGATTAATAATTGATGATTGATGTGTATACTTTGTCAATTGATTGAGAATATGATATTATTGTGATGTGTTGTATGTGTATGATTATGTGATATGAATGACATGAGAGTAATACATGTTTATGAATTGAATTGTTAGACATGAACATACTATGTCCTAAGTGTTAAGTGTGTCTCTTACACTTAGTTTCTTTTATGGTTATATTATCTAACCCTCTGTTTTGTGTATGTGCTGAACCTTTGGGGGTTCAGGTTCTCAGGTTATGTTGTGACTGAGTCGTTGGTGAAGCTCCACTCTGATGTGAAACGGGGATGGGATCATTTGTATAATGTATATTAGAGTCTTGCCTCTTACTTTCTATGTATTTAAAGATGTACTTTTCTAGAAACTTATTTTTGTACAATAATTGTATTACTAATTAAGTTATTAGTAAGTTTTTACGTGTATGATGTAATACTCGAGTCGAACCTTTGGAAATCAAATTTTATTCCATTGCGTATTTTCAAATAGTATTTTATAAAGGTAATATTTTATTAAATAACGGGTTGGGTGTTACATATCATATGCTCACCAATTGTTATGTGATTACGGTGAAATTCTTTTACGAATAAATCTAATCAAAATTTTTAAAAATCTTAAGGAACAAAATGTAACACAATGTTATTGTATTGTGATTACCTTGAATCCTACAATGCAGTAGGACTCTTGATACTTGAGGGCACATTTTTTAGCAGTGCACTACCAAAAAAAATCTTAAAGAAAGTGATTTAATCCACAACTCATTCCAATGATCTATTCCATAGTTGAACACTTTTTATCTTTTGCATAAATTGTCTAAAATATAAAAATAACATTCTATCTACCAACCATCACTACTACAAATATGACTTATTACTAAGGATTTTATATCTGTGGAAGAAATGCCAGAGGTGTAAAGGAATATGGAGTATTTTTTACATCTGATTTCAATATCCACAGAAGTGAAAAATACGTAGAGATTACATTTTACATCTAGTTTGACCTTACCTGAAGTGAAATGTCACGCGGTGGCAATCATGTAATTATGGCGAAAAGTGTCTAAAATAATGTTACAAGTCTTTGAATGAATTTTTTTAGTTTGAATGGATTAGTCTGAAATAAGTTTCTCTATTCTAAGTAAAAAAAAAACTACAATATATCTCATCGATATCTCTCTCATACGCGAACCCTAGACCTCTCGAACTCGTTCTCTCACTGTCGTCATCTCTGTCACCGATGAATTGTGAGCCCTAGCCTCGATCGATTGGCTCACTGAATCCTAAACTCAGTGAAACGCTACACAGATTGAAGCTCTCTCGTCACGAATCGAAGTTCTCTCTTGTTTCCTCTTCCTCCGACTGAAACGAAACAGGTACACGGATTCTATTCTCAATTTCTATTCTTAAAATTATTATGTTTTTTGTTGGGAACTCTACAGATATGTTTATCAACCTGTACTGATTTTATTCTCAATTTCTATTCTTAAAATTAGGTTTTTTGTTTGGAACTCTGCAGATCTGTTTATCAACATGTGTCTTCAAGAAGCACATGTTTGGTTTATGTTATAGAGGGGGGATTTCTTTAGCTCCTGCAACTTTAATTGTATGATATATAGGTTTGAATGGACAAATTGTGTTTTTTTTTTCAATTTTAGTAAAAGCTATCACATTTTTGGCATTTCTCAATAAACTTCATCAGCATAGTTTATGGTTTGTTCACTTCATTTTTAGTAGAAAAATGACAGTTATCACTCATCATGGTGAAATAATGGAGGTTGAGTTTAAGCAAATCAAAGATCTTGTAATGGTACTAAAATGTATAAAGGAAATAGAAGCTTAAATGAGGATAATGGTCATAATTGTCATAGAACTTTAAACAAACAGTTGCAGTACAATAGAAATGAGATGTGAAAAGAGAGTTTGAGGGAGAAGAATAACAACTTCACCAATCACATAACCTAACAGAATACCCTTAATGCGCTATGCACATTTTGTGGCCCTCCACCTGCTTTGCTGACTCACATGCTGCTTCTAGAACATCTCTTCTATTTGGCTCATTACAATACCATCCCCTTTAAAATCAACCTTGTCCTCAAGGTTGTGGAAATCACTCCTAGCACAAATTATACCCGGATCCCATTGCTTGAACTTTGATGACCAAGTTGTTGGATGTATATTGCCGCGTCCACCAGGATCCCACTTTTTCCTTTCCCTCCTCCTCACTAGTGTAGCATAGTCATAAGATCCCGGGGTAACATACATGAATACTACCACTTTGCTTACCAAGGGAACAATTTTGGAAGCTCCAGTACCTGCTACTTTTCCCTCAAATACTTCACTAAGCACTTTGTTAAACCTCATTTGCTTATGACCAATAGGTAAGACATAGTTATGATGTAAATAAGCAAGTCCCTCAGCAGCATCAATAACAATGGATGGGATATAATTATAATGACAATCTAACAAGTTTTTCTTGCCATTCATTATATCCATCAAGCTCCCATTAGGAATATATTCATAGACTAAGAACCTGTTATCATTGTTGTAGCAACACCATAACTTGTTAATCCTCATATGTCTAGTGTCTCCCAACTTTTCAACTTCAACATCCTTGTTGTTACCAATGGTTTCCTCATTGTCAAACATATTTATCAACAAACATGAAACTAGTACAGCATAGATCATATCATTACCAACCCCTCTAAAAATGATCTTGTCCTCAAGATCAATGAAAATAATGACAATTGGTTTTGATGTAATAATAACAATGTTGAACAAGATTGCCTTCCCCATGTGACTCATACTTGCATACTTATCACATATGCACCTTGAAAAGATCATATATTGAATAATCTCATGAAAAAATGGTCCCTGACTCCAATATCATACCCAATAAATTGAACCAAACTCTTGGTACCACAATCAAATTCACACAAATTTTTGTTATAATTCTTCCAACCATCATGTATCACCTGAAAAGTAAAGCCTTGGAATTTTCTATTCTCAAATGTGAACAACAACAGAGAACCCCAACTCTCATAAAGCCAATCAAGCAAATGCAAAACATAATTAAGTTCTATATACCAAGGAACATGGTAGAGATAAGACATGCTGGTAGTATAAACCTCTTGCAACATATACAAGTGTTCCTCATTGCTAAAAATTAGCCAAACCTTCCATAATATATCACCAACTCTACTGTCATCAACTTGAAGTGACCTTTTAAGAATAACTTGAACAAAATGAGATGCTAAAGAAAATTCCTCTAAAATATGGTCGCCTTCAACCCCAAAATTTGTCCCTGGTATAGATGTATGCCTTCTACCATTACAAATGAGGCTAACTATTGAGTGTGCAGCATAATCATCAATAAGAGGCAAATTCTTGCAGATAGTTACATGTTGCATAATTGGTTTGTGAAAACTGATAATAAGGCTCATAATTCTCTCCCTTTGTTGCTTATCAATCAACAATTTTATCAAAGTCACACCATAGCTATAAAGGGAAATCATATAGCCATATTGGGAAGCAATACATCCAAAGGGGTTAATAATTGACAAGGAAGAGAGACTGAAATTACCATGATCAACAAGCTTAGCTAAGCCAAGAGCAACAATAGAAAGTTCAAATGCAGAGCTAATGAAATAGCCACAAGAAAATTCCTTGCATTCCAATGAGATTTCACCATAATTTTGTACCAAAGGTTCAAGGTTTGGTATCTCCAATAACAAGCTTTCAAAACTTACACAATAAAACAGAACACTGTCGAAAGAGAGCTTAATTTGAAGCCTTGTAGAAATGGTTTTCATGTGTTGAAAGAGAACAATGTTCCAGGAGAAGTTGGTTTTTAGGGGACTTTCTACAAACAAGTGATAGGTTTGATATGAGGATGAATGGTCATCTGATATACTTGTTCCAAAATCAAAGAATCCACCAACACTAAGGAAGGGAATTACAATAGTGGAAAATGGGAGAGATAATACATGAGTAATAACTCTTAAATCTTTGATTGAATTTTCCCTCATCGTGTTAATCACTTTAAGAGAAACTGGATTTTCAAATTGAGACGAGTTTCTAGGTAGTACCTCTTGATTAAGTTGAGAGGAGTGTCGGGTGTTGTTTTCAATGGTCAATGGTGGTAAGTGTAAGTCGACCAGTCCGGCGTAAACTGAATGATGTAGCCATGGTGGCGCGAGCGGCGGCGACGGAGCGGGAACTAAGTCCGGTGGATCCAATAGAAGAATCTGAGGCCGTGTAAGCATGGTAGCGGCATCAAAATCTGCAATCAGAGGTGTAATAGCTGAATCGCTACTTAAGAGAGATGCATCTATGGCCGGAAACGCTTCGCACAAAGCTTCTGAACTAGAAAACTCATCGGTGTCATATAGCTTTGTCATATGCGATTCTGAACCCTTAACATCGAGCAATTCTGAAGCATCAATTTCTTCTTCAATCTGAACATCATCAAGGGTTGAATTGTTAAGATGGTTACCTATTAATGTTGAATCTGCAATTTCCAGGTCCGCAACCTCAATAGAAGAGGAATGTTGATTGAAATCACTGATTCTTTCTTCCACCAATGTTGGTTGTTCATCAACGCTGCCACCTTGCACCAACTGTGGTGGTTCAATCTCTAAGTCCTCTTTAATCTGTTTTGCCTATGAATGGATTTCATCTTGAACCAACAAATTAAGTGCTGAAGCAGGGATGTCACTGGGTGAGTTCAATACACCATGGGAAGAGCTCGGCGAGCAGTTGTAGCGTTGTAGAAGAATCTCCAACTTAGCCATGATTTTACTGAAATTAGCGTCTCTGAGAGCGTCCATTTTCTGCCATCGATCTTCCATTTCTGCAAATTGAGCAGCAATCCTCAATCTACGCTCTGCCATGGTAACAATGAAAGCACCAATGTAATGGTACTAAAATGTATAAAGGAAATAGAAGCTTAAATGAGGATAATGGTCATAATTGTCATAGAACTTTAAACAAACAGTTGCAGTACAATAGAAATGAGATGTGAAAAGAGAGTTTGAGGGAGAAGAATAACAACTTCACCAATCACATAACCTAACAGAATACCTTTAATGCGCTATATATAGTGCTGGCTCATTTGTTCGCGTATTCCTTCCATATGCCATGAGGCTTGCGTGACCTCACTCCTCGTATCCACGTTTTTGCTAACAACACTCTTCTCATGCACATTTTGTGGCCCTCCACCTGCTTTGCTGACTCACATGTTGCTTCTAGAACATCTCTTCTATTTGGCTCATTACAGATCTTTATCGGAAATTGGAGAAGGGCAATAACTCATATCCTCTATATGTTCCTGGAACTTCTTATTGAAAATCAATCAAGGTTAACTTTCTTTCTTTTCTATGCAATTTTCACAATACAAATGTGTCTATGCATGTACATGGCAAGTACATAGGATTATGTCATTCAATTTTGGAAGTATTTAGCTAACTATTTATATATGCACTGATCTAATTTATATACTATTTTTTGTCTCATTTAATTTATTTTTAATTTATATACATTAATGTACTTTTGCTTATTATTTTTGGTGACACCATTTATTTTTAATTGTAAGGTAAGGAAGCTTTTGAATGAAACTGTAAGGAGATTAATACATTAAAGAAGGGATAACATTACTGGCGGAGCAAGACCAAAATGTTCGGGGGGCCGGAATGGAGTTTGAATAAAAAAAAATTATGAAGAGTTAAAAATGCACTTTTAACTTATTCAAAAACAATAGAAATTCAAGAAATTATAAATACAATCATTTTTGTATTTTGTTAAACTTAGTCCCTTAGTTATCAAAATATTGATTTGAATAATTTTTTTTATAGAAAAAGATGAATTCAATCTAAAAATTCAAAGATATCCATTAAAGTTAATGGTGTTAAATAAAAATATATAAATTTTTAATTTTGGTGAATCTCAATAACAATATCAAATGATTTTAAATTTATGTAACATTTTACATAAATTATCAATATGAAATAAAAATTTTAAAAAATAATAATTTGAGCAAAGTTAATTTTGTGGTGACAAGATAAAAAATTATTTTCAAATAATTCAATTAAAAGCAAAAAGCATAGCCAGCACAGCAGGTATTGAACCCAGGACAACTAGATAAAAGTTCCAGCATCATACCACTACGCTAGAGAGCCAGAAATGACATTTAAAGGCGCTCATCTTTATATATAACATAAAATATAATAAAATAAAATAAATTATATATATATATATATATATATATATATATATATATATATATATATATATATACATATTAAAAAATCAAAATTTTGGGACGGGCCGCGGCCCTCCCCGGCCCTAAAGGGGCTCCGCCCCTGTAACCATGTGAATAAATTTCCGACTTTACCGTGAATTATTTTGATTCATTTTCTAATATACTTTGTAGTAAACAAAATTGCAACAGAAGACAAAAAAATAATCATCCGTGCGTCGCACGGGTTACAAAACTAGTATCAACACACAAAAAATAACAACAAAAAGATAGATAACTCACGTACTTTTCAAATGAATTAAATTTTAAGTGTAAGCTGCTCTTTTCCAAAGTAAATGCAGGCACATATCTTTATTTAATAGGATGTAACTTTTTTTATCATTTTCACCCGATTATATATATATAGATAGAGAGAGAGAGGGAGGGCGGGGCTTAAATAGTAATTTCATTTTTGTAAGTTCAGAATTTTTTTATTTTAGTCCCTGTATCTTTTTTTGTTGCAAATTAGTTCCTGCATGTGCAAATCATTTTGATTTTAGTCCCTAAAACAAAAAAAGATACAGAAACTAAAACAAAAAAATCGCAAACTTACAACAACAAAAATGATATTTAAGCTATATATTTAGATTCTTTCACCCACTTAATAAAGCGGGAGGCTCCACCTTATTAGTAGGGATGGCACCCAAGCCCAAACCTGTGGGACCCTCCCGCACCCGAGTTGATTGGGTTCGGGCTCGGATGTCACTCAATATATCTAAGTTTCATTCTTTTACACACTTATATCAGTCGAACAAGGTATATAATATGTCAATCACACACTTCATTGTGCCTTAATCTTATGAGGAAGCTAACAAGTATGAGCATTGGTTGATGCCAATGAACGATGAATTAGAAGCATATTATACATAAAAAGTTAATTGGAATATAGTGGATCTACCACAAAATGTCAAACTTATAGGTGCAGGTGGGATTATAAGGTTAAACACAAAGGTGATGGATCCATAAAAAGATACAAGGCTAGACATGTGGCCAAAGGATACAATAAATAATATCTTGGTTCCTGCTTAAAAGATAATAAATATATGTATTCTTTTTGGGTTTTAGTCAAACTTAAAGGAACAATGGAAGATATAGAGTTTGAAGGAAAAAGAAACCTGTATATGATATTGATAGGAAATCTTGACAGAGAATTATGTCCACCAACAACTATAGAGTTCTTATACCAACATACTTTATTAATAGCTAGTGTCTTCATTTTTCCAAGTTTGCTATCGGAGACATTTACCATGGGTGTAATTATGATTCATATTGAAAAAAATTTGGAAAAGTGTGGCGACTTCTTGGCAAATCCAAACCATGTCATAACATCATCAACTAGCAAATCCAATGTGGTTTTTGAGACTCATTTGTTTTTTTCAATTACCACCCATGGCCTAAAAAAAGGCAGTGATGACGACTTCAGTGTCTTTTTTTAGGACATGGGTTGTAATTAAAAAACAAGTGGTTCTCAAAAACATCACATTGGATTTGTCGGTTGCAGATGTTATGTTGTGGTGTTGATTCGCCAAGAAGTCACCAAGTGTATCCAAATCTTTTTCAGTATGCATCATAATGGCACCCCTGATAAAGGTCTCCCGATGACAAACATGGAATTATGAAGACGTTAGTTGCTACTAAAGTGTGATGGTATAAAAACTCTACAATTATTGCTGGACATAATTCTTTATCAAAATTTCCTATCAATATCTTACACACATTTCTTTTCCTTCTCACTCTGTTATGGAATGGCCTTGAAAACTAAGTTCAAGATCGAGTTGAAGCTCCTGCCTCTTGCGCGGGGCATAGATGAGACTGGCGCGAGGTGCAACTCAGGGTTTCAGAAGGCTGGGAATCACTGCCTCCTGCGCGAGGCGTGATGATATGTTGCGCGAGGAGCAGGTGCGATACAAGACAATTCCAGAACACACAATTGGACTGCGCAAGGCACAGTGAAGGCCACGCTAGGCGCGGAGATGCGTGTCGATACTCGTTTTCTGAATTTTGTTATAGGGTTTTACAGTCAATCAAAAGCTATAGTTTATAGAGAATTCTCTTTGCAATAATTCTAGGGATTGAGGATTGATTCATCACCTTAGTAAACACTTATTAAATAGAATTTTCTGGCCACAGGAAGAAATTCGGCCAAAGGGTAGAATTAAGATCAAAACTAATTCTTGTAATCTCTTTAGGAAGTTTCTTTGTAACAAGTACTTCTATTTGATAGTGGAACATTGAGTTGTTCTCTCCCCCGAAGTATGTCACTTTGATCAAACTGGATAAATAATATTTTGTGTTCGTTTACTTTTCCGCCGTCTATGTTGTTCGTGATTATTATTGTCCATTCTCGCTATTTTGGTTGCTTATTCTCTTTGCTCCACACATCAAGATTATTGGTGTGGTATTTACGAATTCAAAACAATTGATGCCTACCGCGGATTAAAGGATCAAACGAATTAAGTATCATTGGTTCAAAGTGGGATATTGAGAAGTTCACCGGGAGTAACGATTTCGGTCTGTGGAAGGTGAAGATGAGGGTAGTATTAATCCAACAGAAGCGTCTTGATTAGTTAAAGCGAGATGCACATATTCCATCTAATCTCTCCGCCGCAGAAAGGGCTGAGATGAATGATAAACATTTAGTGCGATTATCTTGTGCCTCAGTGATAAAGTGTTGAGAGAAGTAGCAAGAGAAACAACTGCAGTATCTATATGGATCAAAATTGACTCATTGTATATGTGCAAGTCCCTGGCACATAAACAATGCATGAAATATCAATTGTACTTCTATCGTATGGTGGATACTAAGCCAGTGGTAAGACAACTGACGGGGTTCGACAAGATCGTTGACGATTTGGCGAACGCTGATGTGACTCTGGATGATGAGGACAAAGCCCTACACCTATTGTGTGATTTACCTAAGTCACTAGAAAATTTCAAGGATGCATTGCTATTTGGCAAAGAAGGCACTATCACCTTGGAGAACCAAAGAATTAACTAAGTTCAGACACTTAAAGATTGATGATAGTGGAGAAGGCTTGAATATTTCAAGAGGTAGAGGAAATGAGAAGAAGCACAGGTTCAAGTCTAGGCCAAAGGGTGGTGGTGACAACACAAAATATAAATGTTAATGTTGCCACTCACCAGGTCACTCCAAGAAGGACTGTCCTCAGAGAGGGGCGGTGGTAATTCGTCGGCTCAAATTGCTGCTAGTGAAGAGGAAGTTTATGAAAGTGCAGGAACACTAACTGTGACAAGTTGGGAACCCGACAAAAGTTGGGTCGGCATGTTCATATCACATTTGTCCGAGAAAGGAGTACTTTGATACCTTAGAATTGAAAAAAGATGGAGTTGTGTTTCTTGATAACAATAAGGCGTTTAAAATTCAAGATACGGGCATTATCCGACTCAAATTATATGCAATATGATTTTTATCGTCACACTCTTCAAGTTTTAAGAACAAACACTCAAATAGTACTAAATGAAAAACACAATAGCAAACTCAAATCATGCATGTATTAACTTACATTTAATACAAACACTGCAGTTTAAGATGATCTGCACTTTCGACACATCCAATCATTCTACACATCTACCTCTTTTGCCATCTTCTTGTATCTAAATTCAACAACAAAAAAGTGAGGGCATGTTAAAAAACATAAAATAAATTATTCTACCTTTTTATTTTTTAATAAAAAAAAAGAATTCTAAAAACAATCAAATAATAAGTTTTTTATTAAAAAAAGTGAACTCAACCTTTTCCAGAGATATATATGGCAAAACATAATGACACAAAAAAAACCCCTTCATTTTTCCTGTCATTTCAATGTATCAATTAAACCAAAAAAATAAATCTATTAGCACCAAAAATTTAACCTCAAAATTAAAAATCAATGACAAATACAACACCAGATCTAATTAAATCTTAAAACATTATCATTCCTACGACCCATACATTTTTTTTATAATTTTCATAAAAGAAAAAACACACGATAATTCATATATGTGTTAATATACTTCATATTTTATTGGGTAAATAGATCTTTCCCCCTGTAATATAGGCGAGATTTGCAATACCCCCTAGAAAGAAAAAAAAAATAGGATTCCCACCTTGCAAAAAAAAATTTATTTGTGTTCGCCCCCTATGTGCACACCGTGACAGCTGACTGGGAAGAATCTCCACGTCAAACTCAATCCTGTCCATTCGATCTGAATACTTCCTGATGACTTCTATAAAAATGCCAGGTGGCACTCAAATAAATAAATAAATAATAAAAAAAAAGGAAAGGAAAATAAAGAAAGAAACAGAACAGGATACACGTTTTCCAAACGTCTCCCTCGCACTTCAATCCTTCTTCTTCCTCACTCACCGGCGGCGGCGGCTCCGGTGCTTGCCACCTCCGTCGCCGGCTTACTCTCTTTCTCTTCTGATCGAACTTTCTCTCTCTCTCTCTCTCTCTCTCTCTCTCTCTCTCTACTTCATGTTCTGTCTCTCGCTCCCGTCGGATTCTCCCTTTCTCGACCGGAATATAACCGGCGACGAGGAAACGCCGTCACAAAAATCTCCTTTGCTGGTGTTGATTATTTATTGCTGGTGTTGATTAATCTCGTCTATATGAACGTTGGATCTGGGTTCACAAATGTATGGCAACGGGAAGGGTTTATTTTCTGCGGTTTTTTTTTGGATCTGGGTTCATGAACGTGAGAAAAAGAAAAAACTACATCATCGAACCAGTAGTAGAAAAAACAAATATGAGCTTCATTCACATCCAAAAGAACACATTCCTAGAGATTCATGGAAAGAAAATGGGTTTCTGGGATATGCAAAGGAATTGAATTAATGAAAAAATGAATGGTAGTTATTGTGTTGTCTTGCCTTATTAGATTTTGAGAATTTTTAGGGAAATTTGAAGAGAGATAGTAAGGGATTTGAAGAGTGAAGAAGAGAGATTAATTGTTCTGTTTCATTTTTGTTTAATTTTTAGTTGCTTGTTTGCTGCAAGTTGTTGTTGTTTTTTTGAATCAGATGATGTTGAACCTGCGTTTTTTGGTTGATGATGTTGTGTTTTGCTGGCTGTGAATGAAGCTTCATTCATTTTTGTTTAACTTTTAATTGTTGTTGTTCTTGAGAAGAACACTAAGTTTGAAAGAATCTATTTTTGTTAGGTTGCAACTTCTAAAGATGAATGGAGCAAAAACAATTGAAATTAGAAACAATATTAGTCTGAAAGCGATTTTCAAAATCACTTCAGAAGGCAAATAAGAACAAGAAGGCAAAATCAGTCCAATTTTTTTTGTTTTTAACATTTTATTTTGTTTTATTTAATAATAGTTAAAATAAAAATATGATTTTTAAAAAATGAAAAATGATGTGGCTTTAAATTATGTGGATTTTTTAATTTTTTTATTAGGTTAATTTCCACGTGGCACAATCTGGTGGCGCCACGTGGAGATTCCATCCACGTCATATGCTATCTGTTGGGTAAGGGGGGTAACACAAATAAAAAAAATTTTGCAAGGTGGGAATCCTAATTTTTTTTTTTAGGGGGGTATTGCAAATCTCGCCTATATTGCAAGGGGGAAAAGGTCTATTTACCCTAATTTATTCTATTTCAATATTATATG
Organism: Trifolium fragiferum; assembly: GCA_954870985.1. Lineage (NCBI taxonomy): Eukaryota > Viridiplantae > Streptophyta > Magnoliopsida > Fabales > Fabaceae > Trifolium > Trifolium fragiferum. Next base: position 62,702,872 of record OX940789.1, read on the forward strand.
GAAAATTCTATGGTATATCCCTTAGTTATAATGTTTTGATACATTCCAAATCTGGCCAATGAGAATGCAATGTTGACTAGCTTTGAATGATATGGGACAAACCATATGTATGCTATTTACCATGAACCTTTACATCTTTTAATATTTCTACTAACTCCCGATCATATTAAAAGTTTCAAAATTACCACATTAGTTAATTTTATTTTTTTTTTAATGAAGTTAAATTGTTTTTAATTAATTGTGATTGTAAATCAATTATAACAAAATTAGAACTAAAACTAAATCAAAAAAATAATAAATTTCATCGTATTCAAAGTTCACTGTCCCCCTCTCTTCCTTCCTACTCATCGTTCTTCAAAGTTCATCGTATTCCTTCTGCTGATTTTCTGAACTTCTGTATCACCAACAAATTGCCAACATCGTCGTTTTTGTTCGCCGTTGTTGAACGAACAGAAGTGACAACATCATCGTTTTCGCTCGCCGTTGTTGAACGAACAGAACTCCATTCAACGGCGAGTTTGGGAAAGAAGATTGTGTGTGGTCGTATTGGAAAGCTGGTTGCTAAGGTAAATAAAAACATAAATGTTTTCTATATTTATTGGTAATTAGTTACTAAGAATTAATTTGATTTCAATTTGGGAATTAGGGTTTATGCTTAATTTGGGAATTAATTTGTCTTAGTTACCTTTCATTTTAATTATGTAATTAGGAGGTATTGTGATTGATGGTGAGAATTGTGGTGTGTCAGGTTCACTATGGTAGACTACGATGAATCTTTTGATGTTGATTCGAATGAGGTTCATTCAACTGATGGTCATACATATGAAGATGAAGATTCCATCTATTCGGTATCCAGTGGGCAGGATGGGTCGGATGATAGCGATGATACCGATAACAAACATGATGATGATGATGATGATGATGATGATCAGAATGATGGCAATGACCACGATATTGATGATGATGCATTTGTAGGCAATACAACGGTACGTATTAATTCTATGACTGCCGAAGAAATATCTGCTATGGAATTTCGTAGTGTTGATGAAGCGTATGAATTCTATTACCAGTACGGTAAATGCAAAGGTTTTTCTATTAGGAAAAGTGATGATAAGAAGAAAACAGGGCCTGATGGTAGTAAAATAATAACAAACAAGCTTTTTGTTTGCAGTAGAGAAGGTGTAAGACATAAGAAACACCTATGTATGATAGACAGGAAAAGAGAGCACCGACGTTTGACACGTACGAACTGCAAAGCTAGGCTTCGTGTGACATACAAAGCCGATAAGGGTAAATTTGTAGTGTCTGTGTTTGAAGAGACGCATAACCATGAGTTAACCCCATCTAGGTATGTGCACTTACACCCAGTCTATCGTAAAATTTCTGAAGCAGATAGAGCTCAGATTGATGGAATGCGGTCACATGGAATTCGAACGTGTCATATTATGGGGTACATGGTTGCTCAGAAGGGTGGATATGGTGATGTTGGGTTTACGAAGAAAGATCTGTACAATTATTTTGGTAAGAAAATGCGTCAGAATATTAAAGATGGTGATGTTGCGGCTTCGTTACATTATCTTAAAGCAAAGTATGAAGTCTCTGTTACTGATCCCATGCTCTATGCTGAATATGTTGTTGACAGCAGTAATCAACGTATGAAGTCTCTGTTTTGGGCTGATGGGAACATGAGATCTGACTACTTCTGTTTTGGAGATGTGGTTGCATTTGACGCAACATACCAGAAGAACAAATACAACTACCCGTTGGTTATATTTTCAGGTTGTTTTTTGGAGTGCATGAGAAAGAAACACCCAAAAGCTGTAGTGACAGATGGAGACGGGCTAATGAGGGAGGCTATAAAACAGATTTTCCCTGATTCGACCCATCGTTTATGTGCGTGGCATTTGAATAAGAATGCTAGTGATAATGTGAAGAATTCAGGTTTTTTGAGTGGATTTCAAAAAGCCATGTTATCAAATTTTTCAAAGGATGAATTTGAAGAGTATTGGTTTGAGATGATCAAAGAGAATGGAGTTGAAGGAGATCCGTGGGTTATCAAAACCTACGAAAACAAGTCACTATGGGCAACTGCATACCTGCGTGACAAGGTTTTTGGACGTTTAAGAACTACGTCTCAGTGTGAAGCAATCAATGCAATTATCAAGAGTTATGTCAGGAAGAAAGGCTACATATATGAATTTATGCATAATTTTGAGCAGGCTCTGAGAGACTATAGAAATAATGAACTTGTTGAAGACTTTACATCAAAGTTCTCAGAACCTGTGCTGACAACTCAACTAAAAAAAATTGAGAGCCATGCCGCTACAATTTATACAGCGAATATCTTCAAAGATGTGAAAGATGAAATCATGAAGGCTGGTGAGTTGATTGTTAGGCAGAAGAAGGAAATTGGAGGTATAAAGTTTTATACGTTGACTAAATATTGCGTCGATAAGTATGAAAGAACAGTTGTTTACGATGGCGATACATTCCAATGTTTTGTGCCGGATGTTTGATTCCAAAGGACTTCCATGTTCTCATATTTTTCATGTGATGAAGGAAGAACATGTTGATCACATTCCTAGCACTTTGGTGTTGTCACGATGGACCAAGGATGCTAAACTTAATTATTTGAACATGGCGGATGTTAATGGCGCAATTGATTCTAATGCGATTGAGCTTGCTCGTTTTGGTGCATATTGTTCTGTGTTGACAACATTTTGCAAAGAAGCTTCTAAAATGAATGGTGTGTATGGTGACATTATGGATGACCTGATGAATTTAAGAAACAAATATTGCAGTGTGGAGGATCCTATTGGAACACAAAAGTTAGTTGTTCGTGATCCAATCCCGGTTCAAGGAAAAGGCGCTCGAAAGAAAAGAAAGAATGAACCAAAATTTGTCAGGACATGTACAAAATGCAAGAGTCCAAGTCATAATGCGAGGACTTGTTCGGTAATTTCAATAAATCATGAATGTTTATTGTTGGCATCATATAATATTTTTATTAATTATATTGTATTTATATTTGTAGTAAAATTATTACTTATTGTTATAAACAGGAGAAAAAGAGAAAAAAAAGTTGCAATGCTGAAAGTAGCGTGCAAAACAAATATTCAGAGGTACCGAAAGATCATGGTGAAAGTAGTGTGCAAAAGAAAAAGAAATGTTCAATGCAATTGAAAGACCGTGGAGCTAATGTGTCGACATCAGCACATATGGATGTTACACGTGCAAGCGGACAATTTACTCCAATGTATGGATTTCAACCTATGATGCCTATGTTGCATCCGGTAATTCAACCGATGAACGGACCACATGTACTACCTGGATACCAAGTATATGGAATGAATGTTGGTCTGTTACAACAAGTGATGAAATCTGCTGAGCAACAACATTGAGTATTTAATTATGTATAATATTTTGATGTACTATGTGATTGAATTTGAGTTTTGGGATGTAATGTTTATGATAATTTGAATCAAAGTTTATTGTTTTGAAGGTATTCTTACATTGTGAATGAATTTTGGGATGTACTGTTTGTTATTATTCTTAGCCTGTTTTAGTTTGTGAAGCTATAGTTTGTTATTACATATAGTACAAGCTATGCATGCCAAGCCTGTTACTTTTTTAGAAACAAAGGGGAAGCAATGGAAATTTTAGGGACTTGATGTTTGCTTATTTAGAAAGCACCAATTTGTTTGTTTGTAGGCTCCCTGGCGTGTAGTTTTCTTGTTAATTGATGTACTGCTTCTTGCTCTCTTAGGCTTCTCTTGAGCCTATAGAGTAGTTATTAATAAAGTCTTTTGCTATTTAAAAAACAAATTGTTACTGTTTTGAAGTTTCAAAGTGTCAATCATTTGTTGTTGATGGTTTATGAGGTTCCTTGAGGGTGTATTTACCACTAGTCTCCAAATTTATAATTATTATCCACCTTGTATTAAACCTTTTATTAATAATGAAGTGAATTAAGTTTGCTTGCGTAAAAAAAAGCATTTTTTTTTAATTTATTAGGATATTTATATTTATAAGCGTCGAAGAATGATGAATTAATTGTTTTGGTGCGGTGGTTAAGGTGAGGCTTATGGAAAGAACTGGCAGGAGTTCGATTCCTATCGGTGTCTTTTTATTATATTGTGTTTTACAATTTTAATTAATATGTATGATTTTGATTTTTAAAGTCAGTTTTCAAATTTATTTTTTAAATTAATTTTTTCTTAAATTAATAGACATGTAATACAAATATTAATAAAATTCTACTAATTCTACTATCAATCTTACCGTTCAATGTCACCTAATTCGACCGATAAATAATTGTGAATCGAAATTTTTACGATCGAACTTCGAATGCTTAGACAAATTGTAAGAACGGTCTCGTCACAATTCTTGTTTCTAAGAAAGTGTCGAGAAGTTCGACCGAAACTACTAACATTAACTGAATACTTCGAATTTTATCAATCTGACAGTACAATGTCACCTAATTGGATCGATAAAGAATATCTAATTAATTATAATAAAAAGAAAAATGATAAGTTCAAGACTAGTGGCTTAACAAAATGACTCTAATTTATATATTTAGATTTTTTTGAATAAAATAAAGATACAAAAAATAATAATTTAAGCAATTTGATATTTTGAAAATAAATGCATTTTTTTGGATTTTATAAAGAAATTAAAAAGGTACAAATTATACATAATAAAAACTAAACATTATAATATATTTTTTGATTTTTTTTAAAGTAGAATAACAAAGATATTACGAACCATAAAACTAATAACATATTTTTTTGGGTTTTCTTCAAAAATTCACCAAATTGATAAAATGCATAAAAAAGGTTAAAAATGCATAAAATTACAAAAATAAAATTCTACTAATTCTACTATCAATCTGACCGTTCAATGTCACCTAATTGGACCGATAAATGATTGTGAATCGAAATTTTTACGATCGAACTTCGAATGCTTAGACAAATTGTAAGAACGGTCTCGTCACAATTCTTGTTTCTAAGAAAGTGTCGAGAAGTTCGACCGAAACTACTAACATTGACTGAATACTTTGAATTTTATCAATCTGACCGTACAATGTCACCTAATTGGACCGATAAACGATTGTGAATCAGAATTTTTACGATCGAACTTCGAATGCTTAGACAAATTGTAAGAACGGTCTCGTCACAATTCTTGTTTCTAAGAAAGTGTCGAGAAGTTCGACCGAAACTACTAACATTGACTGAATACTTTGAATTTTATCAATCTGACCGTACAATGTCACCTAATTGGACCGATAAACGATTGTGAATCAGAATTTTTACGATCGAACTTCGAATGCTTAGACAAATTGTAAGAACGGCCTCGTCACAATTCTTGTTTCTAAGAAAGTGTCGAGAAGTTCGACCGAAACTACTAACATTGACTGAATACTTTGAATTTTATCAATCTGACCCTACAATGTCACCTAATTGGACCGATAAACGATTGTGAATCAGAATTTTTACGATCGAACTTCGAATGCTTAGACAAATTGTAAGAACGGTCTCGTCACAATTCTTGTTTCTAAGAAAGTGTCGAGAAGTTCGACCGAAACTACTAACATTGACTGAATACTTTGAATTTTATCAATCTGACCGTACAATGTCACCTAATTGGACCGATAAACGATTGTGAATCAGAATTTTTACGATCGGACTTCGAATGCATAGACAAATTGTAAGAACTGTCTCGTCACAATTCTTGTTTCTAAGAAAGTGTCCTGAAGTTCGTCCGAAACTACTGACATTGACTGAATACTTCGGATTTTATCAATCTGACCGTTCAATGTCACTTAATTGGACCAATAAACGATTGTGAATCGAAATTTTTACGATCGGACTTCGAATGCTTAGACAAATTGTAAGAACGGTCTCGTCACAATTCTTGTTTCTAAGAAAGTGTCGTGAAGTTCGACCGAAACTACTAACATTGACTGAATACTTCGAATTTTATCAATCTGACCGTACAATGTCACCTAATTGGACCGATAAACGATTGTGAATCGGAATTTTTACGATCGGACTTCGAATGCATAGACAAATTGTAAGAACGATCTCGTCACAATTCATGTTTATGAGAAAGTGTCGTGAAGTTCGACCGAAACTAATAACATTGACTGAATACTTCGAATTTTATCAATCTGACCGTTCAATGTCACCTAATTGAACGGATAAACGATTGTGAATCGGAATAGAAACACACACGGGACAATTGTTTTAATAAAAAAAATTAGAAGTGTATTATAGATGAATATAAATTATAATAAATAATTACGGGGTAAATATATATTATAGTAACACACACAGGACAATTGTTTTAATATAAAAAATTAATCTTACACTGGACAATTGTTTTAATAAAAAAAATAGCAAAAATTCATAAAAAATTAATCTTACACTGGACAATTGTTTTAATAATAATAATTTATTACATAGAAATAGTGACTTATGATTTTTACTTAAAATTGTAGATTGTTGAACACTAATTCAGACATTTGTTAAACAAAATCAAAATTCTGTATAATATTAAAAATAAAATAAAAAACATTCAATGGTTATTTTGTTGGGTATTGCACCACAATTACATTGAGCACACCGAATAATAGTTGATGTTTGGCCTTCTAGACAGCATACTAATGATAACAACCAATACCTAAACTATAGTTACGACTTCCAAGAACCAAGCACATTTATCTTGCTAAACCTTTCAACTAATCTAAGCTAACCTAAGTAGTACTAATACTCCACACTTAAGATTGCATAGAAACCGTCCAAAAACTACAACTTCATCATCCTTCAACAGTACACAATGAAAGGTAAAGCTCCACAAAGTCCAACCAAAAAACGCAGCATGCCACAAAGTCCAACCAAAAAACACAGCATGCCTGAAAGAAAAGGAAAAGCCAGTAAGAAGGGAAAAGAAATTGCAAACACCACTACTACTAAAACTCAGAAAACTACAACTGAGAATACTAAAACTCATCAGCATTCCATACAACTTAGTGAGCAGTATTCTAAGACTACACAAAAGAACTTCAAAACTGAGATTATCTCCATATCATCCAGGTATTGAGTCATTTCTTATTGCAAATAGCAACTTATATGATATATGTTTGTGTGTGAATCTATGATGATTTTCAACAAATTTATAATAAAGATTACTTAAAAAATGCATAACTAGATTCATAAGCTATCAGATTTGTTTAACTTCTATGTGTCTCTGTGTGTGTTTGAATCAAAGATGACTATAAACAAATTTATATGAAAAATACTTTCAACATTCATAAAGAAACAGTCTTTGGAGTTGTATGTATATATGTATGTGAATCTATGATGATTTTCAACTAATGGATAATAAATATTACTTCAAAAATGCATAATCAACCAGTCACTTAACTTCTATGTGTGACTGTGATTATATACCAGTCGTTAATTTATTTGTTGAATGGTTTGAATAGTCACCATACTACCACCCAAGGCTACAATGACCAGGAAGATTCAAAAGATTATGACTCAACAGCATCAACCCCTAAGCAACCGAAAGAAAAGAAGGCAAAAAAAAATTCCCTGCCACATAAAGAAAAGCAGCCAAGAAAAAACTTTGTGAAAAGTTGGGATCAACATCGGCACCTCCGATATTGAAAGATATCAAGGAGTGGACTAGATTGCTTGAAGATAATCAGTATAAGAAGATTAACAAAGTTTTGTTCTGTCAGCCCGAAGAGGAGGATGACAATGATTCTAATATCAACTTCCATCCATCAACACCAATTGGATATGAATTTGAAGACACTGGATTTCCTATTCCTGAAGTAAGTGTTACTAATTATTTAATTAAACCTAATACAACACTGAATTTTATTACTAATAACAATCTTTCTTTCACATTTGTTTTATTACAGTGGATGCCTGTGACATTTAGGCCAACACCAATGATGAATCTCAATGAAATTTGCGCTTACACTACTGCATATGTCTTTATGCGCGATGACGAGCAGCAACATGGGTATGTGTTTTTAATATATATTGCTAAACCTAACTGTAAATTTATTTAGCTCATTTAAATTTATTACAACTAACAATGCATACATCTACATGTTGTAGTGGTGAAGTTCTGATAAAATCTACATCAGATGTTGTTGGGGACAGGAAAGCATTGAAGACGTTGATGCCTAGGTGTGGTGTGGACCAAGAGGTTGTAGTTGATCTAAAATTATTATTATTTGGCTATACAGATTAAAGTGAATTAAAATCTGATGTTGTTTTCATTTGGCTATACAGATTATCAACCTGGTTGTTGCACGAAGCAATTGGTTGATAGATTCGTTAGGAACACGAAAATCGGTTTGGTATTTGCCTACATAGTTTGCGGTAATTAAACGATTAACATTCATTTATATTACATTTACATTAGTTGAGTAATGGTTACTGACTTAAACTACTTTATTTTTTAAGCAATATGCTGTAGATGACAATTACAAAGCTGATTATATCAGGAGCATATATCAAAAGAAGTTCATGCCAACAAATTCTATTGTATCAAAGGTCAGTGTCCTATAAAATCTGCTGAGTGTGTGTGAGGAACATATATGAACACAAGTTAGATGATTCAAATTTCAAAAATCAGTTTATGTCACTTAATATAGATTTCTATAACTACAGATTTTTATTCCGATGAACGATGAAGGAGCACATTGGTATTTGGTGGTTATTGATTTTAATGAAAGAAAGGTTGTTTGGCTGGACTCTTTACCCTCTGACGAGAGATATCTTCCTAGACGTCATTCAATTTTGAGAGTGGTATGCATGTGATCTATACTTTGTTTTACATTCACATTAATTGTTTTATTTTTTAATTCAAATTTTCTATTTAATATTGTGGCAGATGATGAAGGTTGAGGAAATTCTGCTTGATCCTTCTTATGATCAACTCAATCTAGTTGGTCCTGATAACCTAATCACAAACTACACAATTTTTGAACCTAGGTACCTCCCGCACCAGTGTCCTAGATCGTAAGTATTCTTAACCCTTATCTCTATTTATTATTTTACAGAAACTACCTATTAACGTGACACTAATGAATTTTATGAATAATCATAGGAACGATTGTGGAGTATGGGTTTCAAAATGGATGATAGAATGTCCATTAAGAAGTAACTATGGAAACATAACTGTAAGTTGAATTAATGTAATCATTATTTGTAAGTCATTTTCCATCTAAGTAAATTTCTAATTCATCCACTGTTGTTCCAATATATGTAGGTTGTCACTGCCACAAGGCTCAAACTTGCTTTATTTCTTTGTCATTCATCCAATAATCTGCTGTTACAATCACTGTTGACAAAGTCTGCACAGTATTGGGCTGATATGGAAAGGAAAAGGAAGCTTCTGGTTAATGTCTGAAGTTTGAAGATTGGTTATTGGACTATGGGATAGTGTTTGAAGTTTTATTTTGGATATTATGCTTTATTTTCCCTGTTTTGTCTTTGGTAATGTTACCTTCATCAGTGGGTTGTATTTTGTGCACAATATGGTGTTTTAATATTTGAATTTGCTATGTGTTTTGAGACTTGACAGTGTTTTGACCACTGACAACAATGTTGTTTGTTTTAAGTTGTTTGTTTGGATAATCTGACGTTTATTTGGTTTATTCTATGATTAAGGTTTATTATATGTTTGTCTTAAGCTGTTGCTATATGATGATATGTGTTTTCACACATTGGCATGTTATGGTTAATATTAGATTACTACATTGGTTTATTTGTTTGTTTCATACAAATTTCAAAACAGGTATATATATTACATACACACAAAACACACATGACATTTTTTATGTATACTATGAACGTACCTCTTAGTTCTATGACTAAGTGAAATTGATACTATCATTCACCTACTCCTTCTTCACATTTGTGACTTCATGTCTAATCACCATGCTGAATGCATATATCTAACCTGTTTCAAAAAGATTTTCAACTTCAGTTTATGTAATTATCACCTTATAAACATACATTAAGCATTTCACAGCAGAATTTGATATTGGAAACATACATTTTTCATGTATTCCTCAAATCTATTTAAAAATTGGATATTCTATATCAATTACACAACATTGTTCTCTAAAAGTTGGATCAACCTCATGTTAAGTTACTAAAACTTACCAAAATTTATAAAAGTCACATCTTTCACATCAGGTACATCTAACAATCTTTAATTGGACTTGTTCAATCACTTAAGGTACATTGAACAGATTAAAAAAGTTGCATGTTTCTCATTACGTTGCATAAATCATAGATTATCAAAAGTGAAGGTAAGCTTGGAACAAACTTTATAAGTTAATTGGACTTGTGTATAAAAGTTACATCTATCTCATTACATTGCAAAAATCATAGACTATAAGTGAAGGTAAGCTTGGAACAACCTTTACAAGTTAATGTACTACGATTTACTCAACTCAAAAGATTACATTATTCAAGTTAAATTGTTAATGCACTGCAACTTAGTGTACTATAGATTATTCAACTATAGCACTAGGCATTCACTAAAATATAGCAATGACTATAGCTTAATGTACTATAGCTTACTCAACTAAAATCCAAATGATTCACTAAACAGTTTACATTATATAACTTGATTAGTTTACCCTTCAAGCTCTTCTTAATTGTCTCTCTACTCTAGAGCGTCATTTATTTCCTTTATGTCCTGATAACCTCATAACACAGGATTCCTCAATTGGGATCAGAGTGGATATATTGCCATCAATTACTTAACTGCAGGATAAATGAACAATAGCTGATCAAATAATTCAGAATACCACACTAATATCTTTTTTTTTAAAATCAGCAAAGATTTTATTAAAACTCAAACCAAGGTATAAGATGTACCAAGGAGAGACCAAAAGGAACAGACCAAAAGCACAAGCGCTAAAACAAAGCACTAAAAGAAACAGCAGCAGGAAACAACAAATACAAAACTAAAAACAACAACAGATACCGCATCACACAGCAGACGGCATCAGCAGCCCCCCGAAAACCGAATTACAACCAATTCGAAACATCTATCACCTATTAAAACAGTTGCCGGGATCCCATGAACATTCGTAAAAGAGGCACGGAGAAATAAAGGAATCATAAGAATCATTCACAAAAGACAGAGGGCAAGACAGAGGGTAGCGAACACAAAATTGATTCTTAATTATAAAATTTGCATAGGAGTTATTAAGCCACTCCCCTGTTCATCGTTGAAAGAATAAAATGCACAAGGAACAAAAATAGATTAAACCATTGTCTCTATTCATTATTAGCTAACTAACCAACCCTCTCAAATATTCACACAGCCTATTTAACAAACCAAAATTTAAATTAATTAATTGCCTAACTCACTCTGACTAACTCTATCAAATATAATCTACCAGAACTAAAGCTGAACTTTTGGTCCTAACCAAGAATCTACTAGTCTCACTATAAGCCTAAATCATGTGAATACACAGAGCACGATGCATCACATAGAGTAGAAAGCACATGAAAACATAATATTGACAAGCACACCAATTCAAGCAACATAGCAGAACTCAAGGTTCAAATTTTAACACCGCATGAACAACAACAATAACACGCACAACAATGTAAAGGAAATGGAAAGAGAACGCCTGACTCTTACTACTAAATTCAGAGACTTAAAGGTACAAGGTTAAACCCCTTACTTGTTGACGATGATTTCCTCTAAGCAAGAATGGACTTTGAGTACTTTTCTTACTTTCTCTCTTGTGCAACGTTTTGTTTACATTATTTCAATTTTTCTTTTAGGATTAAGTGTGGTAAAAACCTAATTTGTTTCTAACTTCTTTATTTATAGACAAATCCTCGGTAGCTTTCTCCCAAAGAAAAGGGTTACTAATATGAGTAAATTATGTTTCTATGTGTATCCCATATTTTACTACTACTAGCACTTACTAAGTCCAACCTACATATTCCCTCATTTTCTACTATTTTACCACTCACGCCCACTACCTTGTTATCTACTTAAAAGTACCCCCTTCTCTTATTTAGCCATCAAAACTATATATATATATATAGTTTCTCGTCTCATTAACTTTACTAAAATCTTCCCATTTTTATTTTACTAATTTTTTTTTTTAATTTTCATTCGATATTTCGCTACTCCTCTCAATAATTTAATTATTTTATCATTGGACACGCAACAACGGTCAAACAATTCGACAACACATTAACAATCAATTTGAATTAAATAAAGCTAGCAATCAACATCAATCTAATGAAGCTAATAGTCCTAAAAGTCGGGGCGTTACAACAATCATGAATTTCATAAACTAAAGAAGTGATTAATTAACCAAGAATTCAAAGACTACAAAACTTATCAAATGTGGCATAGTTAATAGTGGTAGAACCATGAACAACTGATCCCCAACTCAAATGATATCAAATTCAGAATTTAAGATTTTGATAACATAAACACCCTAATCTCCAAGTCAAATGAAACCCTAATTCCCAACCCATAAATAACACAATGTCAACATATAAATTCACAAATCAAAGCAATTTGACAAGCAGAATTTATGGTGTTGCGAGAGTTAACATTAATCACAAATCAAAGCAATTTGACAACATAACACAGTGCAAACCATAAATATCCAATTGAACAAATCTTAGTTAACTATCTTCCAATTCAAATAAATTTGACAAGCATAATTTAACAATTTCATAAATATAAAATCAAATCCCCAATTCCATAATTTCCGAGGGTCAAATAAAGAACAACTACCTGTGAAGTACACGACGATGTTAATGGCGTGCTTTGAACCATCGAACAACGAACACTAAAAAATAAAATAGAACAACCCATGCTAATTACAAATCGACTCTATTAAACTTCTCTCGTGGAAATGGGGTCTTAGTCGGCACAAAATACCGGTTTGCCTTAGCTTTCTGCGTTGAGGAGTGGGTGCCTTAGCTTTCTTGCTGCGTTTGGTTCTCTGTTGGTGGGTTTTGGGGTGGGTGTTTACTTGTGTTTTGTTGTTTAGGTGCAGCTGGGTTTTTTCCCCCACTAATGTCCCTTGCGTGTGTGCTTGTGGATGTGTAGTGGGTGGTTCTCCTTGTATTTTCTCAAGTACTTTGTTTGAATAAAAGTTTAGCTCTTTCAAAAAAAACAAATCGACTAGGAACACGGATACAACATGGATGATGAAGATTATGAAGAAGAACAATAAGAACATGGAAGACGAAGAACGTGGAGGAAGAAGAAGGACGAAACCAATGGATGACGAAGAAGGTGGAGGACGACGAAAATGGAGGACGAAGAGGTGGGAATTTGGGATTTTAGGGTTTTCAATTTCAACTTGTTCAAACAAGAACGAATTATGAAAATTATAATTGTAAATGATTTATGATTTTAAATTAAAATTGTTGTTGATTTGTATTTATCACTGATGGAGGACTCATATGCAATAAACAAAGATTTAAAAAAAAAAATAGACTCACCATGGACTCTAGCTGATGTGGCAATCACATTGAATTCTATTGGTTAAATTTTTGGAAGGTAGCAAAACATTCCAAAGCTGGAATGTACGGTAGAAGTTCCCATATTATATACACCACTTTACTTTTAATATATACAAAATCAAATTTCATTTCTTGCAACAATATTAAACATTTAAAAATAGCATAATCACTCCGCAATATTTATAATATTATAAAATTGCTTTTCTATTATTTTTGTATCTATTAATTATAGAATATGATTCACAAGTTTAAATAAGCTAAACCTATTCAAAGAAACACACCTTAACAATATAGATATGATCAAGCCTTAAATGATAGTTCACAAATCTTTTGTAACTTCGCTCATGGATCTAGTGGAGAAAAAACATCAAAAGATTTAAACAAGAAAAAGAAACAACAAAAATAGATGAAATTAATAAAAATAATATCTTAATTACCGAAGAATTTCTACGTGCACAGTACTCAATTGAATATGAAGTTGAAATTGATATCCCTCTCTATCTTATCATAATAATCGATCCAATCGTACAAAGATATGATAGCAAGGGCACACAGAGAGAGGGGAGAGAGAGAGAGAGAGATCTAGAAGATTGTTGTTTTTAGGAATCGGCTGCCGACTAGTGTTAAGTGAATGTAACCCTAAATTTGAGTATAATGAATTTTAAGTTGATATCGCTCTCTATCATATCATAATAATCGATTCAAAAGAACAAAGAGATTTAGATCAACGAGGATATTGTTTTGGGGAATTGGCCGCCGACTATTGTCAAGTGGATGTAACCCTAAATATTTATAGAGGGTGGGGGGTTATTAGGTTAAATTTTTGCGTAGTCTGAATTTCTAATGTTATAAATATTATAAAAAAAAAAAGTAAATATTAGTTTTTTTAACAACTGTGAAAATAAATTTAATAAATAAAAAAACCAGATAAGAATTATATTTAATTTATATCTATTTTCTGTCACATTTTTGGGTCTCTATTTTTCAGTCAACTTATGTATATCATTTTAATTTTTGAAATTTTTTCGTGGTAATGTTTAGTACATTATCACAAGCTCTCTTGAAAAAGTTTTAATTTTTTTAACAATGGCGGAATTAAATACGAATTTTTAAGTTTTTGCGCTAAAAATTTCATAAATAATTAATCTTATATTAAAAAATTATAAATTTTTATGGGAAATGTTCTTTTTATATTACAAACATGAAAACAGAAAACCATTAAAAAAATTTGAAAGTACACAAGAGTTGACTGAAAAGTAGGGATCAAAAAACGTGAGAGAAAATATTTAATGGATCACAAGTTGCTAAAAAAATTTATATGGACTAAAAATAAATTTTGAGATATTTATAGGGACCAAAAACTTATTTAACCATAGATGTAAAAACCTCATTATACCTTTTTTGCTAGCTAGTATTTGTTGCAATGTTAGATCTTGTGTTAGGGGTTTGTTGCAAAAATTTTAACAAGTTGATGATGAAGAACATGATGAAGGTTACACATAAATTTTAAAGTGTGTGTGAACACACACTAAGCTTTACCTTTTCAATTTATGTAAAGCGGATGCAAATAGGTTAGCCTACGAATTCCCTCGAGGATACTTTGAAATCCTTAATATATATGAATTGCACACTCATATTAAACATATATAAATCAATGATAGTTTTCAAGGTAAAGTTGATTTTATTACTCTCATTTACAAATATTCTTCTCGATTTTAATTTTTTTTAAAAAGGTTAGAAAAAAAGTATTGATCATCGTATAAATACAGTGAACATAACCAGAAGTATGTATTAGCACTACCAAGAAAATCGGTCATCATGGTTAAAACCGTACCTAAAATTGTACTTAACCGTGGCTTAGTTGTTTTTCCATGCGAGACATGATCATGGTTTATAAGGGCGTTGCTAAATGCTAGCCATGGTTGTTTGAGTTGTTTGCCATGGCTAAATTTATCGTGGTAACATCTATTAATCACGGTTATTTGCCTTTTAGCCACGGCTAACACATGGTTAAAGAGAAGAATATCATGTTACTCTAAATCTATTTTGTCACGTCTATAACCGTAGCCAATGACACAATTTTTTATACATTTAGTTATGTGATAACTGATATGAAAATAATGTTTTAATAGAATTTAAATAAATTCTTAATTTTTATTTTTAAGTTTATGTGGAGTATATGATTTATATGTATGGCTCATCTTATCTTATAAAATAAAAAGTTAGTAATGACAAATTTTTATGGTTATGTTTATTATTGTTGTAAATATTTAATGCATTGAAATTATGGTATCTTGGAGTTGTATAATATGTATATACATTTAAATGGAAGTAGAACTTCTATTATTAAATGCAATATGTAATACACAATGGTCAATTGATAAAGTGTCGTGATTTTCATGATAGTTGGTGAATACTATCAAGAATACATAAATAATAGTCAAAGTTTATGAAAAAAACATAATTAGGTGGTTGTTTGAACATTTTAAGTTATAAAAGTTAGAAAATTTTGTAATTTTTTGACGAACAAATTGCCAAGGATATGATGGTTGAGTCATTGAAGACATCATTAAGAATGTGATACAAGTTTGTATCTATAAATTCATTATAAATGGTGAAAACTCAACTGATCTTTTAAGCAATATCAAAATTTGAGTTTAATGAAGAAAGTAAATTTTTTAAATTATTGAAGTATTTGACAATATATACTCCCCCAAGCATGAGCGGATCCAAACACAAAATTCTAGTATAATTAATAGTCTAAGTTTAATTGATTATATCCTTGATGTGGTAATACTTTACTATTACCCTAATATATATGAAGTCTCCATACAATTATAACTAGGATACCTACGAGAGCATACCTCGCTTGTCACGTTAAACAACAAACAATATATGAGATTACTACTGATACAACATCTATATTAAAAAAAGGCTTAAATATCATTTAAGTCCCTGTATGTTTCCAATTTTTTTATTTTAGTCCCTGTAAGTTTTTTTGTTCTAAATTGGTCCTTCAATGTGTTAATTTTTTTTCGTTTTAGTCCCTGCTATCCAATTCCGTTTAAAAAACGCTTAGGTGGCAAACGGAGGGACTAAAACCAGAAAACGAATTTGCAGCCTTAAATTCCCAAATTCCTTCATCTTTCTCTTCTCTTCCTCTTCAACATCTGAAATTCCTTCTTTCTCTTGTAAAATAGGAGTACTATGTAGAATAGGAGTTCGAAAGGAATCCGAGTTTTTCAATTCTAACTTTACTGCATTGAAAAAGGAATCAAAATCTATTTGGAAAGGGAGGGTAAATCCCAACAGAAGAAGTGAAAAAACCCAATGGAAAATCACTTCAGAAAATCCTAATAAACTGTAATGATCTAAGTTAATTAGTGCATTATGTTATGGAGATATTGCACTGCTTGTTAATGTGATATGAAGGGGTTTCAATGTATCTGTAAAGACTCAATTCAAGAGAATGAAGCTGTTTGATATGTGGATTGATTGGAATTTCATTATCTGCTGTGAAAGGAGTATTTTGGAACTCAATTCACTTTTACCATACGTTAGAGTGGCTGAAACATTTTTACTTCTATAAATCAATTGTAGCAGTGTATTAAAGTTAAAGATGTTCCATCCCCATGATTATGGGCCCGTTTGGCCTAGCTTATTTTTGAACTTATGCAAATGGCTTATGTAATTTTTATGTATTATTATAAATTTTTTAAGGTAGTTTATGATAAAATAGCTTCTAGAAATTCAATTTTCACTAGTTTAAACTTATAAAATAGCATAAAACCCAATTTATATTGCATAAGCCGTTTGCATAAGCTCTAAAATAAGCTAGGCCAAACAGACTCTATGATGCTTTTACTAATTCAAGAAGTATGGATTGACTTTTGTGAACTGTTAAATTAACAATTTGATGTGCTTTGTAAGGTTAATGAAGTTCTACTACTGATACTGTAAATATTAATAAGAAAAGTAGTTATGACATGGCAACATCTTTTGCAAATTATGGGTCCTTTTGGTTATCAATATTGAGCCGAAATATTTGCTTTTCCTGTGTAGGTTGATAGTTCTTCTACATATGCATTTTTGGAAGCAAATACAGAAAATGAGTCATGTAAAAGAAACATGTATGTACTCGTGTAGAACATCTGTAAATTGAAAAGAAAAATGTTATGCATTCAAAAGTTTGAATTTATTTCCTATCCTTGCTGATGATCGGGGGCGAATCCAGCGCCCAGCAAGGTTGGGCACATGTCCAGGCTCAATCAAATCCAATTTTTGTTTATTATATTTGGAGTTCTTATTTTAATTTAAAATTTCGAAGTTTGAGTAAGGATTAGTAAAATTTAAGTGTATATTCATAATCCTGATAAAATTATAACACAAAACGTTGTTTTAAAATATATATTATTTACGCTATTTAATGTCACTCCAATGAACGTTGGTCAGTGGTAAACTTTAAGTCGAGTAAATAGAGGTTTTGGGTTCAACTCCCACTTTCACCCTTTTGTTTTTTTTTTTCCTACATTTTCTTTTATTTGTTTATATACATTATTAAAAATATCTAAAAATATATTTCTGTTTTCTTTATTAAAAATACTAAAAATATCAACTTTGTTTCCTTTATATATATGGTAAAAATAGTAAAAAAATGTATTATTATTATTATTATTATTATTTTTCTTTGATTTTAATTTTTTACATGATGCTTAAATATAACCCAAAATACCAACAAAAATATGTTTGCTTGCTTTTGTGTTAATCTCAAATATTTAGATTAAATCCTTAAAATTAATTACTTTTATTATAATTTTAGTATATAAATAATATATATATTATTAGTTAACGGTCGGATATGGACGAACTCCGATTTCGAAAACCTTATACCAATAAATATCTGTGCATTTGCAGTTAAAATTGTGTCCGGGCTTAATATTATTTCTGGCTCCGCCATGATGATATATACTTGTGCCCTACTAAAGTTGCCTAATAGTTCTATCATATGTATCTTCTGTGAGCGTTTCCATATCTAATTTTATGAGAACTTTGCAATTAAACAAGAGAAAGTCTAGTCCCAAAACAAGTAGCCCAGTGGAGCAGAACGAAAGGAACCACCCCAATTCGGGCGAGAAACATACCACCAGCCCATCTGCAAAGGCGAGTTAGATTTTTAAACTGAAGAAAAATGTGATGTACCATGCAGAATATGCTAATTCCAGGGTTGCATTGCAAGTTGCAATTGATTTTCCTGCTGTTGATGATATATACCTATCAAAGTTGTCTAATAGTTATCATATGTATATTTTGTGACTGCTTCCATATCTCATTTATTCGACTTTTGCAGTCAATCAAGAGAACGTCTAGTCCCAGAACAAGTAGCGCACCGGAGAGGAAGATTGATTTTGACGATATAGATTCAGCAAGACAACCATTATCACCATTACCATATAACTCCTCGGACTGTAGAACACAGAAGAAATAATGTGAGACTAATGTGCTAATTTTAATAGTGTTTTCAATGCAGTAAAGTTAGAATTGAAAAACTCGGAATCCTTTCGAACTCCTATTCTACATAGTACTCCTATTCTACAAGAGGAAGAAGGAATTTCAGATGTTGAAGAGGAAGAGAAGAGAAAGATGAAGGAATTTGAGAATTTAGGGCTGCAAATTCGATTTTTTGTTTTAGTCCCTCCTTTTGCCACATAAGCGTTTTTTGAACGGATTTGGACGGCAGGGACTAAAACGAAAAAAATTAACACATTGAAGGACTAATTTAGAACAAAAAAACTTACAGGGACTAAAATCAAAAAATGGGGAACATACAGGGACTTAAATGATATTTAACCCTAAAAAAAAAATTAAATAAATAAACCAACAAGTCATAAAATTTCTACTATTAAAATAAAATAATCAACAAACTATATTCAAAAAACAAAAAATTTCTATTTGACAAAGAAGATTATAATTTATTGAATATCTTCTAAATCATGTATATGACTATATACAACTTTTTTTCTTTTCTTTTTTTAATTCATTAAAATCGATTTTTACCTCCTCTTCTTTTGTTTTGTTGACAAGAAATTGTGATTATGGTGTTGTTGTTGTTGTAGAAGTTTTGAGATTGTGGTTGAGTAATAAAAGGTATTTTTTGTTGCGAATGATTGGATAAATGTAGTAGACTTTGTAGATGAATTCTTGTGATGAGTTTTGAAAGAGGGAGATATAGTTGGAAGAAGAAGAATGGTTGCTTTGAGAAGGATATGTTACAGCTTAAAATATTTAGTGATTGTATGTTAAAGAAGGGGAAGAGCGGCTGTTGCAGAACAATAGCAGGGTTCCATGTTTTTTTTCACTTTAATTGTAAATAGGTAGGGTTAAGTAAATGAGAATGAGCTAGTGGGTTATTCTACTATAATTAATAGTCTAAGTTTAATTGATTCTATCCTTGATGTGGTAATACCTTATTATTACCCTAATATATATGAAGTCTCCATACAATTATAACTAGGATACCTACGAGAGCATACCTCACTTGTCACGTTAAACAACAAACAATGTATGAGATTACTAGAGATACAACATCTATATTTAAAAAATAAATAAAAATAAACCGACAAGTCATAAAATTTCTACTATTAAAATAAAATAATCAACAAATTATATCCAAAAAACAAAAAATTTCTATTTGATAAAAAAGATTATAATTTATTGAATATATTCTAAATCATGCATATCACTATATACAACTTTTTTTTCTTTTTTTTTTTTAATTCATTAGAATCGATTTTTACCTGTTCTTATTTTTCTTTTGTTTTGTTGACAAGAAATTGTGGTTATGGTGTTCTTGTTGTTGTAGAAGTTTTGAGATTGTGGTTGAATAATAAAAAGTATTTTTTTGTTGAAAATGATTGGATAGATGTAGTAGACTTTGTAGATGAATTCTTGTGATGAGTTTTGAAAGAGGGAGAATAATAGTTGGAAGAAAAAGAATGGTTGCTTTGAGAAGCAAATGTTACAGCTTAAAAAATTTAATGATTGTATGTTAAAGAAGGAGAAAAGTGGCTATTGCAGAACAATAGCAGGGTTCCATGTTTTGTTCATTTTCATTGTAAATAGGTAGGGTTAAGTAAATGTGAATGAGCTAGTGGGTTATTCTACTATAATTAATACTCTAAGTTTAATTGATTATATCCTTGATGTGGTAATACCTTACTATTACCTCAATATATATGAAGTCTCCATACAATTATAACTAGGATACCTACGAGTGCCTACCTCGCTTGTCACGTTAAACAACAAACAATATATGAGATTACTATTGATACAACATCTATATTAAAAAAAAAACAACAATAAACCAACAAGTCATAAAATTTCTACTATTAAAATAAAATAATCAACAAACTATATTCAAAAAACAAAAAAATTTTATTTGATAAAAAAGATTATAATTTATTGAGTATCTTCTAAATCATGCATATGACTATATACAACTTTTTTTCTTTTTTTCTTTAATTCATTAAAATCGATTTTTACCTCCTCTTCTTCTTCTTCTTTTATTTTGTTGAAAAGAAATTATGATTATGGTGTTCTTGTTGTTGTAGAAGTTTTGAGATTGTGGTTGAGTAATAAAATGTATTTTTTTGTTGAGAATGATTGGATAGATGTAGTAGACTTTGTAGATGAATTCTTGTGATGTGTTTTGAAAGAGAGAGAATAATAGTTGGAAGAAAAAGAATGGTTGCTTTGAGAAGCATATGTTACAGCTTAAAAAATTTAGTGATTGTATGTTAAAGAAGGAGAAAAGTGGCTATTGCAGAACAATAGCAGGGTTCCATGTTTTGTTCACTTTCATTGTAAATAAGTAGGGTTAAGTAAATGTGAATGAGCTAGTGGGTTATTCTACTATAATTAATACTCTAAGTTTAATTGATTATATCCTTGATGTGGTAATACCTTACTATTACCTCAATATATATGAAGTCTCCATACAATTATAACTAGGATACCTACGAGTGCCTACCTCGCTTGTCACGTTAAACAACAAACAATATATGAGATTACTATTGATACATCTATATTAAAAAAAAAAAAACAACAATAAACCAACAAGTCATAAAATTTCTACTATTAAAATAAAATAATCAACAAACAATATTCAAAAAACAAAAAATTTCTATTTGATAAAAAAGATTATAATTTGTTGAATATATTCTAAATCATGCAAATGACTATATACAACTTTTTTTTCTTTTTTTTTTTAATTCATTAGAATCGATTTTTACCTGTTCTTATTTTTCTTTTGTTTTGTCGACAAGAAATTGTGGTTATGGTGTTCTTGTTGTTGTAGAAGTTTTGAGATTGTGGTTGAGTAATAAAAAGTAATTTTTTGTTGAAAATGATTGGATAGATGTAGTAGACTTTGTAGATGAATTCTTGTGATGAGTTTTGAAAGAGGGAGAATAATAGTTGGAAGAAAAAGAATGGTTGCTTTTAGAAGCATATGTTACAGCTTAAAAAATTTAGTGATTGTATGTTAAAGAAGGAGAAAAGTGGCTATTGCAGAACAATAGCAGGGTTCCATGTTTTGTTCACTTTCATTGTAAATAAGTAGGGTTAAGTAAATGTGAATGAGCTAGTGGGTTATTCTACTATAATTAATACTCTAAGTTTAATTGATTATATCCTTGATGTGGTAATACCTTACATTTACCTCAATATATATGAAGTCTCCATACAATTATAACTAGGATACCTACGAGTGCCTACCTCGCTTGTCACGTTAAACAACAAACAATATATGAGATTACTATTGATACAACATCTATATTAAAAAAAAAAAAAAACAACAATAAACCAACAAGTCATAAAATTTCTACTATTAAAATAAAATAATCAACAAACTATATTCAAAAAACAAAAAAATTTTATTTGATAAAAAAGATTATAATTTATTGAATATCTTCTAAATCATGCATATGACTATATACAACTTTTTTTCTTTTTTTCTTTAATTCATTAAAATCGATTTTTACCTCCTCTTTTTCTTCTTCTTTTGTTTTGTTGAAAAGAAATTATGATTATGGTGTTCTTGTTGTTGTAGAAGTTTTGAGATTGTGGTTGAGTAATAAAAGGTATTTTTTGTTGCGAATGATTGGATAAATGTAGTAGACTTTGTAGATGAATTCTTGTGACGAGTTTTGAAAGAGGGAGATATAGTTGGAAGAAGAAGAATGGTTGCTTTGAGAAGGATATGTTACAGCTTAAAATATTTAGTGATTGTATGTTAAAGAAGGGGAAGAGCGGCTGTTGCAGAACAATAGCAGGGTTCCATGTTTTTTTCACTTTAATTGTAAATTGGTAGGGTTAAGTAAATGAGAATGAGCTAGTGGGTTATTCTACTATAATTAATAGTCTAAGTTTAATTGATTCTATCCTTGATGTGGTAATACCTTATTATTACCCTAATATATATGAAGTCTCCATACAATTATAACTAGGATACCTACGAGAGCATACCTCACTTGTCACGTTAAACAACAAACAATGTATGAGATTACTAGTGATACAACATCTATATTTAAAAAAAAACAATAATAAACCGACAAGTCATAAAATTTCTACTATTAAAATAAAATAATCAACAAATTATATCCAAAAAACAAAAAATTTCTATTTGATAAAAAATATTATAATTTATTGAATATATTCTAAATCATGCAAATGACTATATACAACTTTTTTTTCTTTTTTTTTTTTAATTCATTAGAATCGATTTTTACCTGTTCTTATTTTTCTTTTGTTTTGTTGACAAGAAATTGTGGTTATGGTGTTCTTGTTGTTGTAGAAGTTTTGAGATTGTGGTTGAGTAATAAAAAGTATTTTTTTGTTGAAAATGATTGGATAGATGTAGTAGACTTTGTAGATGAATTCTTGTGATGAGTTTTGAAAGAGGGAGAATAATAGTTGGAAGAAAAAGAATGGTTGCTTTGAGAAGCATATGTTACAGCTTAAAAAATTTAGTGATTGTATGTTAAAGAAGGAGAAAAGTGGCTATTGCAGAACAATAGCAGGGTTCCATGTTTTGTTCACTTTCATTGTAAATAGGTAGGGTTAAGTAAATGTGAATGAGCTAGTGGGTTATTCTACTATAATTAATACTCTAAGTTTAATTGATTATATCCTTGATGTGGTAATACCTTACTATTACCTCAATATATATGAAGTCTCCATACAATTATAACTAGGATACCTACGAGTGCCTACCTCGCTTGTCACGTTAAACAACAAACAATATATGAGATTACTATTGATACAACATCTATATTAAAAAAAAAAACAACAATAAACCAACAAGTCATAAAATTTCTACTATTAAAATAAAATAATCAACAAACTATATTCAAAAAACAAAAAATTTCTATTTGATAAAAAATATTATAATTTATTGAATATATTGTAAATCATGCATATGACTATATACAACTTTTTTTTTCTTTTTTTTTAATTCATTAGAATCGATTTTTACCTGTTCTTATTTTTCTTTTGTTTTGTTGGCAAGAAATTGTGGTTATGGTGTTGTTGTTGTTGTAGAAGTTTTGAGATTGTGGTTGAGTAATAAAAAGTATTTTTTTGTTGAAAATGATTGGATAGATGTAGTAGACTTTTTAGATGAATTCTTGTGATGAGTTTTGAAAGAGGGAGAATAATAGTTGGAAGAAAAAGAATGGTTGCTTTGAGAAGCATATGTTACAGCTTAAAAAATTTAGTGATTGTATGTTAAAGAAGGAGAAAAGTGGCTATTGCAGAACAATAGCAGGGTTCCATGTTTTGTTCACTTTCATTGTAAATAGGTAGGGTTAAGTAAATGTGAATGAGCTAGTGGGTTATTCTACTATAATTAATACTCTAAGTTTAATTGATTATATCCTTGATGTGGTAATACCTTACTATTACCTCAATATATATGAAGTCTCCATACAATTATAACTAGGATACCTACGAGTGCCTACCTCGCTTGTCACGTTAAACAACAAACAATATATGAGATTACTATTGATACAACATCTATATTAAAAAAAAAAACAACAATAAACCAACAAGTCATAAAATTTCTACTATTAAAATAAAATAATCAACAAACTATATTCAAAAAACAAAAAATTTCTATTTGATAAAAAATATTATAATTTATTGAATATATTGTAAATCATGCATATGACTATATACAACTTTTTTTTTCTTTTTTTTTAATTCATTAGAATCGATTTTTACCTGTTCTTATTTTTCTTTTGTTTTGTTGGCAAGAAATTGTGGTTATGGTGTTGTTGTTGTTGTAGAAGTTTTGAGATTGTGGTTGAGTAATAAAAAGTATTTTTTTGTTGAAAATGATTGGATAGATGTAGTAGACTTTTTAGATGAATTCTTGTGATGAGTTTTGAAAGAGGGAGAATAATAGTTGGAAGAAAAAGAATGGTTGCTTTGAGAAGCATATGTTACAGCTTAAAAAATTTAGTGATTGTATGTTAAAGAAGGAGAAAAGTGGCTATTGCAGAACAATAGCAGGGTTCCATGTTTTGTTCACTTTCATTGTAAATAGGTAGGGTTAAGTAAATGTGAATGAGCTAGTGGGTTATTCTACTATAATTAATACTCTAAGTTTAATTGATTATATCCTTGATGTGGTAATACCTTACTATTACCTCAATATATATGAAGTCTCCATACAATTATAACTAGGATACCTACGAGTGCCTACCTCGCTTGTCACGTTAAACAACAAACAATATATGAGATTACTATTGATACAACATCTATATTAAAAAAAAAACAACAATAAACCAACAAGTCATAAAATTTCTACTATTAAAATAAAATAATCAACAAACTATATTCAAAAAACAAAAAATTTCTATTTGATAAAAAAGATTATAATTTATTGAATATATTCTAAATCATGCATATGACTATATACAACTTTTTTTTCTTTTTTTTTTAATTCATTAGAATCGATTTTTACCTGTTCTTATTTTTCTTTTGTTTTGTTGACAAGAAATTGTGGTTATGGTGTTGTTGTTGTTGTAGAAGTTTTGAGATTGTGGTTGAGTAATAAAAGGTATTTTTTGTTGCGAATGATTGGATAAATGTAGTAGACTTTGTAGATGAATTCTTGTGATGAGTTTTGAAAGAGGGAGATATAGTTGGAAAAAGAAGAATGGTTGCTTTGAGAAGGATATGTTACAGCTTAAAATATTTAGTGATTGTATGTTAAAGAAGGGGAAGAGCGGCTGTTGCAGAACAATAGCAGGGTTCCATGTTTTTTTTTCACTTTAATTGTAAATAGGTAGGGTTAAGTAAATGAAAATGAGCTAGTGGGTTATTCTACTATAATTAATAGTCTAAGTTTAATTGATTCTATCCTTGATGTGGTAATACCTTATTATTACCCTAATATATATGAAGTCTCCATACAATTATAACTAGGATACCTACGAGAGCATACCTCACTTGTCACGTTAAACAACAAACAATGTATGAGATTACTAGTGATACAACATCTATATTTAAAAGAAAAAAACAACAATAAACCGACAAGTCATAAAATTTCTACTATTAAAATAAAATAATCAACAAATTATATCCAAAAAACAAAAAATTTCTATTTGAGAAAAAAGATTATAATTTATTGAATATATTCTAAATCATGCATATGACTATATACAACTTTTTTTTCTTTTTTTTTTTTAATTCATTAGAATCGATTTTTACCTGTTCTTATTTTTCTTTTGTTTTGTTGACAAGAAATTGTGGTTATGGTGTTCTTGTTGTTGTAGAAGTTTTGAGATTGTGGTTGAATAATAAAAAGTATTTTTTTGTTGAAAATGATTGGATAGATGTAGTAGACTTTGTAGATGAATTCTTGTGATGAGTTTTGAAAGAGGGAGAATAATAGTTGGAAGAAAAAGAATGGTTGCTTTGAGAAGCAAATGTTACAGCTTAAAAAATTTAGTGATTGTATGTTAAAGAAGGAGAAAAGTGGCTATTGCAGAACAATAGCAGGGTTCCATGTTTTGTTCACTTTCATTGTAAATAGGTAGGGTTAAGTAAATGTGAATGAGCTTGTGGGTTATTCTACTATAATTAATACTCTAAGTTTAATTGATTATATCCTTGATGTGGTAATACCTTACTATTACCTCAATATATATGAAGTCTCCATACAATTATAACTAGGATACCTACGAGGGCCTACCTCGCTTGTCACGTTAAACAACAAACAATATATGAGATTACTATTGATACAACATCTATATTAAAAAAAAAAAACAACAATAAACCAACAAGTCATAAAATTTCTACTATTAAAATAAAATAATCAACAAACTATATTCAAAAAACAAAAAAAATTTATTTGATAAAAAAGATTATAATTTATTGAGTATCTTCTAAATCATGCATATGACTATATACAACTTTTTTTCTTTTTTTCTTTAATTCATTAAAATCGATTTTTACCTCCTCTTCTTCTTCTTCTTTTATTTTGTTGAAAAGAAATTATGATTATGGTGTTCTTGTTGTTGTAGAAGTTTTGAGATTGTGGTTGAGTAATAAAAGGTATTTTTTTGTTGAGAATGATTAGATAGATGTAGTAGACTTTGTAGATGAATTCTTGTGATGTGTTTTGAAAGAGAGAGAATAATAGTTGGAAGAAGAAGAACGGTTGCTTTGAGAAGGATATGTTACAGCTTAAAAAATTTAGTGATTGTATGTTAAAGAATGAGAAGAGTGGCTGTTGCAGAACAATAGCAGGGTTCCATGTTTTGTTTACTTTCATTGTAAATAGGTAAGGTTAAGTAAATGAGAATGAGCTAGTGGGTTATTCTACTATAATTAATAGTCTAAGTTTAATTCATTATATCCTTGATATGGTAATATCTCACTATTACCTCAATATATATCAAGTCTCCATACAATTATAACTAGGATACCAATGAGAGTCTACCTCGCTTGTCACGTTAAACAACAAACAATATATGAGATTACTACTAATACAACATCTATATTAAAAAAAAAAAAAAAAAACAACAATAAAACAACAAGCCATAAAATTTCTACTATTAAAATAAAATAATCAACAAACTATATTCAAAAAACAAAAAATTTCTATTTGATAAAAAAGATTATAATATATTGAATATCTTCTAAATCATGCATATGACTATATACAACTTTTTTTCTTTTTTTTCTTTAATTCATTAAAATCGATTTTTACCTATTCTTCTTCTTTTGTTTTGTTGACAAGAAATTATGATTATGGTGTTCTTGTTGTTGTAGAAGTTTTGAGATTGTGGTTGAGTAATAAAAGGTATTTTTTTGTTGAGAATGATTGGATAGATGTAGTAGACTTTGTAGATGAATTCTTGTGATGTGTTTTGAAAGAGGGAGAATAATAGTTGGAAGAAGAAGAACGGTTGCTTTGAGAAGGATATGTTACAGCTTAAAAAATTTAGTGATTGTATGTTAAAGAATGAGAAGAGTGGCTGTTGCAGAACAACAGCAGGGTTCCATGTTTTGTTTACTTTCATTGTAAATAGGTAGGGTTAAGTAAATGAGAATGAGCTAGTGGGTTATTCTACTATAATTAATAGTCTAAGTTTAATTGATTATATCCTTGATATGGTAATATCTCACTATTACCTCAATATATATCAAGTCTCCATACAATTATAACTAGGATACCTATGAGAGTCTACCTCGCTTGTCACGTTAAACAACAAACAATATATGAGACTACTATTGATACAACATCTATATTAAAAAAAAAAAAACAACAATAAACCAACAAGTCATAAAATTTCTACTATTAAAATAAAATAATCAACAAACTATATTCAAAAAACAAAAAATTTCTATTTGACAAAGAAGATTATAATTAATTGAATATCTTCTAAATCATGCATATGACTATATACAACTTTTTTTCTTTTCTTTTTTTAATTCATTAAAATTGATTTTTACGTCCTCTTCTTTTGTTTTGTTGACAAGAAATTGTGATTATGGTGTTGTTGTTGTAGAAGTTTTGAGATTGTGGTTGAGTAATAAAAGGTATTTTTTGTTGCGAATGATTGGATAAATGTAGTAGACTTTGTAGATGAATTCTTGTGATGAGTTTTGAAAGAGGGAGATATAGTTGGAAGAAGAAGAATGGTTGCTTTGAGAAGGATATGTTACAGCTTAAAATATTTAGTGATTGTATGTTAAAGAAGGGGAAGAGCGGCTGTTGCAGAACAATAGCAGGGTTCCATGTTTTTTTTCACTTTAATTGTAAATAGGTAGGGTTAAGTAAATGAGAATGAGCTAGTGGGTTATTCTACTATAATTAATAGTCTAAGTTTAATTGATTCTATCCTTGATGTGGTAATACCTTATTATTACCCTAATATATATGAAGTCTCCATACAATTATAACTAGGATACCTACGAGAGCCTACCTCACTTGTCACGTTAAACAACAAACAATGTATGAGATTACTAGTGATACAACATCTATATTTAAAAAAAAAACAACAATAAACCGACAAGTCATAAAATTTCTACTATTAAAATAAAATAATCAACAAATTATATCCAAAAAACAAAAAATTTCTATTTGATAAAAATGATTATAATTTATTGAATATATTCTAAATCATGCATATGACTATATACAACTTTTTTTTCTTTTTTTTTTAATTCATTAGAATCGATTTTTACCTGTTCTTATTTTTCTTTTGTTTTGTTGACAAGAAATTGTGGTTATGGTGTTCTTGTTGTTGTAGAAGTTTTGAGATTGTGGTTGAGTAATAAAAGGTATTTTTTTGTTGAAAATGATTGGATAGATGTAGTAGACTTTGTAGATGAATTCTTGTGATGAGTTTTGAAAGAGGGAGAATAATAATTGGAAGAAGAAGAACGGTTGCTTTGAGAAGGATATGTTACAGCTTAAAAAATTTAGTGATTGTATGTTAAAGAATGAGAAGAGTGGCTGTTGCAGAACAATAGCAGGGTTCCATGTTTTGTTTACTTTCATTGTAAATAGGTAAGGTTAAGTAAATGAGAATGAGCTAGTGGGTTATTCTACTATAATTAATAGTCTAAGTTTAATTCATTATATCCTTGATATGGTAATATCTCACTATTACCTCAATATATATCAAGTCTCCATACAATTATAACTAGGATACCTATGAGAGTCTACCTCGCTTGTCACGTTAAACAACAAACAATATATGAGATTACTACTAATACAACGTCTATATTAAAAAAAAAAAAAACAACAATAAAACAACAAGTCATAAAATTTCTACTATTAAAATAAAATAATCAACAAACTATATTCAAAAAACAAAAAATTTCTATTTGATAAAAAAGATTATAATATATTGAATATCTTCTAAATCATGCATATGACTATATACAACTTTTTTTCTTTTTTTTCTTTAATTCATTAAAATCGATTTTTACCTATTCTTCTTCTTTTGTTTTGTTGACAAGAAATTATGATTATGGTGTTCTTGTTGTTGTAGAAGTTTTGAGATTGTGGTTGAGTAATAAAAGGTATTTTTTTGTTGAGAATGATTGGATAGATGTAGTAGACTTTGTAGATGAATTCTTGTGATGTGTTTTGAAAGAGGGAGAATAATAGTTGGAAGAAGAAGAACGGTTGCTTTGAGAAGGATATGTTACAGCTTAAAAAATTTAGTGATTGTATGTTAAAGAATGAGAAGAGTGGCTGTTGCAGAACAACAGCAGGGTTCCATGTTTTGTTTACTTTCATTGTAAATAGGTAGGGTTAAGTAAATGAGAATGAGCTAGTGGGTTATTCTACTATAATTAATAGTCTAAGTTTAATTGATTATATCCTTGATATGGTAATATCTCACTATTACCTCAATATATATCAAGTCTCCATACAATTATAACTAGGATACCTATGAGAGTCTACCTCGCTTGTCACGTTAAACAACAAACAATATATGAGACTACTATTGATACAACATCTATATTAAAAAACAAAAAACAAAAAACAACTATATTCAAAAAACAAAAAATTTCTATTTGACAAAGAAGATTATAATTAATTGAATATCTTCTAAATCATGCATATGACTATATACAACTTTTTTTCTTTTCTTTTTTTAATTCATTAAAATTGATTTTTACGTCCTCTTCTTTTGTTTTGTTGACAAGAAATTGTGATTATGGTGTTGTTGTTGTAGAAGTTTTGAGATTGTGGTTGAGTAATAAAAGGTATTTTTTGTTGCGAATGATTGGATAAATGTAGTAGACTTTGTAGATGAATTCTTGTGATGAGTTTTGAAAGAGGGAGATATAGTTGGAAGAAGAAGAATGGTTGCTTTGAGAAGGATATGTTACAGCTTAAAATATTTAGTGATTGTATGTTAAAGAAGGGGAAGAGCGGCTGTTGCAGAACAATAGCAGGGTTCCATGTTTTTTTTCACTTTAATTGTAAATAGGTAGGGTTAAGTAAATGAGAATGAGCTAGTGGGTTATTCTGCTATAATTAATAGTCTAAGTTTAATTGATTCTATCCTTGATGTGGTAATACCTTATTATTACCCTAATATATATGAAGTCTCCATACAATTATAATTAGGATACCTACGAGAGCATACCTCACTTGTCACGTTAAACAACAAACAATGTATGAGATTACTAGTGATACAACATCTATATTTAAAAAAAAAACAACAATAAACCG
Organism: Trifolium fragiferum; assembly: GCA_954870985.1. Taxonomy (NCBI): domain Eukaryota; kingdom Viridiplantae; phylum Streptophyta; class Magnoliopsida; order Fabales; family Fabaceae; genus Trifolium; species Trifolium fragiferum. Next base: position 62,734,183 of record OX940789.1, read on the forward strand.
ACAAGTCATAAAATTTCTACTATTAAAATAAAATAATCAACAAATTATATCCAAAATACAAAAAATTTCTATTTGATAAAAAATATTATAATTTATTGAATATATTCTAAATCATGCAAATGACTATATACAACTTTTTTTTCTTTTTTTTTTTTAATTCATTAGAATCGATTTTTACCTGTTCTTATTTTTCTTTTGTTTTGTCGACAAGAAATTGTGGTTATGGTGTTCTTGTTGTTGTAGAAGTTTTGAGATTGTGGTTGAGTAATAAAAAGTAATTTTTTGTTGAAAATGATTGGATAGATGTAGTAGACTTTGTAGATGAATTCTTGTGATGAGTTTTGAAAGAGGGAGAATAATAGTTGGAAGAAAAAGAATGGTTGCTTTGAGAAGCATATGTTACAGCTTAAAAAATTTAGTGATTGTATGTTAAAGAAGGAGAAAAGTGGCTATTGCAGAACAATAGCAGGGTTCCATGTTTTGTTCACTTTCATTGTAAATAGGTAGGGTTAAGTAAATGTGAATGAGCTAGTTGGTTATTCTACTATAATTAATACTCTAAGTTTAATTGATTATATCTTTGATGTGGTAATACCTTACTATTACCTCAATATATATGAAGTCTCCATACAATTATAACTAGGGTACCTACGAGTGCCTACCTCGCTTGTCACGTTAAACAACAAACAATATATGAGATTACTATTGATACAACATCTATATTAAAAAAAAACAACAATAAACCAACAAGTCATAAAATTTCTACTATTAAAATAAAATAATCAACAAACTATATTAAAAAAACAAAAAATTTCTATTTGATAAAAAAGATTATAATTTATTGAATATCTTCTAAATCATGCATATGACTATATACAACTTTTTTTCTTTTTTTCTTTAATTCATTAAAATCGATTTTTACCTCTTCTTCTTCTTCTTCTTTTGTTTTGTTGAAAAGAAATTATGATTATGGTGTTCTTGTTGTTGTAGAAGTTTTGAGATTGTGGTTGAGTAATAAAAGGTATTTTTTTGTTGAGAATGATTGGATAGATGTAGTAGACTTTGTAGATGAATTCTTGTGATGTGTTTTGAAAGAGGGAGAATAATAGTTGGAAGAAGAAGAACGGTTGCTTTGAGAAGGATATGTTACAGCTTAAAAAATTTAGTGATTGTATGTTAAAGAATGAGAAGAGTGGCTGTTGCAGAACAATAGCAGGGTTCCATGTTTTGTTTACTTTCATTGTAAATAGGTATGGTTAAGTAAATGAGAATGAGCTAGTGGGTTATTCTACTATAATTAATAGTCTAAGTTTAATTGATTATATCCTTGATATGGTAATATCTCACTATTACCTCAATATATATCAAGTCTCCATACAATTATAACTAGGATACCTATGAGAGTCTACCTCGCTTGTCACGTTAAACAACAAACAATACATGAGATTACTACTGATACAACATCTATAATAAAAAAAAAAAAAAAAAAAAACAACAATAAACCAACAAGTCATAAAATTTCTACTATTAAAATAAAATAATCAACAAACTATAGTCAAAAAACAAAAAATTTCTATTTGATAAAAAAGATTATAATATATTGAATATCTTCTAAATCATGCATATGACTATATACAACTTTTTTTCTTTTTTTTCTTTAATTCATTAAAATCGATTTTTACCTATTCTTCTTCTTTTGTTTTGTTGACAAGAAATTATGATTATGGTGTTCTTGTTGTTGTAGAAGTTTTGAGATTGTGGTTGAGTAATAAAAGGTATTTTTTTGTTGAGAATGATTGGATAGATGTAGTAGACTTTGTAGATGAATTCTTGTGATGTGTTTTGAAAGAGGGAGAATAATAGTTGGAAGAAGAAGAACGGTTGCTTTGAGAAGGATATGATACAGCTTAAAAAATTTAGTGATTGTATGTTAAAGAATGAGAAGAGTGGCTGTTGCAGAACAACAGCAGGGTTCCATGTTTTGTTTACTTTCATTGTAAATAGGTAGGGTTAAGTAAATGAGAATGAGCTAGTGGGTTATTCTACTATAATTAATAGTCTAAGTTTAATTGATTATATCCTTGATATGGTAATATCTCACTATTACCTCAATATATATCAAGTCTCCATACAATTATAACTAGGATACCTATGAGAGTCTACCTCGCTTGTCACGTTAAACAACAAACAATATATGAGACTACTATTGATACAACATCTATATTAAAAAAAAAAAACAACAATAAACCAACAAGTCATAAAATTTCTACTATTAAAATAAAATAATCAACAAACTATATTCAAAAAACAAAAAATTTCTATTTGACAAAGAAGATTATAATTAATTGAATATCTTCTAAATCATGCATATGACTATATACAACTTTTTTTCTTTTCTTTTTTTAATTCATTAAAATTGATTTTTACGTCCTCTTCTTTTGTTTTGTTGACAAGAAATTGTGATTATGGTGTTGTTGTTGTAGAAGTTTTGAGATTGTGGTTGAGTAATAAAAGGTATTTTTTGTTGCGAATGATTGGATAAATGTAGTAGACTTTGTAGATGAATTCTTGTGATGAGTTTTGAAAGAGGGAGATATAGTTGGAAGAAGAAGAATGGTTGCTTTGAGAAGGATATGTTACAGCTTAAAATATTTAGTGATTGTATGTTAAAGAAGGGGAAGAGCGGCTGTTGCAGAACAATAGCAGGGTTCCATGTTTTTATTCACTTTAATTGTAAATAGGTAGGGTTAAGTAAATGAGAATGAGCTAGTGGGTTATTCTACTATAATTAATAGTCTAAGTTTAATTGATTCTATCCTTGATGTGGTAATACCTTATTATTACCCTAATATATATGAAGTCTCCATACAATTATAACTAGGATACCTACGAGAACATACCTCACTTGTCACGTTAAACAACAAACAATGTATGAGATTACTAGTGATACAACATCTATATTTAAAAAAAAAAACAACAATAAACCGACAAGTCATAAAATTTCTACTATTAAAATAAAATAATCAACAAATTATATCCAAAATACAAAAAATTTCTATTTGATAAAAAATATTATAATTTATTGAATATATTCTAAATCATGCAAATGACTATATACAACTTTTTTTTCTTTTTTTTTTTTAATTCATTAGAATCGATTTTTACCTGTTCTTATTTTTCTTTTGTTTTGTCGACAAGAAATTGTGGTTATGGTGTTCTTGTTGTTGTAAAAGTTTTGAGATTGTGGTTGAGTAATAAAAAGTAATTTTTTGTTGAAAATGATTGGATAGATGTAGTAAACTTTGTAGATGAATTCTTGTGATGAGTTTTGAAAGAGGGAGAATAATAGTTGGAAGAAAAAGAATGGTTGCTTTGAGAAGCATATGTTACAACTTAAAAAATTTAGTGATTGTATGTTAAAGAAGGAGAAAAGTGGCTATTGCAGAACAATAGCAGGGTTCCATGTTTTGTTCACTTTCATTGTAAATAGGTAGGGTTAAGTAAATGTGAATGAGCTAGTTGGTTATTCTACTATAATTAATACTCTAAGTTTAATTGATTATATCTTTGATGTGGTAATACCTTACTATTACCTCAATATATATGAAGTCTCCATACAATTATAACTAGGGTACCTACGAGTGCCTACCTCGCTTGTCACGTTAAACAACAAACAATATATGAGATTACTATTGATACAACATCTATATTAAAAAAAAACAACAATAAACCAACAAGTCATAAAATTTCTACTATTAAAATAAAATAATCAACAAACTATATTAAAAAAACAAAAAATTTCTATTTGATAAAAAAGATTATAATTTATTGAATATCTTCTAAATCATGCATATGACTATATACAACTTTTTTTCTTTTTTTCTTTAATTCATTAAAATCGATTTTTACCTCTTCTTCTTCTTCTTCTTCTTTTGTTTTGTTGAAAAGAAATTATGATTATGGTGTTCTTGTTGTTGTAGAAGTTTTGAGATTGTGGTTGAGTAATAAAAGGTATTTTTTTGTTGAGAATGATTGGATAGATGTAGTAGACTTTGTAGATGAATTCTTGTGATGTGTTTTGAAAGAGGGAGAATAATAGTTGGAAGAAGAAGAACGGTTGCTTTGAGAAGGATATGTTACAGCTTAAAAAATTTAGTGATTGTATGTTAAAGAATGAGAAGAGTGGCTGTTGCAGAACAATAGCAGGGTTCCATGTTTTGTTTACTTTCATTGTAAATAGGTATGGTTAAGTAAATGAGAATGAGCTAGTGGGTTATTCTACTATAATTAATAGTCTAAGTTTAATTGATTATATCCTTGATATGGTAATATCTCACTATTACCTCAATATATATCAAGTCTCCATACAATTATAACTAGGATACCTATGAGAGTCTACCTCGCTTGTCACGTTAAACAACAAACAATACATGAGATTACTACTGATACAACATCTATAATAAAAAAATAAAAAAAAAAACAACAATAAACCAACAAGTCATAAAATTTCTACTATTAAAATAAAATAATCAACAAACTATATTCAAAAAACAAAAAATTTCTATTTGATAAAAAAGATTATAATATATTGAATATCTTCTAAATCATGCATATGACTATATACAACTTTTTTTCTTTTTTTTCTTTAATTCATTAAAATCGACTTTTACCTATTGTTCTTCTTTTGTTTTGTTGACAAGAAATTATGATTATGGTGTTCTTGTTGTTGTAGAAGTTTTGAGATTGTGGTTGAGTAATAAAAGGTATTTTTTTGTTGAGAATGATTGGATAGATGTAGTAGACTTTGTAGATGAATTCTTGTGATGTGTTTTGAAAGAGGGAGAATAATAGTTGGAAGAAGAAGAACGGTTGCTTTGAGAAGGATATGTTACAGCTTAAAAAATTTAGTGATTGTATGTTAAAGAATGAGAAGAGTGGCTGTTGCAGAACAACAGCAGGGTTCCATGTTTTGTTTACTTTCATTGTAAATAGGTAGGGTTAAGTAAATGAGAATGAGCTAGTGGGTTATTCTACTATAATTAATAGTCTAAGTTTAATTGATTATATCCTTGATATGGTAATATCTCACTATTACCTCAATATATATCAAGTCTCCATACAATTATAACTAGGATACCTATGAGAGTCTACCTCGCTTGTCACGTTAAACAACAAACAATATATGAGACTACTATTGATACAACATCTATATTAAAAAAAAAAAAAACAACAATAAACCAACAAGTCATAAAATTTCTACTATTAAAATAAAATAATCAACAAACTATATTCAAAAAACAAAAAATTTCTATTTGACAAAGAAGATTATAATTAATTGAATATCTTCTAAATCATGCATATGACTATATACAACTTTTTTTCTTTTCTTTTTTTAATTCATTAAAATTGATTTTTACGTCCTCTTCTTTTGTTTTGTTGACAAGAAATTGTGATTATGGTGTTGTTGTTGTAGAAGTTTTGAGATTGTGGTTGAGTAATAAAAGGTATTTTTTGTTGCGAATGATTGGATAAATGTAGTAGACTTTGTAGATGAATTCTTGTGATGAGTTTTGAAAGAGGGAGATATAGTTGGAAGAAGAAGAATGGTTGCTTTGAGAAGCATATGTTACAGCTTAAAATATTTAGTGATTGTATGTTAAAGAAGGGGAAGAGCGGCTGTTGCAGAACAATAGCAGGGTTCCATGTTTTTTTTTTACTTTAATTGTAAATAGGTAGGGTTAAGTAAATGAGAATGAGCTAGTGGGTTATTCTACTATAATTAATAGTCTAAGTTTAATTGATTCTATCCTTGATGTGGTAATACCTTATTATTACCCTAATATATATGAAGTCTCCATACAATTATAACTAGGATACCTACGAGAGCATACCTCACTTGTCACGTTAAACAACAAACAATGTATGAGATTACTAGTGATACAACATCTATATTTAAAAAAAAAAACAACAATAAACCGACAAGTCATAAAATTTCTACTATTAAAATAAAATAATCAACAAATTATATCCAAAATACAAAAAATTTCTATTTGATAAAAAATATTATAATTTATTGAATATATTCTAAATCATGCAAATGACTATATACAACTTTTTTTTCTTTTTTTTTTTTAATTCATTAGAATCGATTTTTACCTGTTCTTATTTTTCTTTTGTTTTGTCGACAAGAAATTGTGGTTATGGTGTTCTTGTTGTTGTAGAAGTTTTGAGATTGTGGTTGAGTAATAAAAAGTAATTTTTTGTTGAAAATGATTGGATAGATGTAGTAGACTTTGTAGATGAATTCTTGTGATGAGTTTTGAAAGAGGGAGAATAATAGTTGGAAGAAAAAGAATGGTTGCTTTGAGAAGCATATGTTACAGCTTAAAAAATTTAGTGATTGTATGTTAAAGAAGGAGAAAAGTGGCTATTGCAGAACAATAGCAGGGTTCCATGTTTTGTTCACTTTCATTGTAAATAGGTAGGGTTAAGTAAATGTGAATGAGCTAGTTGGTTATTCTACTATAATTAATACTCTAAGTTTAATTGATTATATCTTTGATGTGGTAATACCTTACTATTACCTCAATATATATGAAGTCTCCATACAATTATAACTAGGGTACCTACGAGTGCCTACCTCGCTTGTCACGTTAAACAACAAACAATATATGAGATTACTATTGATACAACATCTATATTAAAAAAAAAACAACAATAAACCAACAAGTCATAAAATTTCTACTATTAAAATAAAATAATCAACAAACTATATTAAAAAAACAAAAAATTTCTATTTGATAAAAAAGATTATAATTTATTGAATATCTTCTAAATCATGCATATGACTATATACAACTTTTTTTCTTTTTTTCTTTAATTCATTAAAATCGATTTTTACCTCTTCTTCTTCTTCTTCTTCTTCTTTTGTTTTGTTGAAAAGAAATTATGATTATGGTGTTCTTGTTGTTGTAGAAGTTTTGAGATTGTGGTTGAGTAATAAAAGGTATTTTTTTGTTGAGAATGATTGGATAGATGTAGTAGACTTTGTAGATGAATTCTTGTGATGTGTTTTGAAAGAGGGAGAATAATAGTTGGAAGAAGAAGAACGGTTGCTTTGAGAAGGATATGTTACAGCTTAAAAAATTTAGTGATTGTATGTTAAAGAATGAGAAGAGTGGCTGTTGCAGAACAATAGCAGGGTTCCATGTTTTGTTTACTTTCATTGTAAATAGGTATGGTTAAGTAAATGAGAATGAGCTAGTGGGTTATTCTACTATAATTAATAGTCTAAGTTTAATTGATTATATCCTTGATATGCTAATATCTCACTATTACCTCAATATATATCAAGTCTCCATACAATTATAACTAGGATACCTACGAGAGCATACCTCACTTGTCACGTTAAACAACAAACAATGTATGAGATTACTAGTGATACAACATCTATATTTAAAAAAAAAACAACAATAAACCGACAAGTCATAAAATTTCTACTATTAAAATAAAATAATCAACAAATTATATCCAAAATACAAAAAATTTCTATTTGATAAAAAATATTATAATTTAGGCTTAAATATGCTTTTGGTCCCTGCAATTATGCCTTGTTTTGAAAAGAGCCCCTGTAAAAAAAATAATTTGATTTTAGTCCCTGCAATATCTCAAAACTTTCAAAATAACCCCTGATTGGATTTAGTGCTGACGTGGCCAATTTTTAAATATGTTTTTGGTCCCTGCAATTATGTCTTGTTTTGAAAATAGCCCCTTTAAAAAAATAAAAATTTGATTTTAGTCCCTGTAAAAAAATAAAAATTTGATTTTAGTCCCTGCAATATTCTAAATCATGCAAATGACTATATACAACTTTTTTTTCTTTTTTTTTTTAATTCATTAGAATCGATTTTTACCTGTTCTTATTTTTCTTTTGTTTTGTCGACAAGAAATTGTGGTTATGGTGTTCTTGTTGTTGTAGAAGTTTTGAGATTGTGGTTGAGTAATAAAAAGTAATTTTTTGTTGAAAATGATTGGATAGATGTAGTAGACTTTGTAGATGAATTCTTGTGATGAGTTTTGAAAGAGGGAGAATAATAGTTGGAAGAAAAAGAATGGTTGCTTTGAGAAGCATATGTTACAGCTTAAAAAATTTAGTGATTGTATGTTAAAGAAGGAGAAAAGTGGCTATTGCAGAACAATAGCAGGGTTCCATGTTTTGTTTACTTTCATTGTAAATAGGTAGGGTTAAGTAAATGTGAATGAGCTAGTTGGTTATTCTACTATAATTAATACTCTAAGTTTAATTGATTATATCTTTGATGTGGTAATACCTTACTATTACCTCAATATATATGAAGTCTCCATACAATTATAACTAGGGTACCTACGAGTGCCTACCTCGCTTGTCACGTTAAACAACAAACAATATATGAGATTACTATTGATACAACATCTATATTAAAAAAAAACAACAATAAACCAACAAGTCATAAAATTTCTACTATTAAAATAAAATAATCAACAAACTATATTAAAAAAACAAAAAATTTCTATTTGATAAAAAAGATTATAATTTATTGAATATCTTCTAAATCATGCATATGACTATATACAACTTTTTTTCTTTTTTTCTTTAATTCATTAAAATCGATTTTTACCTCTTCTTCTTCTTCTTCTTCTTTTGTTTTGTTGAAAAGAAATTATGATTATGGTGTTCTTGTTGTTGTAGAAGTTTTGAGATTGTGGTTGAGTAATAAAAGGTATTTTTTTTGTTGAGAATGATTGGATAGATGTAGTAGACTTTGTAGATGAATTCTTGTGATGTGTTTTGAAAGAGGGAGAATAATAGTTGGAAGAAGAAGAACGGTTGCTTTGAGAAGGATATGATACAGCTTAAAAAATTTAGTGATTGTATGTTAAAGAATGAGAAGAGTGGCTGTTGCAGAACAACAGCAGGGTTCCATGTTTTGTTTACTTTCATTGTAAATAGGTAGGGTTAAGTAAATGAGAATGAGCTAGTGGGTTATTCTACTATAATTAATAGTCTAAGTTTAATTGATTATATCCTTGATATGGTAATATCTCACTATTACCTCAATATATATCAAGTCTCCATACAATTATAACTAGGATACCTATGAGAGTCTACCTCGCTTGTCACGTTAAACAACAAACAATATATGAGACTACTATTGATACAACATCTATATTAAAAAAAACAAACAACAATAAACCAACAAGTCATAAAATTTCTACTATTAAAATAAAATAATCAACAAACTATATTCAAAAAACAAAAAATTTCTATTTGACAAAGAAGATTATAATTAATTGAATATCTTCTAAATCATGCATATGACTATATACAACTTTTTCTCTTTTCTTTTTTTAATTCATTAAAATTGATTTTTACGTCCTCTTCTTTTGTTTTGTTGACAAGAAATTGTGATTATGGTGTTGTTGTTGTAGAAGTTTTGAGATTGTGGTTGAGTAATAAAAGGTATTTTTTGTTGCGAATGATTGGATAAATGTAGTAGACTTTGTAGATGAATTCTTGTGATGAGTTTTGAAAGAGGGAGATATAGTTGGAAGAAGAAGAATGGTTGCTTTGAGAAGGATATGTTACAGCTTAAAATATTTAGTGATTGTATGTTAAAGAAGGGGAAGAGCGGCTGTTGCAGAACAATAGCAGGGTTCCATGTTTTTATTCACTTTAATTGTAAATAGGTAGGGTTAAGTAAATGAGAATGAGCTAGTGGGTTATTCTACTATAATTAATAGTCTAAGTTTAATTGATTCTATCCTTGATGTGGTAATACCTTATTATTACCCTAATATATATGAAGTCTCCATACAATTATAACTAGGATACCTACGAGAGCATACCTCACTTGTCACGTTAAACAACAAACAATGTATGAGATTACTAGTGATACAACATCTATATTTAAAAAAAAAAACAACAATAAACCGACAAGTCATAAAATTTCTACTATTAAAATAAAATAATCAACAAATTATATCCAAAATACAAAAAATTTCTATTTGATAAAAAATATTATAATTTATTGAATATATTCTAAATCATGCAAATGACTATATACAACTTTTTTTTCTTTTTTTTTTTTAATTCATTAGAATCGATTTTTACCTGTTCTTATTTTTCTTTTGTTTTGTCGACAAGAAATTGTGGTTATGGTGTTCTTGTTGTTGTAGAAGTTTTGAGATTGTGGTTGAGTAATTAAAAGTAATTTTTTGTTGAAAATGATTGGATAGATGTAGTAGACTTTGTAGATGAATTCTTGTGATGAGTTTTGAAAGAGGGAGAATAATAGTTGGAAGAAAAAGAATGGTTGCTTTGAGAAGCATATGTTACAGCTTAAAAAATTTAGTGATTGTATGTTAAAGAAGGAGAAAAGTGGCTATTGCAGAACAATAGCAGGGTTCCATGTTTTGTTCACTTTCATTGTAAATAGGTAGGGTTAAGTAAATGTGAATGAGCTAGTTGGTTATTCTACTATAATTAATACTCTAAGTTTAATTGATTATATCTTTGATGTGGTAATACCTTACTATTACCTCAATATATATGAAGTCTCCATACAATTATAACTAGGGTACCTACGAGTGCCTACCTCGCTTGTCACGTTAAACAACAAACAATATATGAGATTACTATTGATACAACATCTATATTAAAAAAAAACAACAATAAACCAACAAGTCATAAAATTTCTACTATTAAAATAAAATAATCAACAAACTATATTAAAAAAACAAAAAATTTCTATTTGATAAAAAAGATTATAATTTATTGAATATCTTCTAAATCATGCATATGACTATATACAACTTTTTTTCTTTTTTTCTTTAATTCATTAAAATCGATTTTTACCTCTTCTTCTTCTTCTTCTTCTTTTGTTTTGTTGAAAAGAAATTATGATTATGGTGTTCTTGTTGTTGTAGAAGTTTTGAGATTGTGGTTGAGTAATAAAAGGTATTTTTTTGTTGAGAATGATTGGATAGATGTAGTAGACTTTGTAGATGAATTCTTGTGATGTGTTTTGAAAGAGGGAGAATACTAGTTGGAAGAAGAAGAACGGTTGCTTTGAGAAGGATATGTTACAGCTTAAAAAATTTAGTGATTGTATGTTAAAGAATGAGAAGAGTGGCTGTTACAGAACAATAGCAGGGTTCCATGTTTTGTTTACTTTCATTGTAAATAGGTATGGTTAAGTAAATGAGAATGAGCTAGTGGGTTATTCTACTATAATTAATAGTCTAAGTTTAATTGATTATATCCTTGATATGGTAATATCTCACTATTACCTCAATATATATCAAGTCTCCATACAATTATAACTAGGATACCTATGAGAGTCTACCTCGCTTGTCACGTTAAACAACAAACAATACATGAGATTACTACTGATACAACATCTATAATAAAAAAATAAAAAAATAAAAAACAACAATAAACCAACAAGTCATAAAATTTCTACTATTAAAATAAAATAATCAACAAACTATATTCAAAAAACAAAAAATTTCTATTTGATAAAAAAGATTATAATATATTGAATATCTTCTAAATCATGCATATGACTATATACAACTTTTTTTCTTTTTTTTCTTTAATTCATTAAAATCGATTTTTACCTATTCTTCTTCTTTTGTTTTGTTGACAAGAAATTATGATTATGGTGTTCTTGTTGTTGTAGAAGTTTTGAGATTGTGGTTGAGTAATAAAAGGTATTTTTTTGTTGAGAATGATTGGATAGATGTAGTAGACTTTGTAGATGAATTCTTGTGATGTGTTTTGAAAGAGGGAGAATAATAGTTGGAAGAAGAAGAACGGTTGCTTTGAGAAGGATATGTTACAGCTTAAAAAATTTAGTGATTGTATGTTAAAGAATGAGAAGAGTGGCTGTTGCAGAACAACAGCAGGGTTCCATGTTTTGTTTACTTTCATTGTAAATAGGTAGGGTTAAGTAAATGAGAATGAGCTAGTGGCTTATTCTACTATAATTAATAGTCTAAGTTTAATTGATTATATCCTTGATATGGTAATATCTCACTATTACCTCAATATATATCAAGTCTCCATACAATTATAACTAGGATACCTATGAGAGTCTACCTCGCTTGTCACGTTAAACAACAAACAATATATGAGACTACTATTGATACAACATCTATATTAAAAAAAAAAAACAACAATAAACCAACAAGTCATAAAATTTCTACTATTAAAATAAAATAATCAACAAACTATATTCAAAAAACAAAAAATTTCTATTTGACAAAGAAGATTATAATTAATTGAATATCTTCTAAATCATGCATATGACTATATACAACTTTTTTTCTTTTCTTTTTTTAATTCATTAAAATTGATTTTTACGTCCTCTTCTTTTGTTTTGTTGACAAGAAATTGTGATTATGGTGTTGTTGTTGTAGAAGTTTTGAGATTGTGGTTGAGTAATAAAAGGTATTTTTTGTTGCGAATGATTGGATAAATGTAGTAGACTTTGTAGATGAATTCTTGTGATGAGTTTTGAAAGAGGGAGATATAGTTGGAAGAAGAAGAATGGTTGCTTTGAGAAGGATATGTTACAGCTTAAAATATTTAGTGATTGTATGTTAAAGAAGGGGAAGAGCGGCTGTTGCAGAACAATAGCAGGGTTCCATGTTTTTTTTCACTTTAATTGTAAATAGGTAGGGTTAAGTAAATGAGAATGAGCTAGTGGGTTATTCTACTATAATTAATAGTCTAAGTTTAATTGATTCTATCCTTGATGTGGTAATACCTTATTATTACCCTAATATATATGAAGTCTCCATACAATTATAACTAGGATACCTACGAGAGCATACCTCACTTGTCACGTTAAACAACAAACAATGTATGAGATTACTAGTGATACAACATCTATATTTAAAAAAAAAACAACAATAAACCGACAAGTCATAAAATTTCTACTATTAAAATAAAATAATCAACAAATTATATCCAAAAAACAAAAAATTTCTATTTGATAAAAAATATTATAATTTATTGAATATATTCTAAATCATGCAAATGACTATATACAACTTTTTTTTTTTTTTTTTTTTTAATTCATTAGAATCGATTTTTACCTGTTCTTATTTTTCTTTTGTTTTGTCGAAAAGAAATTGTGGTTATGGTGTTCTTGTTGTTGTAGAAGTTTTGAGATTGTGGTTGAGTAATAAAAAGTAATTTTTTGTTGAAAATGATTGGATGGATGTAGTAGACTTTGTAGATGAATTCTTGTGATGAGTTTTGAAAGAGGGAGAATAATAGTTGGAAGAAAAAGAATGGTTGCTTTGAGAAGCATATGTTACAGCTTAAAAAATTTAGTGATTGTATGTTAAAGAAGGAGAAAAGTGGCTATTGCAGAACAATAGCAGGGTTCCATGTTTTGTTCACTTTCATTGTAAATAGGTAGGGTTAAGTAAATGTGAATGAGCTAGTTGGTTATTCTACTATAATTAATACTCTAAGTTTAATTGATTATATCTTTGATGTGGTAATACCTTACTATTACCTCAATATATATGAAGTCTCCATACAATTATAACTAGGGTACCTACGAGTGCCTACCTCGCTTGTCACGTTAAACAACAAACAATATATGAGATTACTATTGATACAACATCTATATTAAAAAAAAACAACAATAAACCAACAAGTCATAAAATTTCTACTATTAAAATAAAATAATCAACAAACTATATTAAAAAAACAAAAAATTTCTATTTGATAAAAAAGATTATAATTTATTGAATATCTTCTAAATCATGCATATGACTATATACAACTTTTTTTCTTTTTTTCTTTAATTCATTAAAATCGATTTTTACCTCTTCTTCTTCTTCTTCTTCTTTTGTTTTGTTGAAAAGAAATTATGATTATGGTGTTCTTGTTGTTGTAGAAGTTTTGAGATTGTGGTTGAGTAATAAAAGGTATTTTTTTGTTGAGAATGATTGGATAGATGTAGTAGACTTTGTAGATGAATTCTTGTGATGTGTTTTGAAAGAGGGAGAATAATAGTTGGAAGAAGAAGAACGGTTGCTTTGAGAAGGATATGTTACAGCTTAAAAAATTTAGTGATTGTATGTTAAAGAATGAGAAGAGTGGCTGTTGCAGAACAATAGCAGGGTTCCATGTTTTGTTTACTTTCATTGTAAATAGGTATGGTTAAGTAAATGAGAATGAGCTAGTGGGTTATTCTACTATAATTAATAGTCTAAGTTTAATTGATTATATCCTTGATATGGTAATATCTCACTATTACCTCAATATATATCAAGTCTCCATACAATTATAACTAGGATACCTATGAGAGTCTACCTCGCTTGTCACGTGAAACAACAAACAATACATGAGATTACTACTGATACAACATCTATAATAAAAAAATAAAAAAAATAAAAAACAACAATAAACCAACAAGTCATAAAATTTCTACTATTAAAATAAAATAATCAACAAACTATATTCAAAAAACAAAAAATTTCTATTTGATAAAAAAGATTATAATATATTGAATATCTTCTAAATCATGCATATGACTATATACAACTTTTTTTCTTTTTTTTCTTTAATTCATTAAAATCGATTTTTACCTATTCTTCTTCTTTTGTTTTGTTGACAAGAAATTATGATTATGGTGTTCTTGTTGTTGTAGAAGTTTTGAGATTGTGGTTGAGTAATAAAAGGTATTTTTTTGTTGAGAATGATTGGATAGATGTAGTAGACTTTGTAGATGAATTCTTGTGATGTGTTTTGAAAGAGGGAGAATAATAGTTGGAAGAAGAAGAACGGTTGCTTTGAGAAGGATATGTTACAGCTTAAAAAATTTAGTGATTGTATGTTAAAGAATGAGAAGAGTGGCTGTTGCAGAACAACAGCAGGGTTCCATGTTTTGTTTACTTTCATTGTAAATAGGTAGGGTTAAGTAAATGAGAATGAGCTAGTGGGTTATTCTACTATAATTAATAGTCTAAGTTTAATTGATTATATCCTTGATATGGTAATATCTCACTATTACCTCAATATATATCAAGTCTCCATACAATTATAACTAGGATACCTATGAGAGTCTACCTCGCTTGTCACGTTAAACAACAAACAATATATGAGACTACTATTGATACAACATCTATATTAAAAAAAAAAAACAACAATAAACCAACAAGTCATAAAATTTCTACTATTAAAATAAAATAATCAACAAACTATATTCAAAAAACAAAAAATTTCTATTTGACAAAGAAGATTATAATTAATTGAATATCTTCTAAATCATGCATATGACTATATACAACTTTTTTTCTTTTCTTTTTTTAATTCATTAAAATTGATTTTTACGTCCTCTTTTTTTGTTTTGTTGACAAGAAATTGTGATTATGGTGTTGTTGTTGTAGAAGTTTTGAGATTGTGGTTGAGTAATAAAAGGTATTTTTTGTTGCGAATGATTGGATAAATGTAGTAGACTTTGTAGATGAATTCTTGTGATGAGTTTTGAAAGAGGGAGATATAGTTGGAAGAAGAAGAATGGTTGCTTTGAGAAGGATATGTTACAGCTTAAAATATTTAGTGATTGTATGTTAAAGAAGGGGAAGAGCGGCTGTTGCAGAACAATAGCAGGGTTCCATGTTTTTTTTCACTTTAATTGTAAATAGGTAGGGTTAAGTAAATGAGAATGAGCTAGTGGGTTATTCTACTATAATTAATAGTCTAAGTTTAATTGATTCTATCCTTGATGTGGTAATACCTTATTATTACCCTAATATATATGAAGTCTCCATACAATTATAACTAGGATACCTACGAGAGCATACCTCACTTGTCACGTTAAACAACAAACAATGTATGAGATTACTAGTGATACAACATCTATATTTAAAAAAAAAACAACAATAAACCGACAAGTCATAAAATTTCTACTATTAAAATAAAATAATCAACAAATTATATCCAAAAAACAAAAAATTTCTATTTGATAAAAAATATTATAATTTATTGAATATATTCTAAATCATGCAAATGACTATATACAACTTTTTTTTTTTTTTTTTTTTTAATTCATTAGAATCGATTTTTACCTGTTCTTATTTTTCTTTTGTTTTGTCGAAAAGAAATTGTGGTTATGGTGTTCTTGTTGTTGTAGAAGTTTTGAGATTGTGGTTGAGTAATAAAAAGTAATTTTTTGTTGAAAATGATTGGATGGATGTAGTAGACTTTGTAGATGAATTCTTGTGATGAGTTTTGAAAGAGGGAGAATAATAGTTGGAAGAAAAAGAATGGTTGCTTTGAGAAGCATATGTTACAGCTTAAAAAATTTAGTGATTGTATGTTAAAGAAGGAGAAAAGTGGCTATTGCAGAACAATAGCAGGGTTCCATGTTTTGTTCACTTTCATTGTAAATAGGTAGGGTTAAGTAAATGTGAATGAGCTAGTTGGTTATTCTACTATAATTAATACTCTAAGTTTAATTGATTATATCTTTGATGTGGTAATACCTTACTATTACCTCAATATATATGAAGTCTCCATACAATTATAACTAGGGTACCTACGAGTGCCTACCTCGCTTGTCACGTTAAACAACAAACAATATATGAGATTACTATTGATACAACATCTATATTAAAAAAAAACAACAATAAACCAACAAGTCATAAAATTTCTACTATTAAAATAAAATAATCAACAAACTATATTAAAAAAACAAAAAATTTCTATTTGATAAAAAAGATTATAATTTATTGAATATCTTCTAAATCATGCATATGACTATATACAACTTTTTTTCTTTTTTTCTTTAATTCATTAAAATCGATTTTTACCTCTTCTTCTTCTTCTTCTTCTTTTGTTTTGTTGAAAAGAAATTATGATTATGGTGTTCTTGTTGTTGTAGAAGTTTTGAGATTGTGGTTGAGTAATAAAAGGTATTTTTTTGTTGAGAATGATTGGATAGATGTAGTAGACTTTGTAGATGAATTCTTGTGATGTGTTTTGAAAGAGGGAGAATAATAGTTGGAAGAAGAAGAACGGTTGCTTTGAGAAGGATATGTTACAGCTTAAAAAATTTAGTGATTGTATGTTAAAGAATGAGAAGAGTGGCTGTTGCAGAACAATAGCAGGGTTCCATGTTTTGTTTACTTTCATTGTAAATAGGTATGGTTAAGTAAATGAGAATGAGCTAGTGGGTTATTCTACTATAATTAATAGTCTAAGTTTAATTGATTATATCCTTGATATGGTAATATCTCACTATTACCTCAATATATATCAAGTCTCCATACAATTATAACTAGGATACCTATGAGAGTCTACCTCGCTTGTCACGTGAAACAACAAACAATACATGAGATTACTACTGATACAACATCTATAATAAAAAAATAAAAAAAATAAAAAACAACAATAAACCAACAAGTCATAAAATTTCTACTATTAAAATAAAATAATCAACAAACTATATTCAAAAAACAAAAAATTTCTATTTGATAAAAAAGATTATAATATATTGAATATCTTCTAAATCATGCATATGACTATATACAACTTTTTTTCTTTTTTTTCTTTAATTCATTAAAATCGATTTTTACCTATTCTTCTTCTTTTGTTTTGTTGACAAGAAATTATGATTATGGTGTTCTTGTTGTTGTAGAAGTTTTGAGATTGTGGTTGAGTAATAAAAGGTATTTTTTTGTTGAGAATGATTGGATAGATGTAGTAGACTTTGTAGATGAATTCTTGTGATGTGTTTTGAAAGAGGGAGAATAATAGTTGGAAGAAGAAGAACGGTTGCTTTGAGAAGGATATGTTACAGCTTAAAAAATTTAGTGATTGTATGTTAAAGAATGAGAAGAGTGGCTGTTGCAGAACAACAGCAGGGTTCCATGTTTTGTTTACTTTCATTGTAAATAGGTAGGGTTAAGTAAATGAGAATGAGCTAGTGGGTTATTCTACTATAATTAATAGTCTAAGTTTAATTGATTATATCCTTGATATGGTAATATCTCACTATTACCTCAATATATATCAAGTCTCCATACAATTATAACTAGGATACCTATGAGAGTCTACCTCGCTTGTCACGTTAAACAACAAACAATATATGAGACTACTATTGATACAACATCTATATTAAAAAAAAAAAACAACAATAAACCAACAAGTCATAAAATTTCTACTATTAAAATAAAATAATCAACAAACTATATTCAAAAAACAAAAAATTTCTATTTGACAAAGAAGATTATAATTAATTGAATATCTTCTAAATCATGCATATGACTATATACAACTTTTTTTCTTTTCTTTTTTTAATTCATTAAAATTGATTTTTACGTCCTCTTTTTTTGTTTTGTTGACAAGAAATTGTGATTATGGTGTTGTTGTTGTAGAAGTTTTGAGATTGTGGTTGAGTAATAAAAGGTATTTTTTGTTGCGAATGATTGGATAAATGTAGTAGACTTTGTAGATGAATTCTTGTGATGAGTTTTGAAAGAGGGAGATATAGTTGGAAGAAGAAGAATGGTTGCTTTGAGAAGGATATGTTACAGCTTAAAATATTTAGTGATTGTATGTTAAAGAAGGGGAAGAGCGGCTGTTGCAGAACAATAGCAGGGTTCCATGTTTTTTTTCCCTTTAATTGTAAATAGGTAGGGTTAAGTAAATGAGAATGAGCTAGTGGGTTATTCTACTATAATTAATAGTCTAAGTTTAATTGATTCTATCCTTGATGTGGTAATACCTTATTATTACCCTAATATATATGAAGTCTCCATACAATTATAACTAGGATACCTACGAGAGCATACCTCACTTGTCACGTTAAACAACAAACAATGTATGAGATTACTAGTGATACAACATCTATATTTAAAAAAAAACAACAATAAACCGACAAGTCATAAAATTTCTACTATTAAAATAAAATAATCAACAAATTATATCCAAAAAACAAAAAATTTCTATTTGATAAAAAATATTATAATTTATTGAATATATTCTAAATCATGCAAATGACTATATACAACTTTTTTTTCTTTTTTTTTTTTAATTCATTAGAATCGATTTTTACCTGTTCTTATTTTTCTTTTGTTTTGTCGACAAGAAATTGTGGTTATGGTGTTCTTGTTGTTGTAGAAGTTTTGAGATTGTGGTTGAGTAATAAAAAGTAATTTTTTGTTGAAAATGATTGGATAGATGTAGTAGACTTTGTAGATGAATTCTTGTGATGAGTTTTGAAAGAGGGAGAATAATAGTTGGAAGAAAAAGAATGGTTGCTTTGAGAAGCATATGTTACAGCTTAAAAAATTTAGTGATTGTATGTTAAAGAAGGAGAAAAGTGGCTATTGCAGAACAATAGCAGGGTTCCATGTTTTGTTCACTTTCATTGTAAATAGGTAGGGTTAAGTAAATGTGAATGAGCTAGTTGGTTATTCTACTATAATTAATACTCTAAGTTTAATTGATTATATCCTTGATGTGGTAATACCTTACTATTACCTCAATATATATGAAGTCTCCATACAATTATAACTAGGGTACCTACGAGTGCCTACCTCGCTTGTCACGTTAAACAACAAACAATATATGAGATTACTATTGATACAACATCTATATTAAAAAAACAACAATAAACCAACAAGTCATAAAATTTCTACTATTAAAATAAAATAATCAACAAACTATATTAAAAAAACAAAAAATTTCTATTTGATAAAAAAGATTATAATTTATTGAATATCTTCTAAATCATGCATATGACTATATACAACTTTTTTTCTTTTTTTCTTTAATTCATTAAAATCGATTTTTACCTCTTCTTCTTCTTCTTCTTCTTTTGTTTTGTTGAAAAGAAATTATGATTATGGTGTTCTTGTTGTTGTAGAAGTTTTGAGATTGTGGTTGAGTAATAAAAGGTATTTTTTTGTTGAGAATGATTGGATAGATGTAGTAGACTTTGTAGATGAATTCTTGTGATGTGTTTTGAAAGAGGGAGAATAATAGTTGGAAGAAGAAGAACGGTTGCTTTGAGAAGGATATGTTACAGCTTAAAAAATTTAGTGATTGTATGTTAAAGAATGAGAAGAGTGGCTGTTGCAGAACAATAGCAGGGTTCCATGTTTTGTTTACTTTCATTGTAAATAGGTATGGTTAAGTAAATGAGAATGAGCTAGTGGGTTATTCTACTATAATTAATAGTCTAAGTTTAATTGATTATATCCTTGATATGGTAATATCTCACTATTACCTCAATATATATCAAGTCTCCATACAATTATAACTAAGATACCTATGAGAGTCTACCTCGCTTGTCACGTTAAACAACAAACAATACATGAGATTACTACTGATACAACATCTATAATAAAAAAATAAATAAAAAAAACAACAATAAACCAACAAGTCATAAAATTTCTACTATTAAAATAAAATAATCAACAAACTATATTCAAAAAACAAAAAATTTCTATTTGATAAAAAAGATTATAATTTATTGAATATCTTCTAAATCATGCATGACTATATACAACTTTTTTTCTTTTTTTTCTTTAATTCATTAAAATCGATTTTTACCTCTTCTTCTTCTTTTGATTTGTTGACAAGAAATTATGATTATGGTGTTCTTGTTGTTATAGAAGTTTTGAGATTGTGGTTGAGTAATAAAAGATTTTTTTTGTTGAGAATGATTGGATAGATGTAGTAGAGTTTGTAGATGAATTCTTGTGATGAGTTTTGAAAGAGGGAGAATAATAGTTGGAAGAAGAAGAACGGTTGCTTTGAGAAGGATATGTTACAGCTTAAAAAATTTAGTGATTGTATGTTAAAGAATGAGAAGAGTGGCTGTTGCAGAACAATAGCAGGGTTCCATGTTTTGTTTACTTTCATTGTAAATAGGTAGGGTTAAGTAAATGAGAATGAGATAGTGGGTTATTCTACTATAATTAATAGTCTAAGTTTAATTGATTCTATCTTTGATGTGGCAATACCTTATTATTACCCTAATATATATGAAGTCTCCATACAATTATGACTAGGATACCTACGAGAGCATACCTCGCTTGTCACGTTAAACAACAAACAATGTATGAGATTACTAGTGATACAACATCTATATTTAAAAAAAAAAAAACAACAATAAACCGACAAGTCATAAAATTTCTACTATTAAAATAAAATAATCAACAAATTATATCCAAAAAACAAAAAATTTCTATTTGATAAAAATGATTATAATTTATTGAATATATTCTAAATCATGCATATGACTATATACAACTTTTTTTTCTTTTTTTTTAATTCATTAGAATCGATTTTTACCTGTTCTTATTTTTCTTTTGTTTTGTTGACAAGAAATTGTGGTTATGGTGTTCTTGTTGTTGTAGAAGTTTTGAGATTGTGGTTGAGTAATAAAAGGTATTTTTTTGTTGAAAATGATTGGATAGATGTAGTAGACTTTGTAGATGAATTCTGGTGATGAGTTTTGAAAGAGAGAGAATAATTGTTGGAAGAAGAAGAACGGTTGCTTTGAGAAGGATATGTTACAGCTTAAAAAATTTAGTGAACGGCTGTTGCAGAACAATAGTAGGGTTCCATGTTTTGTTCACTTTAATTGTAAATAGGTATGGTTAAGTAAATGAGAATGAGCTAGTGGGTTATTCTACTATAATTAATAGTCTACAATTTTTTATGTTTCTTTCTTTGATAGAAATATTAGAATAATTTATCTTTTTAACAAAAAAAATACAAGATTAATTTTTTCCTTTTTGACGCAAATACAAGATTAATTTTTATAAATTTATTAAACATAAAATGTAAAAATACAATATTTTTTTTATCAAGTAAAAATGCAATATTTTATAAAATTATGTAATTATTTTATAATTTATGTCAACATCAAGTTGAAGGACAATGCTGACGCTCAAGTTGAAGGACCATAGAAAAAAACTTATTCATAGTAGGTAAAGGGTCAATCAAAAGGATTTGAGATTTAATAACACCAAAGTTATCATTTAAACCAGTGAAAAAGCGCGTCGTGTGAAGCATGTGGTGATTTTTGCGAGCTGCACGCATAACATCACCAAAAAATTTAAAATATTTACATAATTTTATTAAATATTGTATTTTTACTTGATTAAAAAAATATTGTATTTTTATATTTATAAAATATTGTAATAGATGTTGACATAAATTCTAAAATATTTACATAATTTTATAAAATTATTGTATTTTTACTTGATCAAAAAAAGTATTGTATTTTTACATTTTGTGTTTAATAAATTAATAAAAATTAATCTTGTATTCACGTCAAGAAGAAAATAATTAATCTTGTAATTTTTTCTAAAAAAAATATATATTCTAGTATTTTTGTCAAAGAGAGAAAAAAAAAAATATCTTAGACAATTAATTATAGTAGGATAGCCCATTAACCCATACTCGTTGACTTAAACCTACCTATTTATAATTAAAGTGAATATAAAACATGAAACTCTGCTATTGTTTTGCAGCAGCCGCTCTTCTCCTTCTTTACCACACAATCACCCAATTTTTTAAGTTGTAACATATCCTTCTCAAAACAACCATTCTTCTTCTTTCAACTATTATTTTCCCTTTTTCAAAGCTCATCACAATAATTCATCTACAAACTCTACCCAATCATTACTCAGCCACAATCTCAAAACTTCTACAACAACGAGAACACCACAACCACAATCTATTGTCAACAAAACAAAAGAAGAAGAAGAAGAAGAAGAAGTAAAAATTGATTTTAATGAATTATAAAAAGAAAGAAAAAAAGCTGTAAAACAAAAAAAGAAAATTGGAAACACTAAAAGAAAAGAAAAACCTCTGCATTTTCTCTAAGCTAAACCTGAACCGTCCGGTTTACCAAACACGGTATCGGTTCATCGGTTTTTCCGGTTCACACCGGTTTGCAGCGATTTTTTAGCAGTTCATAAGACCACCGAATTTGCACTTATGTTCGGACTAGGTCTGGTTTCCGATCGAACCGTCCGGTCCGATTTTCATAACATTGGTTCTTATATCAATCAAACTTCAATTCCCATTAGTTCCGATCAGGTTAGCTCATTTAAGACAACCAGTCATTCATCAGTAGACAAGAAAGGTACATGACTACGGTCTGACAAGTGCACCAGTTTGTCGTCGAGTAATAATTCACACTCTAGGTGTCTAGAATGAGTTCGTATCCACAGGGATCGTGTCAATGCGCTGCAGAAAATGTTTTACATTCTAGGTTTTGCATTCGCTTTGGTTTTGAAAATGTTTTAGTTGATAATAGTGATATGCGCTGCAGAAAAGTAAAATGAGATAGAAATATCGAAGAAAGGTATGGTGGTTGGACTCCCTCCCCTACTATTATTCGGCATGATCGGTGTATAACATATTTATCTAGTCTAACAAGTGGCGTCAATTCTATCCTTGATGTGGTAGCACCTTACTATTACCCTAATCACTACAAAAAAGCTGGAAACCAGCGACGGTTGGATTGAGTATACGGCGGCAGTTATAACCGCCGCTAAGCATTTAGCGGCGGTTATAACTGTCGCCGCATACTCAATCCAACCGCCGCTGTTTTGCAGTTTTTTTTGTAGTGAATATATATGAAGTCTCCATACAATTATAACTAGGATACCTACGAGAGCCTACCTCGCTTGTCACGTACCCTAACTACAATGTGAGTTATCCACATACATGCATTATGTCCATCGACAATAGCCTCTAGAGCCTAGTGTCGGACTATTCAGTTTATAACTACTCGGTTCACAACTAGTTCCTGCTTTCGCCTCTACCATCTCAGTTCGAAGGTAGTTCCAGATGTTATCGTCTCTATACCTCTAGATTTATTTACAACTAGTTCCGGACAAGTATTAAGTTTACCTAATACTTATTCTGAGAGCGCTTTCGCTTATCCAGCAAGATTATGGAATACGTATTTAAAGCAAGACAGTAAATAAGACAAATAGTACTAAATATCATTTATTATAACTTTGACTGAACCAAGGACTCCAAATATTCATAGGAGAGTTCATCTTCTCCACCACAACCTAAATGATCTATACAAGAGATTACATAATTAAATTACAAGAATAAAATCATGCTACCTAAAGAAAGATACCTTGCTGAGGAAGTTACATTTCCCGTGAAGGGGGAAAGTTATTCCCGTAGAGAGCTCTTTTGCCCTCCTTGCTCCTCTAGAACAACTCTATAGTAGTAGAGAATGCTCTCAATTTCTGAATAAAAAATATTGAGGGAAAGGAGCTCTATTTATAGTTTTCTAAACGGGTCTCAGCGTGCCATCGTGCTGCGATGGACCCATTGTACTACGATGTGTGGATTTTCTTCAAAAATAAAACAGATTTCTGCGTGTAATCTCCTTGTGCACCAAGTAAGTCCCATCGCACCACAATGAGAGTCATCGTGCTGCGATGGCGCGCTCATTTATCCACTTTTTGCTTCTTTCTTGGTATTTTCTTGTATTCTTGCTCCTTTTCGCGCTTTGCTTCGTTTTTGGGCTTATCTTGAGTCATTTTATTACTAATATTATACCTAAAATACTACAAAATTTCCTGTCATCAGTACATTTTCTACCATTTCCTTTTATTTTCTATCTTGTAACAACATTACTCTAGGCTCTTGGATCATAGATTCAAGAGCTAGTCATCACATTTATGTCTCACTGCACTGGTTTCACTCTTATAGTGAAATCACTCCAACGAACGACTATTAGATTACCTAATGACCATCATGTTCTCACTAAATTTAGCGGCACAATAATTTTCTCTCATAGTTTTCAAATAGATAATGTTTTATATGTCGCTGAATTCAATGTTAATTTCATTTAAGTTTCTAATCTTTGTCACAATTCTTATTTTTTCGTCAGTTTTGATAATGCCAAGTGCTCCATTCAGGAGCAGAAATAAATGAGGATGATTGGTTCAGTTGAACAACAAGATGGATTATACTATTTGGCCATGACAAATAAAGAGACATTCACACCTAACACCAATGACAATGCAGCTAATTGTGTGAATGTTGTTAACCTGCAGGCTAGTGCCCTATGGCATTTTAAATTAGGCCATTTATCCAATTCTAGAATAAGTTCTTTACAGTCTCAGCTACCTTTCATTTTTAATGATGTCTAAGTTGTTTGTGATATTTCCCATTTTGCTAAGCACAAAAAGCTACCCTTTGTACAAAGCTCTAGTTGAGCCTTGAAACCTTATGAATTAATACATTTTTATATTTGGGGTCCAATTTATGTTCACTTTATTCATAATTACTCATATTTTCTTACTGCCATTGATGATCATACTACATACAGTCTGATAATTCTTATGAAACATAAGTATGAGGCCAGATATCATATAAATAATTTCATTAAATACAATTAAAATCAATACAATCGAACCATTAAGATCATTAGGTCAGACAATGGTCTTGAGTTTTTCATGTCTTCATTTTATGCATCAAAAGGAATTTTGCACCAAACTAGTTATGTGGAATCTCCCCAAAAAAATAGAAGAGTTAAGAGGAAGCATCGACCAATCTTAAATATAGGCAGAGCACTTCTTTTTCAATCCAATTCGCCTAAAATTTTTGGGTCATATGCAGTCCTACATTTTGTATACATTATGAATCTTGTTCCTCCACCTATACAAAAAAATAAATATCATTATATTATTACGCATAATAAATTTCCTGATTTACACACATTAATGGTTTTTGGTTCACTTTTTCTTGCATCCACATTACAATCTCATAGAACTAAGTTGGACCACAGAGCTTTAAAATGTATTTTTTTGGGTTACAAGTCGGAAGTCAAAGGTGTTGTCCTTCTTGACATTAACACAAGAAATCCTGATATCCAAAAATATAACATATCATGAGCACATATTTCCCTATAAAACTCATATTCCACATACCATCTAGAATTATAATTTAACTGTGTATGGCACTGCTCCACTTCATCAATATACCACTATTGACTTAGATCATCCATCTATTAATAATTCTTTTAATCCTAACACGACTTCGGATACCAACACCAACATATATAGATATTTTGATTCTGACCATTCTCATCCTAATAGTATCCTTGATACTTCATCTAGTTCTCAGTTATCCAATACATCACCACTTAGACCTTTTAGACAAAGGAAGGCACCTCTATATTTTTTTGGCTATGTTTGTCATATTCCATTTTCAAATTCATCTGCATCAAACATCTCAAGTACACTATATCCTATATCTAAGTTTTATTCTTTTACACAGTTATATCAGTCGCACAAGTATGTTGATCACACATTTCACTGAACCTTAATCTTATGAGGAAGCTAACAAGTATGAGCATTGGTTGATGGCAATGAAGGGTGAATTAGAAGCATATTGTACAAAAAAAGGTAATTGGAATATAGTGGATCTACCACAAAATATCAAACCTATAGGTGCAGGTGGGTTTATAAGGTTAAACACAAAGGTGATGGATCCATAAAAAGATACAAGGCTAGACATGTGGCCAAAGGCTACAATAAATAATATATAGGTTCCTGCTTAAAAGATAATAAATATATGTATTCTTTTTGGGTTTTAGTCAAACTTAAAGGAACAATGGAAGATATAGAGTTTGAAGGAAAAAGAAACGTATATATGATATTGATAGGAAATCTTGACAGAAAATTATGTCCATCAACAACTATAGAGTTCTTATACCAACATACTTTATTAATAGCTAGTGTCTTCATTTTTTCAAGTTTGTTATCGGAGACATTTACCAGGGGTGTAATTATGATTCATATTGAAAAAAAATTGGAAAAGTGTGGCGACTTCTTGGCAAATCCAAACCATGTCATAACATCTTCAACTAGCAAATCCAATGTGGTTTTTGAGACTCATTTGTTTTTCAATTGCCACCCATGGCCTAAAAAAAGGCAATGATGACGACTTCAGTGTCTTTTTTAAGCCATGGATGGTAATTGAAAAATAAGTGGTTCTCAAAAATATCGCATTGAATTTGTCAGTTGCAGATGTTATGTTGTGGTGTGGATTCGCCAAGAAGTCACCAAGTGTTTCCAAATCTTTTTCAGTATGCATCATAGTGGCACCCCTGATAAAGGTCTCCCGATGACAAACTTGGAATTATGAAGAAGCTACTAAAGTGTGATGGTATAAAAACTCTAAAATTATTGATGGACATAATTCTTTATCAAGATTTCCTATCAATATCTTACACACATTTGTTTTTCCTTCCTGCTCTGTTGTCGAATGGCCTTGAAAACTAAGTTCAAGTCCGAGTTGAAGCTCCTGCCTATTGCGCGGGCATAGAGGAGACTGGCGCGGCGCAACTCAGGGTTTCAGAAGGCTGCGAATCACTACCTCCTGCGCGAGGTGTGGTGTTGTGTTGTGCGAGGCACGGGTGCGATACAGGAGAATTCTGAAACTCACAATTAGACTGCGCAAGGCACAGTGAAGGCCACGCTAGGCGCGGGGACACATGCCGATACTCGTTTTCTGAATTTTGTTATAGGTTTTACAGTCAATCAAACGCTAGAGTTTATAGAGAATTATCTTTGCAATAATTCTAGGGATTGAGGATTGATTCATCACCTTAGTAAACACTTATTAAATAGAATTTCTTGGCCACAGGAAGAAATTCGGCCAAAGGGTAGAATTAGGATCAAAGCTAATTCTTGTAATCTCTTTGGGAAGTTTCTTTGTAACAAGTACTTCTATTTGATAGTGGAACTGAGAGTTGCTCTCTCCCCCAGAGTAGGTCACTTTGATCAAACTGAGTAAATAATATTTTGTGTTCGTTTACTTTTATGCCGTCTATGTTGTTCGTGATTATTATTGTCCATTCTCGCTATTTTGGTTGCTTATTCTATTTGCTCCACAAATCAAGATTATTGGTGTGGTATTTACGAATTCACAACAATTGGTGCCTACCGCGGGACAAAGGATCAAACGAATTAAGTATCATGGGTTCAAAGTGGTACATTGAGAAGTTCACCGGGAGTAACGACTCCAGTCTGTGGAAGGTGAAGATGAAGGTAGTATTAATCCAACAGAAGCGTCTTGATTCGTTAAAGCAGTATGCACATATTCCAGCTAATCTCTCCGCCGGATAAAGGGCTGAGATAAATGATAAGGCATATAGTGCGATTATCTTGTGCCTCGGTGATAAAGTGTTGAGAGAATTAGCAAGAGAAACAACCGCAGTATCTATATAGATCAAACTTGACTCATTGTATATGTACAAGTCCATGGCACATAAACAATGCCTAAAACATTAATTGTACTTCTATCGTATGCTGGATACTAAGCCAGTGGTAGGACAACTGACGGGGTTTGACAAGATCGCTGACGATTTGGCGAACGCTGATGTGACTCTGGAAGATGAGGACAAAGCCCTACACCTATTGTGTGCTTTAACTAAGTCACTAGAAAATTTCAAGGATGTATTGCTATTTGGCAAAGAAGGCATTATCACCTTAACCAAAGAATTAACTAAGTTCAGACACTTGAAGGTTGATGATAGTGAAGAAGGCTTGAATGTTTCAAGGGGTGGAGGAAAAGAGAAGAAGGATAAGTCCAAGTCTAAGCCAAAGGGTGGTGGTGACAACACAAAATATAAATGTTACCGTTGCCTGTCACCATGTCACTTCAAGAAGGACTGTCCTTAGAGGGGGGCGGTGGTAATTCCTCGGCTCAAATTGCTGCTAGTGAAGAGGAAGGTTATCAAAGTGCAGGAGCACTAACTGTGACAAGTTGGGAACCTGACAAAAGTTGGGTCATGGACTCAGGATGTTCATATCACATTTGTCCGAGAAATGAGTACTTTGAGACCTTGGAATTGAAAAAAAGATGGAGTTGTCTTTCTTGGTAACAATAAGGCGTTCAAAATTCAAGATACGGGCATTATCCGACTCAAATTATTTGCAATATGATTTTTATCGTCGCACTCTTCATGTTTTAAGAACTAACACACAAATAGTACTAAATGAAAAACACAATAACAAACTCAAATCATGCATGTATTCAAACATCAACTTACATTTAATACAAACACTGCAGATTAAGATGCTCTACACATTCGACACATCCAATCATTCTACACATCTACCTTTTTTGCCATCTTCCTGTATCTAAATTCAACAACAAAAAAAGCGAGGGCATGTTAAAAAACATAAAATAAATTATTCTACCTTTTTATTTTTTAATAAAATAAATGAATTCTAAAAGAAACCAAATATAAAGTTTTTAAAAAAAAAGTGAACTCAACCTTTTCCAGAGGTATATATGGCAAAACATAATGACACAAAAAAGCCCCTTCATTTTTCCTGTCATTTCAATGTATAAATTAAACCAAAAAAAAATCTATTAGCACCAAAAATTGAACCTCAAAATTAAAAATCAATGACAAACACAACACCGGATCTAATTAAATCTTAAAACATTATCATTCCTACGACCCATAATTTTTTTTATAATTTTCATAAACGAAAAAACACACGATAATTCATATATGTGTTAATATACTTCATATTTTATTCTATTTCAATATTATATACACCACTTTAATTTTAATATATAAAAAATCAAATTTCATTTCCTGCAACAATATTAATCATTTAAAAATAGCATAATCACTCCACAATATTCATAATATTATAAAACAGCTTTTCTATTATTTCTGTATCTATTAATTACAGAATATGATTCACAAGTTTAAATAAGCTAAACCTATTCAAAGAAACACATCTTAACAATATAGATATGATCAAGCCTTAGATGATAGTTCACGAGTCTTTTATAACTTCTCTGGTGGATCTAGTGAAGAAAAAACATCAAAAGATTAAACAAGAAAAAGAAACAACAAAATAGATGAAATGAATAAAAGAATATGATAATTACCAAAGAATTTCTACGTGCATAGTACTAAATTGAATATGAAGTTGAAATTGATATCCCTCTCTATCTTATCATAATAGTCGATCCAATCGTACAAAGATATGATAGCAAGGGCACACAGAGAGAGGGGAGAGAGAGAGATCTAGAAGATTGTTGTTTTTGGGAATCGGCTGCCGACTAGTGTTGAGTGAATGTAACCCTAAATTTGAGTATAATGAATTTTAAGTTGATATCACTCACTATCATGTCATAATAATCGATTCAAACGAACAAAGAGACTTAGATCTAGGAGGATATTGTTTTGGGGAATTGGCCGCCGACTATTGTCAAGTGGACGTAACCCTAAATATTTATAGAGGGTGGGGGGTTATAAGGTTAAATTTTTGCGTAGTCTGAATTTCTAATATTATAAAGAAAAGTAAATATTAGTTTTTTTAACAATTGCGAAAATAAGTTTAATAAATAACTGTCACATTTTTCGGTCTCTGTTTTTCAGTCAACTTATGTATATCATTTTAATTTTTGAAATTTTTTCGTGGTAATGTTTAGTACATTATCATAAGCTCTCTTGAAAAAGTTTTAATTTTTTTAACAATGGCGGAATTAAATATGAATTTTTAAGTTTTTGCGCTAAAAATTTCATAAATAAAATATATAACAATATGACTAATAAAAAAAGCCATTTGTGGATCTATTTGCAATTTCGATACATTCAAGGACCAATATGACAGCGATTTACACTTTCAGGTACCAAAATGGTGATTTCCCAAAAAAATTAATATATTTTGTCCTTAAGTATATATAGTTAATTACCTAATTATCTAATTTAATTGAATGTTTTGTTAGTGTATTATTGTGCTTAATTCACTTGTTAATATACTTTGTTTTTTCAAAAACTTTATAGTAATTTAATTTTAATTGTAATTTTATTATTGTCTTGCTGCGGGTTTGGGTGGAAAAATCCGAACCAATGGATGTGGGTGCGGGTTTTGTTTTGCCACTCGAACAACCTTTAGGTTTGGGTTCAGGTGTTAATTTCGGATGCGGGTGTGGATAGTGTGAAACCCGCATCCGTGAGCACCCGTTGTCATTAGGGGTGATCGTATCCGAACCAATCCAAAAGTAAAACCGCAAATCGAATCAATTCAAACCGAAAACCGCAAAAACCGCATTTCGTTTGGATGTATTTGGATGACTTTTTTTATTGAACCGCGAACCGCAAAACCGCGAACCGCAAACACCGCGGTTAACCACTAAAACCGCATTAAGTTTCTATTATATTCCAATACCACTAAAACCACATTAAGTTTCTATTATCTTCCAATATACATAGTTCAATAACAATGGACAAATATATCATTGAAACAAAGTTCACTATTCAATTATTTAATTATTTACTACCATATGAGTATGCATGACAATAAATTGACTGAGTGTAGGTTTGGGTGTTCCCTGATTTTACGGGGGTACCCGTCCAAATCATGCCCTCTTTGAAGGGGGAAATCCAAGTTGACTGAGTGTGGGTTTGGGTGTTCCCTGATTTTAATGAATTTTTTTGCTGTTTAAAAAAAAAAGAACATGCATTTAAACCGCAATTACTCCTTGTGTTTAATTTAATTTAATTTCAGTACATTTTAATTATGGTGTAAACCGCAATTACCGAATCGATCCTAACCGCATTGGTTTGGATGGTTTTTTAAAAACCAACCGAACCAAACCGAACCGCATACAATTTTATCCTACGATTAGGATAACTTTTAGACTGAAAACCTAATTTAACCGCACCGCACCGCAAACACCCCTAGTTATCATTCCTACTTATTAGGAGCACATACGCCATTGTTGGAACTAGAGCACATTTATGTGTGAATTAAAAATAAAATGTTTGTCCCACCTGGGATAGTAAAACATAGTTGTGTATATATTTTTGAAATTAAATAATAAAAGGTATACTATATATTTTATTATCACATTTTCCTTATTATGAGTACACACTTGTAATTGCTAAATAAGAGGAAGAGCAGTTGAAAAAGTCATAGCACATGTTCCTATTAAAAAAAAAAAACATAAGTTATTTTCCTGTTTTAAGAAGAAAAAAAAAACCGAAGTTTGTTTTGGGAAATAACCCTATCAGAGAACAACTCCTGATAATAGCTGCTGCCGCCAGAAAAAATTCTGTTTAGAAACTTCATGACTTTTCATAAGCAACCAAGCAATTTTCCCAATATGCCATGGCTTGTAATGAGGCCTAGCAGTGAAAATATTCTAGAAGCTAATGAGGTCACCAAATCAGAGGAGGGACCACAGAATAATCATGAGGGAAATTCTGTTATGGACAGCCAGGCAAGGATTGGACCACGTCGCAGCAAGAGAGCAAGAAAAGCGCACACCATGTGGAGGGAATTTGTGAAAGCATGAGTATATATATATAACTAATTGTAATAGGAGTATTGTGAGTGTGTGAATTGTGAAAGTTATTTCTCTCTCCCTCAACTCTCTCTCTTTACACACTGTATGAATCTTCTCCTCTATGAGAAGTAGTTTTGCTTGCCATTAATACTACTACTCCTTCTATCCATATATTATTCTATTGTTATTTAGTTTGTTTCATTGGTGCTTTCATCAAACCATGGCCAGCTTCAACGAGAACAAATCATCAGCAGAAAACAAGCGCAACACCGAGGAGATGCAACTGTTTCAAGCTGAGATCCTCGAACGTATGGAGCGATTAGAAGCTAATAGTGAATCTAAGTTTGATAAGATACACACTGTGCTTGATATCCTTATTGCACAAGCATCTCCGAAGCATTCCCATGGTACAGGATCCGGGAGCAACCTCTGTTTCATGTCAGAAATGTTAAACTCGAGTTTCCACGTTTTGATAGTACGAACGTGCATGAGTGGATCTTTCGTGCTGAACAATTTTTTGAGTATTATGATACGCCTGATTTAGATCGTTTAACGATCACTTCTGTGCATCTGGATAAGGATGTGGTACCATGGAACCAAATGGTTCAACGTACTCATCCGTTCACTTCATGGATCGAGCTTACACGTGCGTTGGAAATGGATTTTGGACCCTCTGTTTATGACTGTCCTCATGCAACTATATTCAAACTCACTCAAACAAGTACAGTGGCTGACTATTATTTGCAATTTACCTCTCTAGCAAATCATGTGTATGGTTTGAGTAATGATGCGTTGATTGACTGTTTTGTGAGTGGTTTGAACTTTGATATTCGTCGTGAGGTTGTCATTCACACACCCCTGTCCCTTGTTAAAGCATTTTCTCTAGCAACAGTTTACAAAGAGAAATATTTTGCTGGTAATAAATCACAGAAAACTACTACAAATAGCTACTCCACCAACAAACCCTTTACTACTAAAACAGAAAATTCAACCAGAAATTTAGCCCCCATCCTCAACACACCTCCTACTAGACCTATGATTCAATATCAAAAAAACCCCAAATATCAAGCGAATGTCACCAGCTGAGATGCAAGTTAGAAGAGATAATGGTCTTTGCTATTTGTGTGATGAGAAATTTTCATTTACACACAAGTGCCCTAATAGACGGTTGATGTTATTACAATGTGATGATAGCGAAGAAGACCAAGTGCTTGATCAATTGCCTCAACCAGAGGAACAAACCACAAATAGCCCTATCACCAACCAACCTGGACATCATCTTTCATTGAATGCAATGAAGGGGACTAGCAACATGGGTGTATTAAGATTTGCAGGGTCTATAGATCAAATTGGAGTGCAAATTTTGATTGATGGAGGTAGTTCTGACAATTTCTTACAGCCAAGAATTGCCAAATTTCTCAAACTACCTGTGGAACCTAGACCTCAGTTCAAGGTACTGGTGGGTAATGGTGAAGTTATGAATGTTGAGGGAGTGGTTCAGAAAGTACCACTAGAAATTCAAGGCCATAAGTTGGGAGTTCCTGTGTTTTTATTGCCTGTAGCTGGAGCTGATGTCATATTGGGAGCATCATGGTTAGCTACTCTTGGACCACATGTAGCTGATTATGCATCTCTTACCTTGAAGTTTTTCTGGAAGGATAAGTTCATCACATTAGTTGGTGAACCTACACCAAGACCTGCACCAGCACAATTTCATCATTTCAAAAGATTTCACACCACTGATTCCATAGCAGAGTGTTTTACAGTCCAATGGATCAAATCCATTGATGATGATGATGTGTTTAAAGACTTGCCCACCAATATTGATCCTGAAGTTGCCATGCTTCTCTACACTTACAAGGACTTGTTTCAGTCACCAACTGCACTTCCTCCTAACAGGTCTCATAATCATTCAATTCCCTTGATGGAGGGTGCTAGCCCAGTCAAAGTTAGACCTTACAAGTATCCACATAGCCAGAAGGAACAGATAGAGAAAATGATTCATGAGATGTTGCAGCAGGGCATCATCCAACCCAGCACTAGTCCATTTTCTTCTCCCATTGTTTTGGTCAAAAAGAAGGATGGCACATGGAGATTTTGCACAGACTATAGAGCATTGAATGCCATCATTGTTAAGGATTGCTTTCCAATACCTACAGTTAATGAAGTTCTAGATGAATTGTTTGGTGCAAAATATTTTTCCAAGTTGGATCTCAGGTCAGGTTATCACCAAATTTTACTACAACCTGAGGATAGATAAAAGACAGCATTCAGGGCACATCAAGGGCACTATGAGTGGTTAGTCATGCCCTTTGGGCTAACCAATGCACCAGCTACATTTCAGAGTCTCATGAATCACATATTTCAGCATGCATTGAGGAAATATGTATTGGTTTTCTTTGATGATATTTTGATCTATAGTCAAACTTGGCAAGACCATTTAAATCATTTGGATGTTGTACTGCAAGTCTTACAAAGCAATACTCTATTGGTCAAATTATCAAAATGTTCTTTTGGAGTAGAAGAGATAGAGTACCTGGGCCACATAGTTACAGGTCAGGGGGTAGCTATGGACAGAGACAAGGTGCAAGATGTGTTGAATTGGCCTAAACCTAAGAATGTGAAACAATTGAGAGGATTTCTGGGTTTAACTGGCTACTACAGACGGTTCATCAAATCTTATGCAAAAATTGCTTCCCCATTGACTGACTTGCTCAAGAAGGAAGCTTATGTATGGACTAATCTAGCAGAAGCAGCATTTCAACAGCTCAAAACTGCTATGGTAACTGCTCCAGTACTTGCCCTGCCAGATTTTGATAAACCATTTATATTAGAAACTAATGCATCTGGAATAGGGATTGGTGCAGTACTACACCAAGAGGGCCATCCCATTGCATACTTTTCAAAGAAGTTAGTGCCTATAAATCAGAAAAAGTCTGCATACTTTAGAGAAATGTTGGCAATAGCTGAAGCAATAGCCAAATTTAGACACTATTTGTTGGGTCACAAATTCATCATTAGAACTGATCAAAAGAGTCTCAGGAGCCTGATGGAGCAATCACTACAAACACTTGAACAACAAGAATGGTTACACAAATTCCTTGGTTATGATTTTGTCATTGAGTACAAGCCTGGGAAAGAGAACTTAGCAGCTGATGCACTGTCAAGAGTAATGTCATTGTCCTGGTCTGAACCACAATGCATTCTCATTGAGCAGGTGAAGAAAGCTTTGCAGAGAGACTCTGACTTACAAGAAATAATACAGAAATGTGCTGTAGGCAAGGCACCAATACAATATACAATGAGAGAAGGGTTATTGTATTGGAAGCACAGGCTGGTAGTCCCTAAACACAATGATCTGGTGCAGCAAATATTACATGAATTTCACTCTTCACCAATTGGAGGACATGCAGGCATTACTAGAACTATGACTAGAGTGAAATCTCAATTTTATTGGCCTAACATGAAGAAGGACATAGTAGAGTATGTGCAAAACTGTGTGATCTGTCAACAGGCCAAGACTACCAACACCTCTCCTGCAGGATTGCTTCAACCACTTCCTATACCTTCACAAGTATGGGAAGATGTAGCCATGGACTTCATCACTGGCCTTCCCTTATCTCATGGCTATACCACTATCATGGTGGTGGTAGATAGATTGACCAAATATGCTCATTTCATTCCCATGAAAACTGACTACACTAGCAAGTCAGTGGCTGATGCTTTCATGCACAACATTTCATGATAGAGACAAGGTTTTCACTAGCAAATTTTGGCAACAATTATTCAAAATGCAGGGCACTAGTCTAGCTATGTCATCAGCTTACCACCCTCAGACTGATGGTCAATCTGAAGTGTTGAACAAGGGGTTGGAACTATTTTTGCGATGTTTTTCATTCCACAATCCTAAGTCTTAGTACAAGGTGTTGTCCTGGGCTGAGTACTGGTATAATACAGCCTTTCAGACAAGCATTGGAATGACTCCTTTTAAGGCTTTATATGGAAGAGAACCACCCTATCTGACTAGATATGAAGCACAGGGAAATGATCCTCCAGCACTCCAAGAAGAGTTGATGGAAAGGGATAGTATCTTACAACAATTGAAGATCAACCTGGAAAGGGCACAACAATATATGAAGAAGCAAGCAGACAAGCATAGAAGTGATATAACTCTGCAGGTTGGAGACTTGGTGCTGGTGAAACTCCAACCTTACAGACAGCAATCAGTGGCTTTAAGAAAGAATCAGAAGCTAGGAATGAGATATTTTGGCCCTTTTGAGATCATAGCAGCTATTGGTAAAGTTGCCTACAAATTGAAGCTGCCAGAAAATGCAAAGATCCACACAGTTTTTCATGTTTCCCAACTTAAACTATTTAAGGGCAACACTCAGCAACATTATTTACCCTTGCCCTTAACTATGTCTGAAGTTGGTCCAATGATTCACCCATTAGACATTCTACAAGCTAGAACGATACAGAAGGGCAGTCAGAAGGTTCATCAAGTTTTGGTGCAGTGGGACCAAACTCCTATAGCTGAAGCCACTTGGGAAGATGTTGATACCTTGCAAGATAAGTTTCCTTTCTTCAACCTTGAGGACAAGGTTGCTTTTTATGGGGATGGTATTGTAATGAGGCCTAGCGGTGAAAATATTCTAGAAGCTAATGAGGTCACCAAATCAGAGGAGGGACCACAGAATAATCATGAGGGAAATTCTGTTATGGACAGCCAGGCAAGGATTGGACCACGTCGCAGCAAGAGAGCAAGAAAAGCGCACACCATGTGGAGGGAATTTGTGAAAGCATGAGTCTATATAACTAATTGTAATAGGAGTATTGTGAGTGTGTGTGAATTGTGAAAGTTATTTCTCTCTCCCTCAACTCTTTCTCTCTTTACACACTGTATGAATCTTCTCCTTTGTGAGAAGTAGTTTTGCTTGCAATTAATACTACTACTCCTTCTATCCATAGGGTCCGTATAGCCTGGTCAAAAATATGTATTTTACCAAGTTAGACCCATTAAAATGACCTGCTATTGTGGGTTTGATCCTGTAAAAGATTCTAAAAAGATTATTTTCCTCTGTAGACACACTAACATTCAATTAATATTATTTCATTAAAAAAATAAAAAGAAATACATAATATATTCCTAAAGCAATTCTGGGTTTTGCAGTATCCGTTGGTTTCTCTTTCTTATCAAAACATACCCATTCTTTCTTATCCTCTCACTCTCTCTTTGTGATGTGCTGTGCTATAGAAGGCTTCTAATTCCACCACCACCACCAACTCATAAGGCTTCTAAT
The DNA here is from genome assembly GCA_954870985.1 of Trifolium fragiferum. Taxonomy (NCBI): domain Eukaryota; kingdom Viridiplantae; phylum Streptophyta; class Magnoliopsida; order Fabales; family Fabaceae; genus Trifolium; species Trifolium fragiferum. Next base: position 62,771,866 of record OX940789.1, read on the forward strand.
TTATTGAAGTAGAAAGAGGTATCGTGTTTATTGCTAATCTTTTCTTTTACTTAAAATAAAATTTCAATTATTCACTTTTAGGCTTAATTCTTAGCTTTTGATTTTAATTATTTTTTCTAAATCACCTAAGTTCTTGTCAAATTTGTGCGTTGTAGTGAAACGCGTAGTTTGTTGAACGATGAAGAACGAAGAAGGTGAAAATGAATCGAATTCTACATAGGTGAAGATTGAAGAAGATTGAAGAACGATTGAAGAAGATTGAGAGATAAAATTGATTTGGGTGGAAATGGTGTTTTTGGTTTGGCAAACTGAGAGATTGATTTTAGAAATGAAAAATAATAATATAAAAAAATTTCACAAAAAACTAAGTTTAAATAAACATGTAAATAATATTCTATTTGAAAGTGTGGCAGGTTTAAGGATTGGTTTTATTTATGTTACTTAGTCATGTTCAGTTTTTACTTATCTATTGTTGTTTCAATTTACCGTAAAAAATAAAATAAAATAAACATGTAAATAGAAATAAATTTAAGACTTTATGATAATAATTATTAAAATAATATTAAAAAAAACTTTCCAAGACTAATTCGACTACTCTTAGTCCGATAAATTTTAGTACGAATAATAGTGAAAAAACCTTATCTTCGACTAATTCTAGGTCAACTAACATTTTAGAACACTAATTCGACTAATCGTAGTACGAATAATACTAAAAAACCTTATCTTCGACTAATCCTAGGTCAACTAACACTTTAGAACACTAATTCGACTAATCTTAGTACAAATAATACATAAAAAGATTATCTTTCACTAATCGTAGTCCGACTACTACTAAAAATCTTATCTTTCGACTAACCCTAAGTTAACTAACACTTGACAAAACTAGTTCGACTAATTTTAGTCCGAATAATACAAAAAAAGATTATCTTTCACTAATTACTAAAAATCTTATCTCCGACTAATCCTAGATCAACTAACACTTTAGAACACTAATTCGACTAATCGTAGTACGACTAATACATTAAAACCTTATCTCCGACTAATCTTAGCTCAACTAACGCTAATTCGACTAATCTTTGTACAAATAATACATAAAAATATTATCTTTCACTAAATAACCACTTCAGAAAAACTAAGTAGACTACCACTTTTTAAAACTAATCTGACTAATCTTAGGTCAACTAACACTTTATGACACACTTATTCGACTAACCATAGTCCGACTAATACTAAAAATCTTATCTCCGACTAATCCTTGGTCAACTAACACTTCGCAACTCTAATTCGATTAATCGTAGTCCGTCTAATACTAAAAAATCTTATCTCCGACTAATCCTAGGTCAACTAACACTTTAGAACACTAATTCGACTTATCTTAGTATGACTAATACATAAAAACCTTATCTCCGACTAATTCTACGTCAACTAACACTTTATAACACTAATTCCACTAATCTTAGTACGAATAATACATAAAGAGATTATCTCCGACTAATCTTAGGTCAACTACCACTTTAGGACACACTTATTCAACTAATCGTAGTCCGACTAATATTAAAAATCTTATCTCTGACTAATCCTAGGTCAACTAACACTTTGCAACTCTAATTCGACTAATCGTAGTCCGACTAATACTAAAAAAATTTATCTCCGACTAATCCTAGGCCAACTAACACTTTAGAACAATAATTCGACTAATCTTAGTACGAATAATACTAAAAAACACTATCTTCGACTAATCCTAGGTCAACTAACACTTTAGAAAACTAATTCGACTAATCTTAGTCCGAATAATATTTCAAAACCTTATCTTCGACTAATCATAAGTCAACTAACATTTTACAACACTTATTCGACTAATGTTAGTCCGAATAATATTTAAAATGTTATCTTCAACTAACCCTAGGTCAACTAACACTTCACAAAACTAGTTCGACTAATCTTAGTACGAATAATACATTGAAACCTTATCTCCTACTAATCCTAAAACCTTATCTCCGACTAATCCTAGGTCAACTAACACTTTAGAACACTAATTCCACTAATCGTAGTACGACTAATACATAAAAACATTATGTTCGACTAATCCTAGGTCAACTAACACTTTAGAACACTAATTCGACTAATTTTAGTTCGAAAAATATTTAAAAATGTTATCTTTCGACTAACCCTATGTCAACTAACACTTGACAAAACTAGTTCGACTAATTAACACTTGAGAAAACTAATCCGACTAACAATTTAGAACATTAATTCGACTAATCTTAATCCAAATAATATTTCAAAATCATTATCTTCGACTAATTTGAATTCAACTAACACTCGAGAACACTAATTAAACTAATCTTAAAAAAAATTAATTTAACTTATTCTTATCCAAAAAAAAAACTATGCCATTTTATTAACAAGATTTATGATGGATTGGTCGTAAAATAAAAAATATATAATTTAAGAATTGGTATTAATCATATGTGTGCATCACTACATAGGCCCTAGTCATATTACAAAGTCAACAACAGGTTCCCTACATTAAATCCTAGCCATCCAACTTTATTTATAATAAATCTAGGCATATAAATGGATTGGTCCAACTTGGACAAATCTTTTTACTGGTCCACATTAAACTATTCTATTGTTATTTAGTTTGTTTCATGGCTGTCCATAGCCTTTTTCTTTGCTGTTGTGAAATGGCGAACCTTGGTGTTCCTTTGCTTTAAGGCCCATTACCTCAATTAGCTCACTGCTACCAACTTCAAGCAAGGTATTTGCACTCTATATGAGTCAATATGTGTGAAGCTTTAGTGATTCACATTGTCAGAACAAAAAAGGTACATGATTATTTATAGTTTTCATGGGAAGTTTTTTAGCCTTATTAAATGGAACTGTTATTGATCAACTCTATGCAATTCATTAATTTTTGATGAAATTGTCATGATTTAGAATTTAATACTAAATATGTTAGAAAGGTTACTGAAGGTGATTACCCTACTACTTGCCATGTATGACATATCGATTAAGATGATTTAGAAAGTTATTTGATTCTAAATTATGTTTTGATTCTAATTGTTTAGAGAAGAATAAACTTTATTATATTGTGTGATACTAATATTATTAATATTATTAGTATTAATCTATTTTTAGAGTGATCAAAGTATCACAAGTTCCTTCGAATTAACAATGGTCATGGTACCATAATCCCTTTAATTTAATATTGTTTTAGTTATCATATGAGAATGGTATCGTAGTACCGTTATTAATTGATATTGTAGTATCAATAGGGTGGTATCGTAGTGCCACTAATTCATAGATTGATATTGTAATATCAATTCGAGTGGTATCGTAGTATCACTCAAGAAGGTGTAATTCTTGACCGATTCCTATAAGTGCAGTAGCAATTCGGTATACAGTTGTAACTGGACTGTTTTATCCTAGAGACGGCGTGGTTGATAGTCTGCTTGCACAATTTTGGATAGTATCACGAAACGTCTTAAAGAGAGCAACCTAGTCCGCAACTCAACCCAATAATTTCTTCAGTGGCTGATTTTCGAAAACTATTTTCAAGTATCAAAAACAACGGCCATAGAGGCTCTAATTTCTCCGCTCAACCGTTACTATCTGACTGACAGTGTCCGTTCTCATCCTTCAAAACACTCCTGGGAAACTATCTCAAGTCTCAACGACCATTTTCCTAAAAAAATCAAAACAATATAAAAATAATTGATCACTAAAGAGTTCAAGGTTGTGTTTGTTTTATGACATTGACTATACACTTATATTTTGCATAACAAACAAATCCTTAAAGAAAAATCAAAGGCTAAAAAAGATAATTTGATCACTTTAAACTTTAAAAATCAAAAGTTGCATTGTTTTATGACATTGACTATAAGGACTGGATAAAGTTTGATTCGGCCTTAATTATTAAGTAAAGTTTGGGCTAAGATCGACTTAAGTTGTATTGTGTTTGATTTTAGTTTTGTTTCCGAGACTCGATAAATTAGTGCTCAAGGGACTGGATAAATACGGTAATTTTTGTCTCACTAAACTACGAAACAACTTTTTATCTTCTGCACAAATTGTCTAACATATAAAACTAACATTCTATCTAACAACCATGCAAGATGGCTGGAAAATAAATCGGAAACTAGTTGTCGCATTAAACTAAAAAATTATCTGCAAGATTGCACTAATCCTCTAAAATACAATTGATTCTTCTCGATTATAAACATATCAATACACAAGAAATAACAACAAAAGGCAGATTGACGTACTTTTCAAATGAATTAAATTTTAAGTGTAAGCTGCTCTTTTCCAAAGAAAATGCAGGCACATATCTTTATTTAATTGGATGTAACTTTTTCCATATATATATATATATATATATATATATATATATATATATATATTTAAACATTATTTTCGTCTCTGTAAGTTCATAATTTTTTTGTTTTAGTCTCTATATTTTTTTATTACAAATTAGTCCCTACATGTGCAAATTATTTTGATTTTAGTCCCTAAAGCTAAAGTCTGTAGGAAAATTCGCTAGTTTCTTGCGGATTTTGGTTTTAAGAGACTAAAATCAAAAGATTTGAACATACAAAGACTAATTTGAAATAAAATAAAAATATACAAGAACTAAAATAAAAATAAGTGCAAATTTACAAAAACGAAAATAATATTTAAGATATATATATATATATGTCCAGATTCCTTCACCCACTTAATAAAGCGGGAGGCTCCACCTATACGCCATAGAGGCTAGAGCTGTCAAAATGGATCGGCCCAAAAAATATGAATTTTTTTGGGCTTTTAAGCCTCTCCTCCCCCCCACCCCCACCCCCCTCTCCTCTGTTTAAGCCCGCTTAAAATATGGGCTAGCTCGAATGGGCTGCGGATAGTCCGAAGCCGGCATAAATTATAATAAAAAAAATATAAAAATAAATATTAGTTATTATGTTACATTTTAAGTGTTAATTTTTTTTTTTATTTGGGTTAACTCAATCTAATATGTTTTTTTTAAGCAATCTAATATGTTGTTGATTTACTTTTGTATATGAATTAGTATTTCGACGTTCTCTTGTGTTGAATTTATATGAGAACTTAAATATAAGTAACTCTATTTCTTTAGCTTTCTATGTTTATTTTTTGTAACTTAAATATGTTGAGTTTATGGAATTAAAGAAAAATAATATTCGTAACATCTATTTTAATTGAACACTAATAGCTAAAGAAAATGTAAAATTTAAAATGAAATTGGCCGACCCAAAAGTCCGACGGCCCGTTCCAGGCCGGGCTCGGACCTTATTTTTGGAGCCCATATTTCTTCGGGCTTTTTTTAACCTGGCCCGATAGAATCCGAAGCCCATCCGTTTTGACATCTCTAATAGAGGTTATAATTTCTCCCCTCAACCGTTACTATCTGACTCTGTCCGTTCTAATCCTTCAAAACTCTCCTGGGAAACTATCACAACGGACCATTTTCCTTAGTGGACCTTTTTTTTATTGGCGAGCGGCCCATTTAGGCTATTGGGCTTTGGGCGATCTGACCCAATTGTACCCTATGATTTTGTCTGATACATTTAGGCTCTGTTTGGATTAGCTTATTTTTGAGCTTATGGAATATAAATTAGGTTTTATACTATTTTATAAGTTCAAACTAGTAAAAATTGTATTTTTATAAACTTATAATAATACATAACAATTGTTTGCATAAGCTCAAAAATAAGTTAATTCAAACGGGACCTTAATAATAATAAAAAAAATGATTAGTTTTAGAAAAATATGCTAACAATATGGTTCACATTCAACTAAATATAGTAGGACTTATAGTTAAAAAAAAATAGGAGGACTTTATTTTGAAAATAATAATAATAATAATAATAATAATAATAATAATAATAGTAATAATATATGAAGATGGTAAATTGTGTGCAACGTTTTCCAAACTAAAATGATTTGTGTATATCTCCTATTTACTAGGTAGCAAGCCCAAAAAAATTACTAAATTGGACCAAATAAAATGTTGAATAAAATTTAACTTTAGAAATATCCAATAAAATATTTGTCATATGTTGTTCTATTATATATTGTTATGTCTAGTAATTAATTTAATTTGCAAAACAAATGGACCTAAAAAAAAATCAAAACATATAAAAATAATTTGATCACTCCAAAGTTCAAGGTTGTGTTTGTTTTATGACTTTTTTTTTTTTGAAAGGTTAATGAATTATATTAAGGAAAAGAATCCCAGAACAAAATAGATACAAGTTGGGGGGGGGGGGCCCGATTGGGCTCTGTGTGGGCCAAAACGTGTGCAACTTTGTTGGCCTTCCTACTAATGTATCTAATAAAACAATTTCTAAAAAAACCCTTAATACAATTGAAACCCCAAATAGAGTCCCCTATATACGATATATGGCAGGTATCGGCGGTGTTAACAAGGGAAACGAGCAATTCATTGTCACTCTCGAAGATCACCTCTCGAAAGCAGCAATCTCTGGCCATGTGAGCTGCGTTGTACAGAGCCCAAGCTTCGGCTAACAACGGGTTGTCAGAGCCCGGCAAATCCCAAGTTGTTGCCCGGCAAATCTCTGGCCATGTGAGCAACGGGTTGTCAGCGCCTAAACCCCATCTCCCAGATCTGGACAGGTTAGCATCGCAATTAATTTTGATTATGCCTTCAGTAGGACGAGACCACCGATTGGTGTTAGCTAGCGACGACGAATTTCGAGTGCCCACTGTGTTAGCTCCGTGACTAGGAAACTCCTGTAGGCTTTTATTTGTGTTTTCAATGATAATTGAGTCTTCCATGTCTCTGAACTCAAAAACTTGTTGATTGCAGGCATACCATATACCATAAATCACAGCCGCCACATAACTTAGGTCTTCAGCATTTAGAGTGTTGATAGCATGAATTAGCCAGTCAATAAAGCTCCCATGGCTGTTGTCAAAGCGGATACCTAACCGAGACCCAAACCAGATTAAGGATGTGTGGTGACAGTGCATAAATGTATGATCAATAGTTTCCTCATGTTGCAGACACCTAGGACACACTATGAGGCAATGAATGCCTCGTTTACTAAGCTTGCTTCTAACAAGGATGGCCTGTTGCATAATCCTCCAAAGGAGTGTCTTGTTTCTAGGGATAGTGGATAGAGTCCACAGTTTTTTCCAAAGCCGATTGTGATTATTGGAGTGAGCAGAGCTAGGAGTCTCAGCCTGTTTCCATTGCGATAGCAAATTATATCCAGATTTAACCGTATAGACACCTTCCTTAGTATGAGGCCACATGAACTGGTCAGCCATATGTTCCCTAATAAGGGGAATTTGCTTGATTAACTCGCCTTCAAAGGGGATGAACACTTGATCAATGAGTCCAACATTCCATCTTTTGGAGGTGTGAGTGAGCATAATGTCACTAACTTTGTTAATGGTAATGTTGCCATTGTGAGGGGAAAGAATTTTGAAACCATTTTGCCAGACTACCCAGTTATCCTCCCACAAATTGATGGAGCTGCCATTTCCCACCTTCCAGCAGCCGCCCTTCTTAATCACCCCAATTGTCTGGTGGATGCTTTTCCAAGCAAAACTATAATACCTTCCTTGTTGAGAGTGAAGGATGTCCGAGTTAGGATAGTATCTGGCCTTGAAACATTGACTTAATAGAGAGTTGGGATTAGTTTGAAGCCTCCATACTTGTTTGGCAAGCATAGCTTTATTGAAAAGATGCATGTCCCTAAACCCCAAGCCTCCCTCAAATTTAGGCTTAAAAAGATCTTTTCTAGCCTTCCAATGAATCTTTTGTTTCCCTACAGAACTGCCCCACCAAAAACTGCATATAGCTTTTTCAATACGGTCACACATGTTCCTAGGAAACATCAAACAACTCATCATGTAAGTAGGTAGAGCCTGAACTACTGCACTGATTAGGATACCTCTTCCAGCAAAAGAAAGATGTTTCTCCTTCCAACCTTTTAGCTTGCTTCTGACTTTATCCATAATGTGATTAAAGGCTGCCTGTTTTGCTTGACCTATCTGAGTCGGCATCCCTAAATATTTCATAATAGTATTAGTGATAGTGAAAGGTAAAACCCCCTGAAATTCATTTTTAATGGACAGCTGAATTCTGGGACTAAAAGTCATCTCTGATTTTTCCATATTAATTTTTTGCCATGAAATTCTTTGGTATTCTTCAAAGATAATCTTGAGATGGTAGGCTTCCTCCCGTTTAGCATTACAGAAGATGATGCTATCATCTGCAAAAAATAAGTGAGAAATTTTGGGAGCATTCTGAGCTATAGAAATATCATTGATAAGAGATTGGTCTTGACTAGCCGTGAGCATTCTAGATAGCACATCAGCACATAGGATAAACAGATAGTGTGAATGTTTGTTTTATGACATTGACTATACACTTATATTTTACATATAACAAACAAATCCTTAAAGAAAAATCAAACCCTAAAAAAGATAATTTGATCACTTTAAACTTTAAAAATCAAAAGTTGCATTTGTTTAATGACATTGACTATAAGGATTGTTGATTTCTCTATCGCTCCCCATGTGTTTCATTGATCACCGCAAAGATCAACTCTGATAGCAACGAAGGTGATACAAAATGTATTGAATGAGCTATTAAGTTTCTACTAAATATGCAAAATAGTTAGGGATGGTAATGGGTAGGCTATGGGTAAGGTATTATAGTTCCCATCCCTAAACCCGTAGTTTGAAAAAATACATGTACCCATCCCTATGTCTGCGTGGATGATAATTTTTGTCGCCGTACCCATGCCCTATGGGTACCTAAGTATCTATATCCGTAATCATTACCCGCATTTTTATTAAAATAAATTGATCAATTATAAAATATCATATCATTTTATTAAAATTTAAAAAAGTCAAAGATTTTAATGTTGATTTATGAAAATTATAAACAAAATTATTAGTAAAATCATGCTTTAGTTCATTTCTCTACTGACATATTTACATTATGTTATAAATAAATAAACTTTTTTTTTTTATTCAAAATGTGTAAAAGTATAATAATGTTGTATTTTTTAAAAAATAATTACATATATTATTATATAATAATATAATTAAAATAAATAAATATATACTATATGGGTATATGGGGTGGATACTTAGGTACCCGTACCCGCACCCATACCCGCTCAATTTTGTGGGTAATTACCCATACCCATGCCCGTACCCAAAGTGCGGATTTTTACCCTACCCATCGTGGGTATTTTTTATGGGTACCCACTGGATATGGGTAGGGGTGTTCGTGGTACGGGTTGGTTTGGTTTTGAGCATAAAAGTCATCCTAACCGCGAGATAAAATGACATGCGGTTCGGTTTGGTTCGGTTATTTTCTAAAAAATCATCCAAACCAAACCGATGCGGTTAGGTTTGGTTCGGTTTCCGCGGTTTATCACGTTAGAAAAAATATGACAATATTACCAACATGTTACAAAATAAACATCGGAAATTTTGATTTATTTTATTGTTTACATGATATAATATGTATATACATAAATTACACACATAATAACTTATTTTTAATACTAATAGTATAGTTTTGAATCGCATGAAATTATATGTTTTGACAACTTACTGTGTTATGAATTCAATTTAGGTTTGGCTTGCTAAGTTTGACTAGATAATAAGTTGACTGCTAATAATTGATATAGTTAAATTAAATTTTACGGTTAGGTTTGGTTCGGTTTTCTAAAATGAAAACCGCAAACCAAACCAAATCGTGCGGTTTAGAAGAAAAATGATCCGTGTGGTTTAAACTAAATGCGGTTTTCGGTTTGGATTGGTTTAGTTTACGGTTTTACTTTTCGATTGGTTCGGATACGATCACCCCTAGGTATGGGTAAATTGTCATCCCTAAAAATAGTGTAAGAAAAAGACTAAATATGCAGAATTTCACATTAACTATTTTAATAAAACTTCTTGATACTTTAATTTTTAAAATTTAATTACATTTTCTATCCTTCAATTATTGTGGTTATATAATTTTTTTTCTTGATTTTTACCACCGGTTGAATTTAATTCAGGAGTTAATTTTAATATCAAGTGGTTTCAGTTCTCTTCCGATTATAGTTGCAGAGATCGAGTCGTGATTATACTTATCTAATTTTGGCCCAATATCTTTAGTGCGGCTTTTACCCTTATGATTTGACCTTTTTGATTTTGATAGTCTTATGCAAATATCAAATTTTAAAATCCTAATAAAAAGTTATATTTACTCACACATGTGAGTCGAAATGTTTACCATATCTAATACACACAAAATTCAAAAAAAAAAAAGCGGGAAAATTTAGCGGCGGTCAAAGCCGCCGCAAATTAACCCAGAATTCAAAAAAAAAAAGCGGGGACAATTAGCGGCGGCCATGGCCGCCACAAAGTAACCCATAATTAAAAAAAAATGGGGGAAAAGTTAGCGACGGCTTAAGCCGCCGCAAAAAACAGTTTTTTTTTTTTTTTTTTTTTTTTAAATAATTTTCTTCACCAACCTCTATATATACCCAATCTCATTCATTTTTCCATTTCATCATTTCTCTCTACAAATATTTCCACCTTCTCTCTAAACTTCTCCATCTAAATTTCTTCATCTTCACTTAATAATTTTCTCTACCTTCTCTCTAAATTTTTCTTCCTTTTATATAAACTTCTTCATCCAATTTTTTTAATTATTTATAAAAATAAAACATAATTATACTTTAAATAATTTCTTTATAAATAAACATACAATAAAATTATGTTTATAAAAAATAAATATAATACAGTTTTTTATATAATACACTTTAATAATAAATAAAATAATTTAGCAAAAAAAATCACATTTTTTAAATAACATTTTTTTATAAATATCCTCAGTTTAAATATAATAAATAAAATACGTTTTTTAAATAACATTTTTGTTTTATCTAAAATAATTGTTTCAAAAAAAAAATTATTTAAATAATTTTTTTTTAAAAAAATCTGCAGAATTTGCGACGGCTCAGGCCGCGGCTAAGTTTTAAATTCTGCAGATTTTGCGGCGGTCCTGGCTGCCAGTAACTTTTCCCCAGATTTTTTTGCGTCCAGATTTTGCGGCGGCTTTAACCGCCGGTAATTTTTGTGTCAGAAAATTTTAAAATTTTGCGGCCGCTAAGTGTTTGCGGCCACTGTTTTTCCGACCGCTCCTGGCCGCCACAAAATTTGCGTTTTTTTTCATTTTATGGCCGTTTTTGCCATTTTGTGGCTGCCATTTGGCGGCCAAAAAATCGAGTTTTTCTTGTAGTGTTGATGAAAAAAACATGGAGATTAAAACTAAAAATTTGCGATCATACATGGATAAAACTTAGATACAGTACCTTTACATACTGTTTGTCCTGTTCTCCAATGGAAACTTGACACATGCACCTTTTTTAAACGTCACAATCTAAAAAGTTAACACCGTTTCAAGAGTTAACGTTAACCACCGATTTCCGGCGGCGCACATATTCTGATGTGCGATTGAAAGAATACACACTATCTTTCAATTTCCTTTTATTCCTTGCTGTTGGCAAACTGGAAACAAAATTTTAGTGCCCTTTGATTTAGTGTTGGACTTTGAAGATTATGTAAATTGAAACCGCATGATGTCCACCCATTACCATGTATGAGAAAGTGTTTATGTTTTCTTCATGGTTGGAGAAAGTGTTTATAAACGGTCAGAGAAAATTGGTTAGGGGCAAAATAATCATGACGGTGATTCTCACCGAAACAAGAAATTTGTTGTTGTAGATGGAGATGGGAAAGTGACGGAATCATGACAGCGGTATTAGTTTAACCGGTGACGTGTCAAAAATAATAGACGTGTCATGCTCCTATTGGAAACAGTACCAACAGTGTGTAAGTACTGTTTCTAAGTTTTTTCCTAAACAAAAATAATATTTAAGAAAAAAAAATCTATTTGACAAAAAGTCACAAGGTATAGATATTTCCACGTGTGACATTAGAGGACCAAATAAAGATCTAATACCAGATAGTACAACAACAACAACGACGACAAAAAAGAAAGAGTTTTCATCAGTTAAATTTGGCGGTGTTAATAGATCGATCGAAGAAGAAAGTGATTAATTATTAAGTAATAATAATAATGGGGAATACGTTCTGTTTATTCTGTGGATGCGTTGAACAATCAAGCGTTGGTATTGTTGAACAGTGGGGTCGTTTTCACAGAGTTGCTCAACCTGGTTTTCAATTCTTTAATCCTTTCGTCGGTGAATGTCTTGCTGGTATTCTCTCCACCCGTATCTCTTCTCTCGATGTCAAAATCGAAACCAAAACCAAGGTAATAATCTTTCCACAAATTGATTCTGATAATTCGGAGTTCGGGGTAAAACTTAAGAGTTAAGTAATTTAGTATCAGGGTTATTGAATTTATATTTTTATTAATTAACTACTTTGAGTCGGATTACTTGATTTTAATCTATAGTAAATAAAATTTGGTCTAAAATTTTTATTGACTCATTAATCACTTAACCATGTGATTGTTTTTGGTAAAGTTTGGGCTAAGATTGATTCGGCCTTAATTGAAACTTGTTAATTATTAAGCATGTGATTGTTTGGTTTCATTTCTCAATTTTAATTTTGAGTTTGATATGAAGTATGTAAAATTTGACTTAGGGTGCGTTTGATTTGCTAAAAAATAAGAGACCGGACAGGATAATTTCAGTTATACTGTGTTTTGATGTTTTGATTTCAAAACTGTTTCTGGGACTAGACAAACTAGGGACCAAGGACTGGACAAAAACCTAAATTCTTGTCCTTACTGAACCACGGTACAACTTTTTATCTTCCGCACAAGGCACAAGTTGTCTAAAAACTCAAAATAATCTTTTATCCACCAAACATCGTACAAAGACAAAAATTTGTTCAACACCTTAAACTTTGTCCTCTACGATTCTGTCTCGTAATGTTCTGTACTGTTTTGTCCAGTACTTATATTTTACGGATCAAACGGACCCTTAAGATGAATTCTACCTTAATTGAGACTCATAAATTAGTTGATTTTGTTTTGTTATGTTAATCAATTTTAGTTTATACTTTGATGATATTTTATGTAATAATGATGTTGATAGGTATTTTTGTGTGTGGGTGTAGGACAATGTGTTTGTGCAGTTGATATGTTCGATTCAATACCGTGTGGTTAAGGAAAATGCTGATGATGCTTTTTACGAGTTGCAAAATCCGCAGGAACAGATCCAGGCTTATGTTTTCGATGGTTTGTGTTTTTATCTTGTCTTTATATATGATTTTGGTTGTTTCTATATGGGGTTATACGTTTTTTAACAATGAATGTTGTTACATATTACTTTTATTTTATTAGTTGTGAAAGTTTAATCTACGATCTATTTATTATTGAGATCTTTATGTCGATTCCTCATACCACTAAGTTGTGTTATCACTATCGATTTCTTTAGGTTTTGTTTTTAATTTATTTAATGGTGTATGTGTATTGTTCGTTGTTGTTGTAGTGGCCCGCGCTATTGTCCCCAAGATGAATTTGGATGAGCTGTTTGAGCAAAAAGGTGAGGTTGCCAAAGGTGTCATGGAAGAACTTGGAAAGGTGAATATCACTGCTTTTACCAAATCATGTAAATTATTGTAAAAAATATATGGTCGTTTTCATAAAAACGTGTAAGATTCGGTAAGTGAAAAGAACCTTAGACTTCTTACTTAAAGTAAATAGTATTTGATAAAAGGCAGATTATATGGTGGATCACCTTAATAAGTAGTCCATAGTGGATAACAACTTGGAAATCACTTGAAACTCTAACTATGATTGCAATGCCCATTATAATTAGAAGCTCATTGTCATGTCCGTCCTTAGAGTTGAGATGGTGACTTGATCGGTGTTGGTTCAAAAATAACTTTGAAAAACAAATGAGATGAGCTTTGAGGCACACATTTGTTTTTCCTTGTTTTATTTAAACTAGTACTGATCAAGTCACCGACTCAGACTTGCTAGACGACCATGAGCTTCTACTTTTAAAAGGGCAACATCTGTCGTGGTTTGAGTTTCAAACAATTTTGAAGTATCATTCCACCGTGAACACCTATCAAAATTGTTTATCGTGAAATTTGTGTTGATAAAATCCTACAAACTATCACAAAGTTGTTATTGTTGCTTTTGTCTGATGGTTGTCATCGTTGTTGTTGGTTCAGGCCTAGTCTCTTGAATATCCTAAAAGTAACATAGCGGGAAAATTGATTCTCTAACTTGAGGATGTTAAAAACACAGTATCTTTGAGTGTGTAAAGGAGAGGGTTAGTAAAAAGAGATAAAGAGGCGAGTCTAATCTGTGTCTCGCCGGATAGACCCATTTTAAAAAGTTAAACTCTCAGAACTTGCTAATACTCGAACCTTAGATCTTGCTTACGAAAACGACGTCGCAACTTGATAGTTTATGTTAAATTATCTGTTTTGAAATATTAGATAATCAAGTAATATATCACATTTCACTATACTCATTCACTTTCTTCAAGGTTCTACAAGTATGAGTTATTCAATCATTAATTTAATGTGCTGTATTATAGTGTTGCATAACATTTTCTGAATTTTTTTTCTTCCTTTTTCATGTGCATGCCAATATACCATACCTATCTCATACTCATAATCTATTGTCTTCCTCATCTTAAATTTCATGAATCAGGTAATGGGAGAATACGGATATAGCATAGAACACATACTGATGGTTGATATTATACCCGATCCTTCTGTACGCAGGGCAATGAATGAGATCAATGCAGGTAATAATACTTTGTGGTTTTTACTTTTTAGACTCGGTTTCTTCTCTTCCTATTGCCATATCAAGCAGTAAAATGTATGTATGCAGTATACTCAATAACAAAATTTAAGGATTAGGTTCTGCATGTTCTGATATTTTACCACTTCAGTTTCTTTCCTATGATTTTATTTGCATGATATCTGATGAAGTGGGGTGTCCTACTTTTTAATTTTGTGGGATCGTTAGGGGGTTGATAAAACTAACCATTTTTACCATACTTAAGTTCTTTTCTCAATAGGCAAATGAAAGTTGTTAGTAAATTAGTGGTTATGTTATATTAGTTTTCAGGGTTTGAACTTTACGCTGCCTGGTTAGAACTCCTTCAATGTCCCTTAGCATACCAGTCGTGTTGTCTACTTGGGACATACCATGTATGTTGTTTATACCTTAAGCAAGTTGTGTGTCTCTTTACCCTTGCACATGTTATCTCCTCAGTGTTGTTACAGCATAGTGGAATTTGAACAAATCACTATTTTTTTGCAGTACGCTATTTAATACAAAATACTGTCAAATAGCAACTTTAGCGTCACAATAACACTGTTGCTTAGCAGAATATGAACAAAGCGAAATTTGAACAAATCACTATTGTTCTGTGAGACGCTATTTAGTACAAAATGTTGTCATATAGCAACTTTAGCGGTGCAATTACACTGTTGCATAGCGGAATATGAATAAACCACTATTTTCCCTGATCTGCTATTTACAATGCTCCATCTGCATCCTCTATATCTGTCTTTATTGCATCTGGATGTCCTTTATGCAGTTTAACTAATGAGTTTTTATTTAACTTCACAGCTCAAAGGCTACTCCTTGCTAGTGAATTCAAAGGAGAAGCTGACAAGGTGCTTATAGTTAAAAAAGCTGAAGCAGAAGCTGAATCAAAGTATTTAGGCGGGGTTGGTGTGGCAAGACAGAGACAAGCTATCACGGATGGCTTAAGAGAGAATATATTGCATTTCTCTAACAAGGTAGAAGGAACTTCAGCAAAGGAAGTGATGGATCTTATCATGATTACTCAGTACTTTGACACAATCAGAGACCTCGGCAACTCTTCAAAGAATACCACAGTTTTTATACCACATGGACCTGGCCATGTTAGGGATATCAGTAGTCAAATACGCGATGGAATGATGGCAGCATCGTGTGCTCAAGTTACTGATGTTGAGTGATTTTGTAAAATTGCTTTTTATCAAAATCCCCCCTGCTCTCTCACTCACACAATAAATTTTTATATGGATATGTCATTTTTTTCTGTTTGATTTTATGGAATTACAGTTTTGAAAAGTTTTAAGTTATAATTTTTTTAAAATAAGTTTTAAGATGTTTGAGTTCTACGATATAATCTACGTAGCCATGCTATACATTTGTTGACACTGTAATGTTATGACAATTCAAAAGATGATATGTAATATACTACTTTATAGGAACTTATTTTATTTTGAAGTTTTAGGAGTATGTATGCAGGTGGAATTATTTTTTGGATAGGGAATTGTTAGTATATTAGTTGCTATATTAATATTTTCAACCTTTAGTTCAAACTCATTGAACCACCTAACTCAACCCTCTATCAGAAATTGGAGGCAATTTGGGGTTATATTTTCAAATAGATAAACAATCAAAATATAATGTTATGTGTTGCATATATATTGGCAGTGGTATATAGACAGACTCACGTTCAATTCAATTAGAAAATGTGTTTATTGTTGTAAATGGATTAAAGTGATTGTGAGTTGGAAAATGATTACTATATATGTTTGAAAGTTTTGGTCATGACATATGATTAGATTTAGATCAACTTGTAGGGTTGAAGTTTCTTCGAATGTGATAATGATTATTAAAATTCTAATTCAAGAGAGCAATTTCAAGTAAACGAAGATGTAATAGCAACTATGCAGAAAGACTTTGAACATTTCCAACTGACAAAATGTCACCACTTAATCAAAGTATCAAAATATTTGCACCTTTTAAAATCATAGTTAAATGTGTTCAAGATGGTTAATGAGTCGCGACAAATGATAATGTCTATTAGTTTTCTGCTGAACATAATTAACCATGTATTTAAAATAGTTATAACCAACAAAATTATTGACGAAAATGCTTCAGATTTTGTCATAAAATAACACAGCTTGGGACTTTTTCCTTTAGTTTAGTATCTATATATATATAAGTGTTACCATGCTGATATGAAAAATTTAATAGCTTAAGGATAAAATTAATAAGTACAAAAATTGTCCCTTATAAGTGGATTTTCAACAATTCTGTCAAAAAAAAAAAAATAGAATTTTCAACAATCAGTTTCTCCTCCATAACCTTCATTGTTGTATAATACTCTTCTGTCAACAATAGAATCTTCAAAACAAAGAATGAATGAGAAAATCATCCTACTTTTAGCTTCCATTTTTTTTACCACACCAAACTTAACTTTTATCATTAATCAAATGAAATTCAAATACAAGGACGAGCAATCTCAAAGCCATGGTAACTAGTCCAAGATATGGCGGATCTTGCGAGAGAATGTGAAACCATATTCGTTTGTCGCCTTAGAAACTTCACCTAAAAGTTCACATGAGAAGACAAACTAGTTACTAAACTATAAATAATGGCACTATACATTTTCTCTACAATTGAGTTGCTTCTCATTTTTGTCTGTGACATACTCCCTCCGGTTTTATATATAAGCAAATTTTGTCTTTTTAGATTCATTGCAAAAGTAATGAATTTAGAAAAGTAAAATTTGCTTATATATAGAGCCGGAGGGAGTATTCCAGTAGTACAATGTCATATCTTGATCCACCTGCAAACTCCAATGCCAGAAATGAAAATGAGAAAACTATTGCTTCCAATTTAAATATGGTGGGAAGTGATAAAACATAATCTAACCATACAGATATGCTGATCACCAAGTATGATTCACTAAAACGATTAAAGGGTAATCCAAACCGATGATATTCAACCAAAAGAACTGAAATGAAGAGTAATGCAATATTATAAAGCTCAAGCCATATGCAGATCCATTGTGGACGACCCGGATCCTCAGTATTTGTGCAGTCAAATATCAACTGTCAGATCAAAGGTAGTATCCAAATTTAACGGACGATAGTCGGCTGTACTGACAGTTGAGGATCCGGGCAGATTTGTTTTAGGTGTTAACCTCACAGCAAAGCTATTGCAAAAATGTGATGTGTTGATGATGGTTAAGAGCTGCACATCAATTATCCCACAACAATTATACATTACCAGTTCCAGCAAGAAACTTTTTTCACAAACTGAAATTAAATATGACATAATTGCCGAAAGCATAAAGAACGAGTCAAGTACAATAACTTCAAATTACAGAGAACAATTGAAACCAAAGTATCACAACGAGAATCTACAATTGTTATGATGAAAGGGTAACATAGTCAAGTTTGGTAAAAGAAGTCATAATTTTTACGATTTAAACTTTAAAGTTTACCTTGTTAATAATAAAGGAAACATTGTGAAAGGAGTGTTGATTCTCTCCATTGGAATTTTCTCAATTTTTCTCAATTGTTACACATCCACCATCAAACATGAGAGAGAAAAAGATAAATAAAATTAGAAGAAAATAGGAGATTGAATTGAATGGTAGATGTGTAACACTGTAACAATTGAAAAAAATTGAGGAAATTTCAACGGAGAGAATCCACTCTCTTGTGAACGACATTGAGCATAGAGTAATATCAACTACCTTGAGGAATAGAAACCTTTCAGGTATTCTTTTGTCATAATCCTCAGGTTCCTAAGAGAAAGGGACCCTAGCAATCCAAAGTTTGGCTAAGAGGTAAGCTAAACTTGGCCAAGGATTGTTCTAGCCAAGGTTCAAACTCGGATACACCAAATTGATTTAACCTTTACAGAAATTCATTAACCGTCATAGTAATAATGCCAAAAACAACAAGCATACCTGGAAATGGGCTCAATATGTCCAACATCAAAGGTTTCTAGGGCATTTGCAAATGCAGTGCCTCTATCAAATACCTTCCAAGTCCTTCCCTGTAAGTACAAAAGTGAAGCAACTAGAGTCTCAAAATTAAATTAACCCTCTTCAAAATCAATATTCAATATGAAATGATAGTCTTGAGAAAGATCTAAGAATGAAATTATAAGAACAAAAAATAAACCCACTATAATTTTCCATGATTAATATACTTGCTCAAATAATTGTTTGGATAAAGTTAATTAAATTCTTATAGCATAAGTACTAATGTATGTATAAGTTATTTCTACAACAAAAGATGAAAACAAATTATGAACTTGTCATAAGTTGTTTCTATAAGAATCCCAAACAGTGTCACAAG
Source organism: Trifolium fragiferum (assembly GCA_954870985.1). Lineage (NCBI taxonomy): Eukaryota > Viridiplantae > Streptophyta > Magnoliopsida > Fabales > Fabaceae > Trifolium > Trifolium fragiferum. The sequence goes on from OX940789.1 coordinate 62,791,006, forward strand.
TATTTATACAAGTAGGTGAGCTCAAATAAATCAATCTTAATAGGCCCTACGTTGCTAAGTATGTCTTCTTTCATGTCTACAGTTATAAATCTGATAAACTAGCATAGATTTATCATTTATGTTCCAATGTCTTAACATGGCAGCCATTCATGATTTTTTAGATGCAGTTCATGTTTTTAAGTAATAATTCCTGATTCAGAAGAGCAGGTAGTTAAACTTTCTATGAATCTGGTTAAACTGGACTCCACAAATATCAAGCATGTGTTACCCTATACACAGATTTGAAGAAAAGCACATAGAAACTAAACGGCCATATTATTATGACCCTACTCAGTAAGAAGAATATTTTCGTTGTTTCCTTTTCGCTTTGGATCTAATGGTTCACTTTACTTATGAGAAATAAACTGATATCAAATGGTTTCATCTTATAATTATCCATACTTGTGCTTGACATTACAAAGTAATTTCATAAAAAACAATTACCGCAGATAAGTAAAGGTATGTGCTGCTGGTGGTAACATAAAGGAAATCTTAGATTCTCAAAAAACAATTAAGATTTTCGACTTTAGTGATATAATTGAAAATGCAATCTTAGAATCTCAAATGCAAAATTATGTATCAGATAAATTTTCTTCTGCAATTATGTGAGAATGTATGCTTACAGTAAACTATTAATTGCATTGATTGTTAGCAAAATGGAATGTGATCATCATAAACAAAGGAATAATATAAAAAGAGAGTAGCATAAGAGCATTGCCTTGCTTATATTCTTGTTCCTTTTCTATTGTAAAACAAAATAGACTAAACTACCACTGGCAGAAAGAGCTTTCCATTATTTATTTATTACTTTTCCATTGAAAAAATATACTTATCCGAGCATTATAACTTAAATACTCAGAAGGCATGAAATAATGAAGAGCAATCCCAATGAATAAAAACCAAATCAATCTCCATCATCTTCACCAAAGCATATTTCCTTGTTCCAAAAAAATTTCATATCCAATTCAGGAAACAAATTGGAGAAGGCACAAGCAATAGAAAATTAAAGAAACCCAGAACACTGCTAACCAAGGTTTTAAAAAACGGTCGCGGTCGCGTCTCGGTTACGTAAAGGTTTTCACGATTTCTTTCAGTACAGGTTTTAAGACGCTAATTGCGGTCGTCGCGGTGTGAATTAATCACAATTTGTTCTTTAATAAAAAATATTGTGATAACGGTAACGTTATCGGCACCTGCCAAAACTGTTTTGTCGCGGCTGTTTTCGCGGTCGCGGACCGTTTTTTAAAACCTTGCTGCTAACCCTCTTTTGTTATTTTGTTCTACTAAAATTTTCTCCTCCATTTTCCCTTTTATACCTAACCCTCACTCTCTCTCTCTTCCCTTATTACAATTTATGTATGGTTGAATAGATTATGAGAAAATGAAAATAAAATGGCTGTTAAAGTACAAAAGTAAGTATAGTTTTTATCGTCTCCACAGGGACTGGTGCGATATCGATGCCGTTCAACAATCAATATAATTTTAAGTATTGTAAAATAAGTTCGGCCATAAACATTCAAACTCACAACGCAAATAAAGTCCGGAAGAAATAACAGAGAGACAAAGTTACTGGGATTAGATATCGTTAGCTACTCTTCTAATGCAAACTCTTAATCGATTATATACTTTCTAAATTTCAATTATGCTTTCACCTATCGCTCACATACGTGTTCGTGTCCAAAGCACGACGAGAATCTCGTTATATCTATTAACCCTCAATGTCTCGAGCGATCAATCAATATAACGGCTATATTGTATGGTTAAACTCCGATGTCTCGGACAATTTAACCAACACAATAGCATTAAGTTTCGATAGTGTACGTGAATGTGAACCTAACACTATCCCTAGCAATTAGCATTTCACATATGAATTTATTCCAGTTCCTTTAAGTAAGAAGTCTATGTCTAGAGCTTTCTAAATCAAAATATCAATTTCGGAGTTTTACGTCGGAAAAGCATTAAACACAGAAATAAACCATAAACATAATGAAATAGAGATTATATATAATCAGCCAGACTAAAAGATTACATTAGAGTTATAACTAACTAAACCTAATCCCAATAACAGAGAGAATTAATTACACATAGTAACCTTACAATACATCACGAGAAGAGATGGAAATAATATTGCAGTTGAATCCACAACTCTTCTTTGATCGCTCTCTGTCTCCACTGATTTCTCCTCCACCTTTTCTTCCCTCTGTTTCTATGTTTCTGTGTAAGAATGAATGAATCAAAGCTCAATAATCATCTTCCTTTTATAATGTTGTGATGCCGCCTTTACTTTCTTCACTGTAAGGATTTGCTTGATTTTAGAGCACCGCCCCTTTTGTTTCTATTTTCCTCACATGCAAATTGCCTTTCTTTACCATTAAGAATTTGTGCCACTTGATTAGTTAGCCGCCCCTGGCTCTTCATTAGTTTCCTTTACTTTGCAATTCAAATCAAGAAGATACATATTATGTTTGCTTTCCTTGGGCCTACGTGTATCTTATTTTCATTTGGGCTTCTACAGATTCTTTTTACTTCATTGGCCTTAAATAATGTATAGTAATAATATTAATTAGTAATAATAATAATAATAACAATAATAATAATACATTAAACTATACCAAAAATTTAATATTTACAATATACTTTATATAAAACAAGTTAATAAGTGCTTAAAATGTATAGGTAAAATCACTGTTTTTTAGCACTTATCAATGGCCTCCACATGCATATCCATGCCTTGTGGATGCGGGATGCAATGCTGCTTGTAAGGCCACTAACCTTACCCACAGATTCCCTTCATATATAAATTTCATCATTATTTCCCTAATGACTCCAACCGATTGTTAGTTTTCAAAACATAATAACTTCAAAGTCGAAAATGAATTTTGTTAATTATCAATACATACAGATGATTCCTATAAATATAGCACAACAAAATATTATGACAAATAATAGTTTTCTACACCAAATTACAGAACAAAAAACAAAGAGTTTAGAGAGAAAGATTTGTACTATTATTCAATGGAAATAAGGGATTTACAGTAGAGGATTCTCTAACTGCCACAGGGCCAACCCCTACGGAGAACGATAGGTCTCCATTCTAACAACTTCAATAATCTCCAAGATAATCCCCCTCAACCTCTCACACATTCCGTATATTGTGCAATGATTGTACAATCATTCTCTCACTACCACATTATAACAGAATTATCCTCCCTTGACTCTTTTTCCCTGTCTAGAATAAACTCTCCATTCCTTGGGCCCATTGGACTGCTGATGATACACAAGGGACTCATTTGAATCATTAATAGCCACATGGTCTCTATCAGTAGAGGTTGGGTTCTAACAATGCTCCTGCAGTGATAGAAAGGTTTAACAAGGTTTATCTAATGTGGCACAAAGGCTTTTGCAGTGCTAGATAGTTTGTTAGAATCAAATACTTATGGCAGCCAACACAAAAAAGTACTCGAGCTTTATAAAAAAATGTAGATCCCAGGGTCAAAAACTGCTTAGTACAAGTTATCTTCATTAACATTCTGACATTGTTTACACAGCACAAAATGTTTTAGTTTTTTATGATTCTTTTCCAGAATACAAGTCAAGGGGACGTGATCTACCAATAGTATTGCAGATGCCATGAGAACATAATATGTTAGATATCAACGACATACCTTAGGCCTCACCAGTGATTTGGAGTAACCAATAAGGGCCAAATGTGTTTGCCGACAAGGACTGAATTGTAGGGACTACAGTTTCATTTTCAAAGATACAAGCACATGCTCCGCCAAACCCCACAATAGTCCAACTAAGTGAAGAAACAATCCATCTCATGCAGCAGAAAAATCTCACTGCGATGCATAATGCTAAGGTGTTTTTAGAGCTTTGTCAATCAACCAAACTCTCGAGGCACTGGTTCCTCCTCAGATACACTGCAGGCAGGGACAGAACAATTGAAACCACCTCACAAATGTCACTGCAGGGAAAAAAGGTCACTTGTTGCAATTTATGCATTTGGGATTAGGGTTGAAGAGATGTTTCCTTATCTACCAATAGTCCTTGCATGAACAAATTCCATCTTTGAAATGGTGATACCTTGTCCTGTCACGAACTATAATTACACGATCATAAACCTTGGAAATAAACTTTGTTGCTTGATGACAATCGCCACAAACTCGTAAGTTCTTAACAATGCGAATTGGAGTTCCAGGTTCCGTGTTCATCAGTCCAAAAGCAATAGCCAACTTCTCACTGTGTACAGAAAGAGCTGTCTCTTTGTCTTCTTCATCATCAATGTCAAACAAAACTTCCCCTAACTCGGAAACATACCCGGCGACTTTCAACTTGCTTATCATCTCATCCAAAAATAAATAAATCTCCTTACTTTGCGGATGCGATCGATCACCAACGAGGAATTGATGGAATATCCCTTTCAATTCAATTGAGCTCCACCCGGGAACTTTTTTCCTGTCACCACTTATTTCATTCTTCTCTCTCAGCATTCTTGCTTCATTCCATCTCCCAGATGTAGAATATATATTACCCAACAGAACACGACACCCTATATGGTCAGGATCAATTTCTTTAATTATCCTACCTATTCTATATCCGCGCTCCATATCTTTATAGATTCTACAAGCATTCAACAGTGCTCCCCAAATCGCAACATCTGGAGCCATTGGCATGCTTGAAATCATGTCTTCAGCCTCCTTCAAGAGCCCGGAACGACCAAGTAAATCTACCATACATCCATAATGCTCTATTTCTGGGAGAATTCCATAATCACTAGCCATCAATTCAAAATATGATTTTCCCTCCTTAACCATATAGCCATGGCTACAAGCATTTAATAAGGCAATGAATGTTACTTTATTAGGAGAAACTTTTTCAACCTTCATTTGTTCAAAGACATTTATAGCTTCTTCAGGTTTTCCATGCATTGCAAACCCACCAATCATGGCATTCCACGGCCAAACCTTTCGCTTCACTTTCTGTTCATGGAAAATACTTGATGCAGATTCTATCTCACCACACTTTGCATACATGTCAATGAGGCTAGCAAGAAGTTTATCATTCATTTTAATCTCACCCCTGCGAATGTAAACATGTATCCACTTTCCCTGATCCAAAGCGACGAGATTTGAACAGGCTGCAAGAGCGCTTACCATGGTATATTCATTTGGTTTGACCTCGGATTGCAACATCTTGTGGAAAAAGTCCAAAGCCTCCACGAAACAGCCAACCTAGAGTAAGCATAAAGTAAGTTAGACAGTATACATACAAAGACAATCAAGTTAAGAACAATAGGATATAATAAACTTTCAACTGTATACTAGTGCAATGTCTAGTTCAGAGCGACTTGATAAGCATGTAACAATGTTTGAGCCCATTTACTTCCAATGTTTCTTGTTATCAAATTTTACTTTAAATACTAAACATAAGAGAATATTAATCCAATATTACCCTCACCAATTCTTTAGAATTTTGAAAATATCTACATTGTTTTCAAATAATCAGTTTTAACATCTCCATCACAATATCAACTTTTAGGTTATGGAGGAGAATATTAATAATCCTGTAATACCTGAACATAACCAGCTATTATAGTACTCCATGACACAACATCTCTGTCATGCATTTCATCAAACAATTCGTTAGCTAGAATCATGTTACCAGATCCAATATAAGCAGAAATCATAGTGTTCCAACTATACAAATCTCTATCTATAGCCGAATCAAACACCTTTCTCCCATCCTCCACAAGTCCCAATTTTCCATACATACCAATCAACGCATTTACAACAAACACATTGCTATCCAAACCAACTTTCACAGCATGAGTAAACACCTGTTCCCCTTCCCTCACACACAACCCATTTCCACAAGCACCAAAAGCAAACACAAAGCTATACCGATTCGGAAAAAGACCCGAATCACGGGTTAACAAGCGGAACACTGCAATGGAATCACGATAAGAATGGTTTGACAAAGAATGTGCCTTGATCATGGTGTTGTAAATGAATAAGTCTGGTTGAGGAATTTGATCAAACAGTTTGTGTGCATAAGTATGAGAAGCTAAAGCAATATGCTTGAGGAATTTGTCAGCTATAACAGGGTGTGAGATTAATGCTGTTGTGATTAAGTGTGCATGGGTTTGTTTAATTTGTTGCATGAATTTGCATGAATCAATCAAAGAACCAAGTTTTGAATAGTGAAAAACATGAAAAGGCTTGGTGTTAATCATAGTGAATGTGTGGTGACGACGAAGGTAAACGACGTGAGTGGAATGAGATCGGTTCTAAGCCGTTTGAACGGTGGTGGTGGAGTCGCCAACGACGGTTGTGACTTGTGATGGAGTTGTAGTATCCGATGATAATAGGGACTTGCAATTATTTTATGTATCGAGTATTATTTATTTTTCGTTTATTTGAATTATAAATATTATTATTAAAGTTGACAAATTTGAATAATAAATATTTTTATTTATAATTTATAATTAAAAATAATTGATATACTAGTTATTTAAAATTTTCATCAACAACAACTTATTTTTTGTGTAAAGTAGTTATTTAAATTTTTTAGTAGTCGCAACTTGTTTTCGTGTGTATAATAATTAATTCAAAAATTTTATCAACAACATTTAATCTTGTGTATAATAATTATTTTACAAAAATGATTTCATTTGATCATTCTTAAATGTCATTTTTTACCGCTGCACACATGACAATGCAGAATTTTTTATCACTAATATCTTAAAAAAAAAATTCTATCACTTTTCATGAGCCTCTTTCAAATATCCAAGAACAAATATAGCTTTACGTATCTACATAGAGATTATAAAAAAAAATAGACACACACATTATTATATGAGTAGAAATATAGGTTCGTATAAAAATTATAAAAAAAATATACACGCGTATTATTATATAATTAGAAATATAGATTATTGTAAAAATTATAAATAAATAAAAACACATATATTAACATATGAGTATAAATATAAATCCTCGTAGAAATTACTATCTCCATCACTGAATATAAGACCCTCTTAAGATTTTGAATAAATAGAAAATTGCGCGTATAAATTATAAAAAATAGATATGCGTATATTATTATATGATTAGAATATAGGTCCCTATTAAAATTACGACTATAAAAAAAAAATAGTATACAATTAATGTAAAAGTAATAAATAATTATTATTTGATAATTATATTAAAAAAATACTTACATTGCCCTTAAGATTGAAATGTGGCAATTTTTCAACAAGAATATGCAAGGTTAGTAAGGATTTTTCGGATGTATCTTCTTTTTCTTATACATATTATAAATATGAATAAGCCATATACTATTTGTGTTGTATATTTTTTTTTTGTGTTCCAATATCATAACTCTAGTTTTTGTGATGGTGCTGATTTATTATTATTATTGAATGAAACATTCTACGAGCGAATGATTAAAAAATATAAATAAAAAATTGTTTAAATTTATAGAATTATATGGTATGTGTTTATGTGTATGTAATTGGTCAATACCATTACAGCTGTCCCAGGTGTCAATTAAAATATGATATTGAATAATGACCAAATTTTTATAAGGTTCACTAAATAAAGTGCAAACTAAGTTTGTACTCTAACAAACAAATTATGTTTCAATTTGCACTTTAAGTAGCAAATTGTATTTGAGTTTGAACTATAAATAGCGAACTGTGTTTTTCATAATATTTTCATTCATGGGAGGCGTGAAGGGTGCAAACATTGAGTTTGAGTAAAAAAAAAAGGTTACTCACTATGTATGGTGCAAATTAAGTTCAGTTTCTAAATAATGAAGAGGGTATTTTGATTATTTCAGAAAACGCGTGAGAAACGGTGGAGGTGTGAAAATAAAAACTCTTTTTTATACACTACACTGGATTCTTCTTAATTGGAGAATTGACAAATAGCCAAAACACTTTATTATGTGCTACGTGGTTTTGGTTTACAAGAAAATAGAATTTTGCTATTGAGGCCCCCTAGTTGCTCCCAAGCCCTCCTAAAATCCTAAAATACCCCTGAGGACATGATCAAAATTTTTGTTGTCTAGGCAACGAAATTCAAATAATTTGTTGATTGCAGGACGAAGGCGCGTTCCTGGCCAAATTTACTTGAAATTCGTTGTCTAGCCAACGAAATAAGAGTGATTGTCACTTAAGTAACGAAACATCTAGTTTCGTTGTCTATCTCACGAACACGCTTGGTTTCGTTGGATAGACAACGAAAACGCTTCATATCTGAAACGTGACAACGAATCCCAAATCACTACAGTAAAACTTAAGAAACGATTTGGGAGAAACGGAGCAACGATTCTTGGGCGTTTTTGAGGGCGATTAAAGCATCCAACCATTCAAGTACAATCGATTTCGATCAAAGGAGGCTGTGAGGATCATTGTTTGAGCAAGCAAGCATCCACTCATTCAATTGTCACTTAGGCAACGAAAATCCAAGTAAGAATCCCAAAATTTAGTTTTTTTAATCAATTAAAGTTGTTTTACTTGTTTGATTATAACAGTCAATTGCATGCAACAAAATTAATTTAGAATTTAGGGATTTTTATTTGGGATTTAGGGTTTATGTGTTAGATTGGGATTTAGGGTTTGTGCTAAAAAAACATTGTCCAATATTGTTGATTATATTAAGTTAATGTTTTGTTGATAAATTTAAATTCATTGTTGATTAAGTTAGATGTTGCTTAGAATTTGGATTGATCATAATTGATGATGTTGAGTTTTGCTTGATGTTGATATGATTAGAATTAGGGTATAACAATGATAATGTTGTTAATTGATCATAATTGATGATGATAAAAATTATTTGATGATAATTGATGATGATAAAAATTAGATTAAATTTAGTAGTTTAGTTGATGATTAAATCTGATGTTTTGAATTTAGCTGATGATGATATAATAATGTTGCAGGAAAAATGGATGAAGTTACTCGTAAAAGAGCGGGTAGGGAAAGTGTTGCCCACAACTCGGCCCGTAGGGACAAAGAGCGTGAGCGTGCCCTAGCACAGACAAGCAAACCAAAACGGACGGGTGGTAGAATGAGGAAAGTTCTACTGCGGAAAATCATCCTGATCCGGTGCCCGATCATGAGACTACTTTAGAGACGAAGCACGAGGTGGATGTTGAGAAGGATGATTTTGACGAGGCGGAGGTTGAGGAGAATGACATGGAGGAGGGAGAGGTGGAGCAGGAAGATGAGGATGGTGATGGTGGAGATCATGAGGAGGAGCAGGAGGATGACTTTGACGAATGGACGCCGTCTCCTCCGATGAAGCCTACTAGGAGGACAGAGCGTAGAAAAAGGCCCGTAATGACTAAGGGATATAGGGTGCCACCAATTGACGCACCGGAGGGGGATACCCGGGTGGCCCAAGTGATCTGACACTTTTGTCTGGATTTGGCAAGCATATTGCCAACTTTTTGTGGTTGGGACGGGTAATTTTTCAACAACTTACTATATGCGTTCTTTTTTTTAAATATGTGTTATGTGTGTTGATTATGATACATGCGTTAATATATGCGTTATTGTTTAACTTAATTTTTAATTCGTTAAATTAAATTTTTATGTATGCCTTAATTCGTTAACATTAATATGCGTTATTTTTTATATATGCAGTATCCGTTGTGATTTTTGAGGTGCATGAACAACGGCAAAAAAATTAATGACTTCGAGGTGCCCGGAGAAAACTTGCGTTGGTTTTGGGCTCCGGTAAATGCAAGTGGATTGACACCCCTGCTGAAGACAAACTACGAGGGTGTACTGACTGCATTCGCAGAGAGGTGGCAAACAGAGACCGACACCTTCCATATACCGCTCGGGGAGGTGACCATCACTTTGGATGATGTTGCGTCCTTGCTGCACAATCCGATTAGTGGTAAGATGCTTAACCACGAATCCACTGCATGCACGAAGGCTGAAGGAGCGGATATGTGTGAGGAGTACCTCAACTTCGACAAAGCGGATTGCATGGATGAGTTCTTTAAGATGCGTGGAGCGCATATTGGATTTCCCAAGCTTTTGCAGTTATACTTAGACAACCTCAACTATGCTCAGAAGGCAGAGAGTGATAAGGACCCGGAGGACACCGTGCTGTACTACAGGGAATGCACGGTCAGATGCTTTCTGTTGTACTTGCTTGGTGCGACATTGTTCACCAACAAAAGTACGCGGTATGTGGATGTGATGTTTCTCACATACTTGCAAGACCTGACTGTGCTGCACACATGGAATTGGGGTGCCTCAGGACTCGCTTATCTTTTCAGCTATTTGAATAAGCAAGCGAGGCAAAAGAGTGGAAACAACGGCGGTTACAATTGCCTTTTTCAGGTAAATATTTAAATTAATATTTTAGTTCTTGTTTTCATTTAATTTACTATTTTTGCGTAATAAATTAATATGGTTGTCATCATATAATTTATTTATTTTTCGTTATAATTCATTATCGCTGATAATATGTTTTTGATTGAATTTGTTTATTTTGCGCAGGCTTGGGTTCATGCTCATTTCCCTAGATTTGGGACATATGTTTTGAACAAAAAATTTGAGCAACATTTTCCCTTGGCTGCAAAATTTCAACCGTTGAAAGGGGGTGTGCAACCGGATGAAACAAGGTTGGCGTTGGATCGGATGGAGCATGACGACATCGTGTGGCAACCATATGAGGATCGTCACCATATAAAGCCGTTTGAAGATTCAAGTTGGTATTCGGGCTGGATTATGTGTGGACAGACAATGATTTCCCCGCATTTGCCTGAACGTGTCCTCCGGCAATATGGACATGTTCAGTCAATACCGAGAGCTCCGTACACAACTGCAAAGGCGAAAATGAACAGATTCACAATTGATCACGCCTTTCAAAATATGTTCATTGAGAATTATGTGACGGAGGAAATGCTGCGGGCTCCAAGATCCACACATGGTTTTGAAGCCGACCCTGGATATATTGCGTGGTTCTTCAAAGTCTCGCATCCAAAGATTAATGCACCATGCAAGGGCAGTCCTCCACGGCCGGCGAATCTTGAGGTGTTGATTGACGAGGACAACAAGGATTCGAAGTTGGATGTGTTTGAAATTTGTCGGAAAGTGCAGACGGAGGTGACGGAAAAATTGGAGGATGAGGATGACATGACTTTGGAGGAGGCCAAAGCATTATTGAAAAAAGTGTGTGATGATTTGGAGCCAATCACGAGTTACTCGGTGCGGCTCAAGAGGAGGAAAGACAGTGAAGGAAGGAGGCGAAAGAAGAAGAAAAGCAGCGATGCCAGACCAAGCACTCAAGCCTAGAGTCTCGTCGTTGTTTATTTTGTCTTGTATTTTGGTGTTGTTTGTTCGTACTTATAGTTTTTGAACTTGATTTTGTAATATTGGTACTTTATTAATCGACAATATAAATGCTGAAGGTTGAAAAACACACAAGAAGGGGGGGGGGGGGGTTGAATTGTGTGAGACTTTTTCTAAGTTAAAACAAATTGCAGCGGATAAGGTATAACACACACAATATATGAGGATAGGGTTAGAGAGAGATGCTCAGAATTTTTATACTGGTTCCTCCCACTAACAGGAGTAGTCCAGTCCTCTTGTCCTTCACAAGAGATTTCACTATAATCACTCAGATTACAAATGCTCAAGCACTAAGCAAGAGACTTCAAACTGCTCAAGCACAAAGCAAGAGACTTCTAACTGCTCAAGCACAAAGCAAGAGACTTCCAATGCTCAAGCACAAAGCAAGAGACTTCCAATGCTCAAGCACAAAGCAAGAGACTTCCAATGCTCAAGCACAAAGCAAGAGACTTCCAATGCTCAAGCACAAAGCAAGAGACTTCCAATGCTCAAGCACAAAGCAAGAGACTTCCAATGCTCAAGCACAAAGCAAGAGACTTCCAATGCTCAAGCACAAAGCAAGAGACTTCCAATGCTCAAGCACAAAGCAAGAGACTTCAAATGCTCAAGCACAAAGCAAGAGACTTCAAACTGCTCAAGCACAAAGCAAGAGACTTCCAATGCTCAAGCACAAAGCAAGAGACTTCCAATGCTCAAGCACAAAGCAAGAGACTTCTAACTGGTTTTAATGTTAATAAAGATAAGAGATTAACACTTGATATACAATCAGAGGTGTTTACAAAATACAACTCAGTTACAAGACTAACTTAGAAAATTATCACAAAGTTTCTAAGTGTTTGATAGCTTCAGAATTTGACAGAGTTTCAGCACGTTCAGAAGCTTAAGTCTTGATTCATTTCTTCACAAATCTTCTTCCTTTTATAGATGATAACATGAACGTTGAAGATTATAGCCGTTTGAAGAATTGAGACGCTCCTTTGTATAGATCAGTGAGCTTATTAGCTGTTCTGATTTGCAGTAGCTTAGGAGCTTAACGTTTACTACAAAATGAGAGATTCCTTTTGGCTTTTGATATTTGAACCTTGGTGAAAGCCAAATAAGGAAATAATCGTTTCTGAAGCCTGACTTGAAAAGGACCTTTCCATGGTCAAACCTTTTCATTCTTGGTTTCTGCGTTTGGACTTAGTCAGGCACAGTCTTCAATAAAATTGTACTCTCAAATGTAGCTTAACACTTATATCTGACGAGCCTTCAGATTTTGATAAGCTCAGAATTACTTGTTTCAGATCTGGTGAGCTCAGATGTTCTTCAGATTTTGATAGGCTCAGATTTACTTGTTTCAGATCTGGTGAGCTCAGATGTTCTTCAGATTTTGATAGGCTCAGAATTACTTGTTTCAGATCTGGTGAGCTCAGATGTTCTTCAGATTTTGATAGGCTCAGAATTACTTGTTTCAGATCTGGTGAGCTCAGAAGTAATTCCTTCAGAAATTCTAAGGTTCAGATAATAACTTCAGAGTTTCACAGGCTCAGAATTACTTGCTTCAGATCTGGTGAGCTCAGAAGTAATTCCTTCAGAAATTCTAAGGTTCAGATAATAACTTCAGAGTTTCATAGGCTCAGAATTACTTGCTTCAGATCCGGTGAGCTCAGAAGTAATTCCTTCAGAAATTCTAGGGTTCTTTAGTACGCAAATTTTAACTTTTAATCCTGCACACTGAATTAAATTATTAGTACTCCAATTTAACCTTAAATACATTGTTATCATCAAAATCAATTAAGGAGATACAAAATCATAATTTTGTTCCAACAATCTCCCCCTTTTTGATGATGACAACTATATGTATTTAAAATCAATTGTTGTTGTTTTTATTTAACATCTTGACTTCAGGTTCTGAGGTTTGCAAGCTCCCCCTGAGTCTGATAAGCTTCAAAAGTTTATCAATGATAAATATAAAACAGTCTAAGAGTAATATTTAATGTCAAATATAATTTCATATATTCTACCTTCAGAATTAGAGGTTTGCAAGCTCTATTTCTTCAGATTGACAAATATAAGATATGGTTTGCAAGCGTATCTTATATTATATGAATTTATGTTGGACAAAATCTATTACTCCCCCTCATTAAAAGTTTAAAAGACTTTAATATAACTTAACAAGAGTAGAGTTCAGAAAATGTGATCTTTAGAGCTTCAGAAATAATTTCACTGCCATAGGAAATGAAATAATATTTTCTCCCCCTTTGTCATTATCAAAAACGGGTCAGTCAAAGCACAAGTTACAGGGTAGTAAATGCACACAGCAAACAACCACCAGCAGTAAATGCATTCAACGGTAAAAGGGAATTGTTAAGTACCATGGTGAAACAGGGAATTGTTTCAGAATGAAGACGAGTTTCTTCAAGATCTGAATCAGTTCCAGGAAAAGGTGGAGTGGTTTGAATGGATGAGGGGTTTGGTTCAGAAGTGGTTGGCTTAGGAGATGAAGTCTGAAGGGGTTCAGTTTGGGATTCAGCAGGGACTTCAGAATTTTGAACATTTGAGGGTTCAGATTGGTCTACGTCCATTGCTATTGGGGTAGACTCAGAATCTTTAATAGGAGATTTCTGAGGGGATTTAGGAGTGTCAGAAATGGTTATAGTGGAAGTTTCAAAATATTGAAAACGTGAGAAGTGATAGTGACTAGTGTGTAGTTAAGTGATTATAGTGGAAGTTTCAAAATATTGGGGAAACAAGATAGTGACGTAATGGGGGCTTGGCAGTTACTTTTAATAAAATCATCATTAGCTCTCCTTCATTACCCAGCGGTTACTAGACATGATGGGAAGTTACACAGATAAGTAGTGTTTTCAGAAGCCAGCTGTCAGTTAGAGAAACTGAGTGGTCAACTAACACTTAGAGTAGGTATCTGAGTCACAAGAAATCATATTTAATAATAAATAATTCTGATTGCTTCAGATGAGAGAGTGCTTCAGAACCTATATAATAGTTTCTGAGCCGTCCAAACTTCTGAGGCCCTTCAGAACCAGTTTATTCATTCAGAGTTAACAGCATTCAGAGATATCATTCAGAAATAAAAACCATGTTCAGATTTTTCTTGATAAAATCGAAACGATCAATAGCAAGAGGTTTGGTAAAGATATCAGCCCATTGATGCTCAGTATCAATGAATTGAATCTTAATTACTCCCTTCTGAACATAGTCTCTAATGAAGTGATGTTTGATCTCAATGTGTTTAGCTCTTGAATGCAAAATAGGATTCTTAGACAAACAGATAGCAGCAGTATTATCACAGAGAAGTGGTATACTACTTATCCTTATCTGATAGTCCTCCAACTGATGTTTCATCCAGAGCAATTGCGTGCAACACTTAGCAGCTGAGATGTACTCTGCTTCTGCTGTAGATAGAGCAATAGTTGCTTGTCTCTTACTAGCCCATGATATAAGGTTTTCACCTAGAAATTGACAGTTTCCACTAGTGGACTTCCTTTCAATTTTATCACCAGCATAGTCAGCATCACAGAATCCAATAAGCTGATAATCTAAGGATTTCTTATAAAGTAATCCAAGATTAGTGGTTCCTTTCAGATATCTAAAGATTCTCTTAACAGCAGTTAGATGAGACTCTCTAGGATCTGATTGAAATCTAGCACACAAGCATACACTGAACAAGATATCTGGTCTAGATGCAGTGAGATAAAGGAGGGAACCAATCATACCTCTGTATAATTTCTGATCTACTTTGCCTTCAGATTCTTCCTTCAGAAGACAGCTAGAGGGATGCATAGGAGTTGACATTGGTTTACAATCTTCAAGACCAAATTTCTTCAGTAAATCCTTTGTGTATTTGGTTTGATGCACATATACTCCTTCTTTTCTTTGATTGATTTGAATTCCCAAGAAGAATGTTAGTTCTCCCATCATACTCATTTCAAATTCATCCTGCATAAGCTTAGAGAAATTCTTGCAAAGAGAAGCATTAGTTGAACCAAAGATAATATCATCAACATAAATCTGAACAATCAAAATATCAGTTTTTAAGGTTTTTCTAAAGAGAGTGTTATCAACATGTCCTTTTTCAAAACCATTTTCTAGAAGAAATATACTTAACCTTTCATACCAAGCTCTTGGAGCTTGTTTCAAACCATACAGAGATTTCTTCAATTTGTAAACATGATCAGGACACTTTATATCTTCAAAGCCAGGAGGTTGTTTAACATAGACTTCTTCATAAATTACTCCATTCAGAAATGCACTCTTAACATCCATTTGAAATAGAGTGATGTCATGATTAACTGCATAGGACAAGAGAAGTCTAATTGCCTCAAGTCTTGCTACTGGTGCAAAGGTTTCAGTGAAATCTATGCCTTCTTGCTGACTATAACCTTGTGCAACCAGTCTAGCTTTATTTCTGACAACTTCTCCCTTTTCATTTGACTTGTTTCTGAATACCCATTTTGTTCCAATAATGTTCTTGTGTTTGGGTTTTGGTACCAGATCCCAAACATCATTTCTTTCAAATTGATTGAGTTCTTCTTGCATTGCAACAATCCACCCATCATCTGAGAGTGCTTCTTCTATGTTTGTGGGTTCAATTAATGAAATTAACCCAACTAGGGATTCATCCTCTTTGAAAGCAGATCTGGTCTTTCTTGGGCTATCCTTGTTACCAACAATTAGCTCTTCAGGATGAGATGATCTATACTTGAATTTACTCTTAGGTGGAGCAGGTGTCTGAGAGGGTTCAGTTTCTGAAGGGTCTTCAGTTTCAAGGCCTTCAGAGATATCTTCATTTTGAGTCTCAGATGGATATACAGCAATGGAGAGATCTTCACACTCAGAATTTGAGGAAACTTGAAATTCTGCAAAAGTCTCAGCTTGCTCTGACATTTTATCGTCAGGCTCTTTATCATCAAATCTAACATGTATAGATTCTTCAACTGTGTGAGTTTCAGAATTATACAATCTGTATGCTTTTGAGCGTTCAGAGTAGCCTATAAAGATACCCTTATAAGCTCTAGCATCAAATTTCTTTCGATAGACCTTGTTGTCTAGAATATAACAAGTACATCCAAACTGATGAAAATAAGAAATATTTGGTTTTCTTCCTTTGAACAGTTCATAAGCAGTTTTGTTCAGAATAGGTCTGATGTAGATTCTATTCTGAACATAGCAAGCAGTACTCACGGCTTCTGCCCACAAGAACTTAGCTAGGTTAGACTCAAGCATCATGGTACGAGCCATTTCTTGCAAAGATCTATTCTTTCTTTCTACAACACCATTCTGCTGTGGTGTTCTAGGAGAAGAGAATTCATGGATTACTCCATGCTCTGAGCAGAAAGATTCGAAAGAGTCATTTTCGAACTCTCCCCCATGGTCGCTTCTAACCTTCAGAATCCGAAGATCCTTTTCACTTTGTATTTGTGTGCAGAAGTCACTGAACACCACAAGTGCTTCACTCTTAGAACGTAGGAATTTCACCCAAGTCCATCTACTGAAATCATCAACCATGACCAATCCATATTTTTTACCATTGATAGAGGCTGTCGAAACAGGACCAAACAGATCAATGTGAAGCAATTCTAAGGGTATGGAAGTAGAGACAATGTTTTTAGACTTGAATGAAGTCTTAGCAAATTTTCCTTTTTGACATGAGCCACAAAGTGCATCTGAGTGATAATCAATGTCAGGCAAACCACTAACAAGCTTTTGTTTGCTAAGCTTAGAGATCAACCTCCAGTTAGCATGACCAAGACGCTTGTGCCATAGCCATTTCTCATCACTCAGAGACAAAAGACATATAATCTTTTGGTCAACCAAATCAGAAAAGTTTACTTTATAAACATTGCCAACTCTCATTCCCTTGAATACTACAGATTTGTCAGAGTCTTTTGATACAGTACATGATTCCTTATTAAATGTAACAACACACCCATTGTCACAAAATTGACTAATGCTCAATAGATTGTGTTTAAGTCCATCAACTAACCAAACATCTTTAATGGAAAGAGAAGAATTACCTGTTGGAACAAAATTATGATTTTGTATCTCCTTAATTGATTTTGATGATAACAATGTATTTAAGGTTAAATTGGAGTACTAATAATTTAATTCAGTGTGCAGGATTAAAAGTTAAAATTTGCGTACTAAAGAACCTTAGAATTTCTGAAGGAATTACTTCTAAGCTCACCAGATCTGAAGCAAGTGAAAATCTGAAGAACATCTGAGCTCACCAGATCTGAAACAAGTAATTCTGAGCCTATCAAAATCTGAAGAACATCTGAGCTCACCAGATCTGAAACAAGTAATTCTGAGCCTATCAAAATCTGAAGGCTCGTCAGATATAAGTGTTAAGCTACATTTGAGAGTACAATTTTATTGAAGACTGTGCCTGACTAAGTCCAAACGCAGAAACCAAGAATGAAAAGGTTTGACCATGGAAAGGTCCTTTTCAAGTCAGGCTTCAGAAACGATTATTTCCTTATTTGGCTTTCACCAAGGTTCAAATATCAAAAGCCAAAAGGAATCTCTCATTTTGTAGTAAACGTTAAGCTCCTAAGCTACTGCAAATCAGAACAGCTAATAAGCTCACTGATCTATACAAAGGAGCGTCTCAATTCTTCAAACGGCTATAATCTTCAACGTTCATTTTATCATCTATAAAAGGAAGAAGATTTGTGAAGAAATGTAATAAAGACTTAAGCTTCTGAACGTGCTGAAACTCTGTCAAATTCTGAAGCTATCAAACACTTAGAAACTTTGTGATAATTTTCTAAGTTAGTCTTGTAACTGCGTTGTATTTTGTAAACACCTCTGATTGTATATCAAGTGTTAATCTCTTATCTTTATTAACATTAAAACCAGTTTGAAGTCTCTTGCTTTGTGCTTGAGCATTGGAAGTCTCTTGCTTTGTGCTTGAGCATTGGAAGTCTCTTGCTTTGTGCTTGAGCAGTTAGAAGTCTCTTGCTTTGTGCTTGAGCAGTTTGAAGTCTCTTGCTTAGTGCTTGAGCATTTGTAATCTGAGTGATTATAGTGAAATCTCTTGTGAAGGACAAGAGGACTGGACTACTCCTGTTAGTGGGAGGAACCAGTATAAAAATTCTGAGCATCTCTCTCTAACCCTATCCTCATATATTGTGTGTGTTATACCTTATCCGCTGCAATTTGTTTTAACTTAGAAAAAGTCTCACACAATTCAACCCCCCCCCCCCCCCCCCCTTCTTGTGTGTTTTTCAACCTTCAATTGGCATCAGAGCTCCGGTCTGTTGCTCTTCACTTAACAGTGAAACAGTAAAAGATCTAGGGGTACTTAGTTGAAAAACATGTCTGGTGTTACCTCTCCTTCTGCTTCCTCTGGACCTGATCACTCTGCTGTTCCACCTCCTCACAACTATGATAGGGAAAGGAACAGTGATAATCACAGAGACAAACCACCTTACTTCAACAGTGATCCTACTACTTTTCCTTTCTGGAAAACCAAGATGTATAGTTACATCATTGGGACCGATGATGAGTTATGGGATATCATTGAAGATGGTATACATTTTGAACACATGGATGATGAAGGTGTTGTAAGAAATACCTACAGAAAGTTCTTTGATGCTGAAAAGAAGAAACAGTATAAGAAGCATCATACTGTTAAGAATATGCTTATTGGTGCAATATCTCATGCTGAGTATTTAAAAATATCCAACAAGTCATGTGCCAAAACTATCTGGGACTCTCTATGTTCCACCTATGAAGGAAATAAGCAAGTCAAAGAAGCTAAGGCAAACTTATTAGTTCATCAATATGAGCTGTTCAGAATGAAGGAAGATGAAGATATTGAAACCATGTATTCAAGGTTTCAAACCCTTGTCTCTGGTCTTCAAGTTCTGAAGAAAAGCTACACTGCATCTGATCACGTGAAGAAAATTCTGAGGAGCTTACCTTCCAAATGGAGACCAAAAGTTACAGCTTTTCAGGAATCCAAGGATTTGGACAATGTGACTCTTGAAGATTTAATAAGCTCACTCAGAAGTCATGAGCTAGAACTTATGTCAGATGAACCTGTCAAGAAGATGAAGTCCTTGGCTCTAAGCTCTGTTCAGACTTCCTCAAAAGCTGCAAAGATCAAAGTGTCTGAACAAGAGGAAGAAACTTCTGATGATATGATGGATGAAAATTCTGAGAATGAAGAAATGGCACTAATGGTTAGAAGGTTTCAGAAATGGAACAAGAAATACAAAAGGTTTCCAAACAAAGGAAACAACTCAAGAAGTTCCTTTTCAAAGGACAAAAAGGAAGAACTGAACAACTGCTATAACTGCAAGAAATCTGGACACTTCATTGCGGACTGTCCAGAAATGTCATCCAAGGACAAAGGAAAGAATAAGAGCTTTGGGAAAGAAAAGTACAAAGAAAAGGTAAGGAAGAGTTTGTTAGCCACTTGGGAGACCATTGAGAATGACTCTGAAGGAGAAGATGATGAAGAAGGCAATCTGGCTTTAATGGCAAGAACTTCTGAAGGTAACAACTCTGATAGAGATTCTGAAGATGACTCAGATGATGAAAATGAGGTATACTCTAACATGACTAAATCTGAATTAATTGATTCTCTTAAGATTGCCGTGAAACATTACTCTCGTATAGTAAGTCAACACAAAATTCTGAAGAATGTTCATGAATCATTGAAAAAGGATGCCAAGATTCTTTATGATGAAAATGAATCGTTAAACATTCGTATTTGTCATGTTGAATCTAACTATGTCTTGGCAGACAAGCTCAATGATGATCATGAAGATGCTCTTCACGAATTTATTCGTTGTACCTTCAATAGGAGTAAAATGGCTTCCATGATTTATCATATGACTCGTAACTATGGTGAAGGCATTGGTTATTCTCGGTTTAAGAACTGGGATAAACCTCTGAAATCATATAGTGAGGATGATACTCCACCTGAATTATTCTCTACCTTTGTTAAAAGTGGTACACTTGATCTGAAGGCATCCAACTCTGAAGGAGGTTCTGAACCTGAACCCAAAGACTCAGAAGTTCCAAGTTCTTCTGAACCTAAAATTTCTGAGTCCAAAAGTTCTCAAGTTAAGGCTCAGAAGTCATCTGAACCTCTGAGAAATCAAGGTAAAGTTACTTCAGATCCTTGCTTGACCTTTGGAACTGTGATATACTCCAGATCAAAATCCAAGAATCAAATTAAGCCTAAACATTCTTGTCAAAGCTTAATTAATTCTAGATCTTGTGTTGATCATAGAAAACAAAGAAGGAATACTATTCAGAAGACTAACTCTAAAGGACCCATCAGAATATGGGTACCAAAATCTGAAATAATGTTTGCTTCAGATGCTCATGCAAGGAAAGGTAAAACAGCAGCCCTGGTACCTGGACAGTGGTTGCTCACGACATATGACGGGAGAAAAGCATATGTTCCAAACCCTAACTCTGAAAGAGGGAGGCTCTGTGGGATTTGGAGGAAAACAAAAAGGGAAGATCATTGGTACAGGTACAGTTGGTAATTCTTCTCTTTCCATTAAAGATGTTTGGTTAGTTGATGGACTTAAACACAATCTATTGAGCATTAGTCAATTTTGTGACAATGGGTGTGTTGTTACATTTAATAAGGAATCATGTACTGTATCAAAAGACTCTGACAAATCTGTAGTATTCAAGGGAATGAGAGTTGGCAATGTTTATAAAGTAAACTTTTCTGATTTGGTTGACCAAAAGATTATATGTCTTTTGTCTCTGAGTGATGAGAAATGGCTATGGCACAAGCGTCTTGGTCATGCTAACTGGAGGTTGATCTCTAAGCTTAGCAAACAAAAGCTTGTTAGTGGTTTGCCTGACATTGATTATCACTCAGATGCACTTTGTGGCTCATGTCAAAAAGGAAAATTTGCTAAGACTTCATTCAAGTCTAAAAACATTGTCTCTACTTCCAGACCCTTAGAATTGCTTCACATTGATCTGTTTGGTCCTGTTTCGACAGCCTCTATCAATGGTAAAAAATATGGATTGGTCATGGTTGATGATTTCAGTAGATGGACTTGGGTGAAATTCCTACGTTCTAAGAGTGAAGCACTTGTGGTGTTCAGTGACTTCTGCACACAAATACAAAGTGAAAAGGATCTTCGGATTCTGAAGGTTAGAAGCGACCATGGGGGAGAGTTCGAAAATGACTCTTTCGAATCTTTCTGCTCAGAGCATGGAGTAATCCATGAATTCTCTTCTCCTAGAACACCACAGCAGAATGGTGTTGTAGAAAGAAAGAATAGATCTTTGCAAGAAATGGCTCGTACCATGATGCTTGAGTCTAACCTAGCTAAGTTCTTGTGGGCAGAAGCCGTGAGTACTGCTTGCTATGTTCAGAATAGAATCTACATCAGACCTATTCTGAACAAAACTGCTTATGAACTGTTCAAAGGAAGAAAACCAAATATTTCTTATTTTCATCAGTTTGGATGTACTTGTTATATTCTAGACAACAAGGTCTATCGAAAGAAATTTGATGCTAGAGCTTATAAGGGTATCTTTATAGGCTACTCTGAACGCTCAAAAGCATACAGATTGTATAATTCTGAAACTCACACAGTTGAAGAATCTATACATGTTAGATTTGATGATAAAGAGCCTGACGATAAAATGTCAGAGCAAGCTGAGACTTTTGCAGAATTTCAAGTTTCCTCAAATTCTGAGTGTGAAGATCTCTCCATTGCTGTATATCCATCTGAGACTCAAAATGAAGATATCTCTGAAGGCCTTGAAACTGAAGACCCTTCAGAAACTGAACCCTCTCAGACACCTGCTCCACCTAAGAGTAAATTCAAGTATAGATCATCTCATCCTGAAGAGCTAATTGTTGGTAACAAGGATAGCCCAAGAAAGACCAGATCTGCTTTCAAAGAGGATGAATCCCTAGTTGGGTTAATTTCATTAATTGAACCCACAAACATAGAAGAAGCACTCTCAGATGATGGGTGGATTGTTGCAATGCAAGAAGAACTCAATCAATTTGAAAGAAATGATGTTTGGGATCTGGTACCAAAACCCAAACACAAGAACATTATTGGAACAAAATGGGTATTCAGAAACAAGTCAAATGAAAAGGGAGAAGTTGTCAGAAATAAAGCTAGACTGGTTGCACAAGGTTATAGTCAGCAAGAAGGCATAGATTTCACTGAAACCTTTGCACCAGTAGCAAGACTTGAGGCAATTAGACTTCTCTTGTCCTATGCAGTTAATCATGACATCACTCTATTTCAAATGGATGTTAAGAGTGCATTTCTGAATGGAGTAATTTATGAAGAAGTCTATGTTAAACAACCTCCTGGCTTTGAAGATATAAAGTGTCCTGATCATGTTTACAAATTGAAGAAATCTCTGTATGGTTTGAAACAAGCTCCAAGAGCTTGGTATGAAAGGTTAAGTATATTTCTTCTAGAAAATGGTTTTGAAAAAGGACATGTTGATAACACTCTCTTTAGAAAAACCTTAAAAACTGATATTTTGATTGTTCAGATTTATGTTGATGATATTATCTTTGGTTCAACTAATGCTTCTCTTTGCAAGAATTTCTCTAAGCTTATGCAGGATGAATTTGAAATGAGTATGATGGGAGAACTAACATTCTTCTTGGGAATTCAAATCAATCAAAGAAAAGAAGGAGTATATGTGCATCAAACCAAATACACAAAGGATTTACTGAAGAAATTTGGTCTTGAAGATTGTAAACCAATGTCAACTCCTATGCATCCCTCTAGCTGTCTTCTGAAGGAAGAATCTGAAGGCAAAGTAGATCAGAAATTATACAGAGGTATGATTGGTTCCCTCCTTTATCTCACTGCATCTAGACCAGATATCTTGTTCAGTGTATGCTTGTGTACTAGATTTCAATCAGATCCTAGAGAGTCTCATCTAACTGCTGTTAAGAGAATCTTTAGATATCTGAAAGGAACCACTAATCTTGGATTACTTTATAAGAAATCCTTAGATTATCAGCTTATTGGATTCTGTGATGCTGACTATGCTGGTGATAAAATTGAAAGGAAGTCCACTAGTGGAAACTGTCAATTTCTAGGTGAAAACCTTATATCATGGGATAGTAAGAGACAAGCAACTATTGCTCTATCTACAGCAGAAGCAGAGTACATCTCAGCTGCTAAGTGTTGCACGCAATTGCTCTGGATGAAACATCAGTTGGAGGACTATCAGATAAGGATAAGTAGTATACCACTTCTCTGTGATAATACTGCTGCTATCTGTTTGTCTAAGAATCCTATTTTGCATTCAAGAGCTAAACACATTGAGATCAAACATCACTTCATTAGAGACTATGTTCAGAAGGGAGTAATTAAGATTCAATTCATTGATACTGAGCATCAATGGGCTGATATCTTTACCAAACCTCTTGCTATTGATCGTTTCGATTTTATCAAGAAAAATCTGAACATGGTTTTTATTTCTGAATGATATCTCTGAATGCTGTTAACTCTGAATGAATAAACTGGTTCTGAAGGGCCTCAGAAGTTTGGACGGCTCAGAAACTATTATATAGGTTCTGAAGCACTCTCTCATCTGAAGCAATCAGAATTATTTATTATTAAATATGATTTCTTGTGACTCAGATACCTACTCTAAGTGTTAGTTGACCACTCAGTTTCTCTAACTGACAGCTGGCTTCTGAAAACACTACTTATCTGTGTAACTTCCCATCATGTCTAGTAACCGCTGGGTAATGAAGGAGAGCTAATGATGATTTTATTAAAAGTAACTGCCAAGCCCCCATTACGTCACTATCTTGTTTCCCCAATATTTTGAAACTTCCACTATAATCACTTAACTACACACTAGTCACTATCACTTCTCACGTTTTCAATATTTTGAAACTTCCACTATAACCATTTCTGACACTCCTAAATCCCCTCAGAAATCTCCTATTAAAGATTCTGAGTCTACCCCAATAGCAATGGACGTAGACCAATCTGAACCCTCAAATGTTCAAAATTCTGAAGTCCCTGCTGAATCCCAAACTGAACCCCTTCAGACTTCATCTCCTAAGCCAACCACTTCTGAACCAAACCCCTCATCCATTCAAACCACTCCACCTTTTCCTGGAACTGATTCAGATCTTGAAGAAACTCGTCTTCATTCTGAAACAATTCCCTGTTTCACCATGGTACTTAACAATTCCCTTTTACCGTTGAATGCATTTACTGCTGGTGGTTGTTTGCTGTGTGCATTTACTACCCTGTAACTTGTGCTTTGACTGACCCGTTTTTGATAATGACAAAGGGGGAGAAAATATTATTTCATTTCCTATGGCAGTGAAATTATTTCTGAAGCTCTAAAGATCACATTTTCTGAACTCTACTCTTGTTAAGTTATATTAAAGTCTTTTAAACTTTTAATGAGGGGGAGTAATAGATTTTGTCCAACATAAATTCATATAATATAAGATACGCTTGCAAACCATATCTTATATTTGTCAATCTGAAGAAATAGAGCTTGCAAACCTCTAATTCTGAAGGTAGAATATATGAAATTATATTTGACATTAAATATTACTCTTAGACTGTTTTATATTTATCATTGATAAACTTTTGAAGCTTATCAGACTCAGGGGGAGCTTGCAAACCTCAGAACCTGAAGTCAAGATGTTAAATAAAAACAACAACAATTGATTTTAAATACATATAGTTGTCATCATCAAAAAGGGGGAGATTGTTGGAACAAAATTATGATTTTGTATCTCCTTAATTGATTTTGATGATAACAATGTATTTAAGGTTAAATTGGAGTACTAATAATTTAATTCAGTGTGCAGGATTAAAAGTTAAAATTTGCGTACTAAAGAACCTTAGAATTTCTGAAGGAATTACTTCTAAGCTCACCAGATCTGAAGCAAGTGAAAATCTGAAGAACATCTGAGCTCACCAAATCTGAAACAAGTAATTCTGAGCCTATCAAAATCTGAAGAACATCGGAGCTCACCAGATCTGAAACAAGTAATTCTGAGCCTATCAAAATCTGAAGAACATCTGAGCTCACCAGATCTGAAACAAGTAATTCTGAGCCTATCAAAATCTGAAGGCTCGTCAGATATAAGTGTTAAGCTACATTTGAGAGTACAATTTTATTGAAGACTGTGCCTGACTAAGTCCAAACGCAGAAACCAAGAATGAAAAGGTTTGACCATGGAAAGGTCCTTTTCAAGTCAGGCTTCAGAAACGATTATTTCCTTATTTGGCTTTCACCAAGGTTCAAATATCAAAAGCCAAAAGGAATCTCTCATTTTGTAGTAAACGTTAAGCTCCTAAGCTACTGCAAATCAGAACAGCTAATAAGCTCACTGATCTATACAAAGGAGCGTCTCAATTCTTCAAACGGCTATAATCTTCAACGTTCATTTTATCATCTATAAAAGGAAGAAGATTTGTGAAGAAATGTAATAAAGACTTAAGCTTCTGAACGTGCTGAAACTCTGTCAAATTCTGAAGCTATCAAACACTTAGAAACTTTGTGATAATTTTCTAAGTTAGTCTTGTAACTGCGTTGTATTTTGTAAACACCTCTGATTGTATATCAAGTGTTAATCTCTTATCTTTATTAACATTAAAACCAGTTTGAAGTCTCTTGCTTTGTGCTTGAGCATTGGAAGTCTCTTGCTTTGTGCTTGAGCATTGGAAGTCTCTTGCTTTGTGCTTGAGCATTGGAAGTCTCTTGCTTTGTGCTTGAGCAGTTAGAAGTCTCTTGCTTTGTGCTTGAGCAGTTTGAAGTCTCTTGCTTAGTGCTTGAGCATTTGTAATCTGAGTGATTATAGTGAAATCTCTTGTGAAGGACAAGAGGACTGGACTACTCCTGTTAGTGGGAGGAACCAGTATAAAAATTCTGAGCATCTCTCTCTAACCCTATCCTCATATATTGTGTGTGTTATACCTTATCCGCTGCAATTTGTTTTAACTTAGAAAAAGTCTCACACAATTCAACCCCCCCCCCCTTCTTGTGTGTTTTTCAACCTTCATTACCAACTGTACCTGTACCAATGATCTTCCCTTTTTGTTTTCCTCCAAATCCCACAGAGCCTCCCTCTTTCAGAGTTAGGGTTTGGAACATATGCTTTTCTCCCGTCATATGTCGTGAGCAACCACTGTCCAGGTACCAGGGCTGCTGTTTTACCTTTCCTTGCATGAGCATCTGAAGCAAACATTATTTCAGATTTTGGTACCCATATTCTGATGGGTCCTTTAGAGTTAGTCTTCTGAATAGTATTCCTTCTTTGTTTTCTATGATCAACACAAGATCTAGAATTAATTAAGCTTTGACAAGAATGTTTAGGCTTAATTTGATTCTTGGATTTTGATCTGGAGTATATCACAGTTCCAAAGGTCAAGCAAGGATCTGAAGTAACTTTACCTTGATTTCTCAGAGGTTCAGATGACTTCTGAGCCTTAACTTGAGAACTTTTGGACTCAGAAATTTTAGGTTCAGAAGAACTTGGAACTTCTGAGTCTTTGGGTTCAGGTTCAGAACCTCCTTCAGAGTTGGATGCCTTCAGATCAAGTGTACCACTTTTAACAAAGGTAGAGAATAATTCAGGTGGAGTATCATCCTCACTATATGATTTCAGAGGTTTATCCCAGTTCTTAAACCGAGAATAACCAATGCCTTCACCATAGTTACGAGTCATATGATAAATCATGGAAGCCATTTTACTCCTATTGAAGGTACAACGAATAAATTCGTGAAGAGCATCTTCATGATCATCATTGAGCTTGTCTGCCAAGACATAGTTAGATTCAACATGACAAATACGAATGTTTAACGATTCATTTTCATCATAAAGAATCTTGGCATCCTTTTTCAATGATTCATGAACATTCTTCAGAATTTTGTGTTGACTTACTATACGAGAGTAATGTTTCACGGCAATCTTAAGAGAATCAATTAATTCAGATTTAGTCATGTTAGAGTATACCTCATTTTCATCATCTGAGTCATCTTCAGAATCTCTATCAGAGTTGTTACCTTCAGAAGTTCTTGCCATTAAAGCCAGATTGCCTTCTTCATCATCTTCTCCTTCAGAGTCATTCTCAATGGTCTCCCAAGTGGCTAACAAACTCTTCCTTACCTTTTCTTTGTACTTTTCTTTCCCAAAGCTCTTATTCTTTCCTTTGTCCTTGGATGACATTTCTGGACAGTCCGCAATGAAGTGTCCAGATTTCTTGCAGTTATAGCAGTTGTTCAGTTCTTCCTTTTTGTCCTTTGAAAAGGAACTTCTTGAGTTGTTTCCTTTGTTTGGAAACCTTTTGTATTTCTTGTTCCATTTCTGAAACCTTCTAACCATTAGTGCCATTTCTTCATTCTCAGAATTTTCATCCATCATATCATCAGAAGTTTCTTCCTCTTGTTCAGACACTTTGATCTTTGCAGCTTTTGAGGAAGTCTGAACAGAGCTTAGAGCCAAGGACTTCATCTTCTTGACAGGTTCATCTGACATAAGTTCTAGCTCATGACTTCTGAGTGAGCTTATTAAATCTTCAAGAGTCACATTGTCCAAATCCTTGGATTCCTGAAAAGCTGTAACTTTTGGTCTCCATTTGGAAGGTAAGCTCCTCAGAATTTTCTTCACGTGATCAGATGCAGTGTAGCTTTTCTTCAGAACTTGAAGACCAGAGACAAGGGTTTGAAACCTTGAATACATGGTTTCAATATCTTCATCTTCCTTCATTCTGAACAGCTCATATTGATGAACTAATAAGTTTGCCTTAGCTTCTTTGACTTGCTTATTTCCTTCATAGGTGGAACATAGAGAGTCCCAGATAGTTTTGGCACATGACTTGTTGGATATTTTTAAATACTCAGCATGAGATATTGCACCAATAAGCATATTCTTAACAGTATGATGCTTCTTATACTGTTTCTTCTTTTCAGCATCAAAGAACTTTCTGTAGGTATTTCTTACAACACCTTCATCATCCATGTGTTCAAAATGTATACCATCTTCAATGATATCCCATAACTCATCATCGGTCCCAATGATGTAACTATACATCTTGGTTTTCCAGAAAGGAAAAGTAGTAGGATCACTGTTGAAGTAAGGTGGTTTGTCTCTGTGATTATCACTGTTCCTTTCCCTATCATAGTTGTGAGGAGGTGGAACAGCAGAGTGATCAGGTCCAGAGGAAGCAGAAGGAGAGGTAACACCAGACATGTTTTTCAACTAAGTACCCCTAGATCTTTTACTGTTTCACTGTTAAGTGAAGAGCAACAGACCGGAGCTCTGATGCCAATTGAAGGTTGAAAAACACACAAGAAGGGGGGGGTTGAATTGTGTGAGACTTTTTCTAAGTTAAAACAAATTGCAGCGGATAAGGTATAACACACACAATATATGAGGATAGGGTTAGAGAGAGATGCTCAGAATTTTTATACTGGTTCCTCCCACTAACAGGAGTAGTCCAGTCCTCTTGTCCTTCACAAGAGATTTCACTATAATCACTCAGATTACAAATGCTCAAGCACTAAGCAAGAGACTTCAAACTGCTCAAGCACAAAGCAAGAGACTTCTAACTGCTCAAGCACAAAGCAAGAGACTTCCAATGCTCAAGCACAAAGCAAGAGACTTCCAATGCTCAAGCACAAAGCAAGAGACTTCCAATGCTCAAGCACAAAGCAAGAGACTTCCAATGCTCAAGCACAAAGCAAGAGACTTCCAATGCTCAAGCACAAAGCAAGAGACTTCCAATGCTCAAGCACAAAGCAAGAGACTTCCAATGCTCAAGCACAAAGCAAGAGACTTCCAATGCTCAAGCACAAAGCAAGAGACTTCAAATGCTCAAGCACAAAGCAAGAGACTTCAAACTGCTCAAGCACAAAGCAAGAGACTTCCAATGCTCAAGCACAAAGCAAGAGACTTCCAATGCTCAAGCACAAAGCAAGAGACTTCTAACTGGTTTTAATGTTAATAAAGATAAGAGATTAACACTTGATATACAATCAGAGGTGTTTACAAAATACAACTCAGTTACAAGACTAACTTAGAAAATTATCACAAAGTTTCTAAGTGTTTGATAGCTTCAGAATTTGACAGAGTTTCAGCACGTTCAGAAGCTTAAGTCTTGATTCATTTCTTCACAAATCTTCTTCCTTTTATAGATGATAACATGAACGTTGAAGATTATAGCCGTTTGAAGAATTGAGACGCTCCTTTGTATAGATCAGTGAGCTTATTAGCTGTTCTGATTTGCAGTAGCTTAGGAGCTTAACGTTTACTACAAAATGAGAGATTCCTTTTGGCTTTTGATATTTGAACCTTGGTGAAAGCCAAATAAGGAAATAATCGTTTCTGAAGCCTGACTTGAAAAGGACCTTTCCATGGTCAAACCTTTTCATTCTTGGTTTCTGCGTTTGGACTTAGTCAGGCACAGTCTTCAATAAAATTGTACTCTCAAATGTAGCTTAACACTTATATCTGACGAGCCTTCAGATTTTGATAAGCTCAGAATTACTTGTTTCAGATCTGGTGAGCTCAGATGTTCTTCAGATTTTGATAGGCTCAGATTTACTTGTTTCAGATCTGGTGAGCTCAGATGTTCTTCAGATTTTGATAGGCTCAGAATTACTTGTTTCAGATCTGGTGAGCTCAGATGTTCTTCAGATTTTGATAGGCTCAGAATTACTTGTTTCAGATCTGGTGAGCTCAGAAGTAATTCCTTCAGAAATTCTAAGGTTCAGATAATAACTTCAGAGTTTCACAGGCTCAGAATTACTTGCTTCAGATCTGGTGAGCTCAGAAGTAATTCCTTCAGAAATTCTAAGGTTCAGATAATAACTTCAGAGTTTCATAGGCTCAGAATTACTTGCTTCAGATCCGGTGAGCTCAGAAGTAATTCCTTCAGAAATTCTAGGGTTCTTTAGTACGCAAATTTTAACTTTTAATCCTGCACACTGAATTAAATTATTAGTACTCCAATTTAACCTTAAATACATTGTTATCATCAAAATCAATTAAGGAGATACAAAATCATAATTTTGTTCCAACAAATGCGTTTTGTAATTTTAATTTGTACTTTTAATTTTCGTAATTAA
Source organism: Trifolium fragiferum (assembly GCA_954870985.1). Classification (NCBI taxonomy): domain Eukaryota; kingdom Viridiplantae; phylum Streptophyta; class Magnoliopsida; order Fabales; family Fabaceae; genus Trifolium; species Trifolium fragiferum. The sequence continues at coordinate 62,821,505 of OX940789.1, forward strand.
GTTGAGAAACATATATTCAAATTATATCAACAGGTCTGTTAAAAATGAACATGGACAGGTTTGCGTGGTTTCGAAAACCATGTGGATAGACAATAAGCCACTGCAACTGGTTCTGTGATCAATGGTTTCGTTGTCTAGGCAACGAAATTTGGGACGTATTTCCCAGATTTTCGTTGTCAAGACAACGAAAACTGGAAGCACTTTTCCAGATTTTCGTTGTCATGACAACGAAATATGGTCACAGAGACGAAATGCCCAGAATTTTAAATGATAATTTGATATAAAGTTAATTTTTTATACTGTTAATTTTTTAATTTTACTGGAGAGTTGATTTTGTTATTTACAATAAGTTAATGTTAATTTATTTTAATTTAACAACATGAAAATGAAAATTAAAAATAACATTAACAATGCAAAATACAATTAACAAAAATAATTTCATTTATTTTTTGTTACAACCATTACAAATGGATACATTAGGCAGAAATAATACATTTATCCCTCGTAATCCCGGGGACAAAAGAAAACATGCCTTAACAACACCGGTAGGAGCACTATGGGTAGTCCACGACGGACTATGCGCCCGATAAAAACTAACTAAAACTAATAAAACTACGAAACTATAAAAGACAAAAAATTAAAACTTATGAGCAAAAGAGGAAAAGAAGTGAATGGTAAAAAATAATGGCACATTAGGTGCCAATTTATAGAATTTTTGCTCAATTCTGATTGGCTGGTGCACTATTACAGCCACACACGTGGCCAATCACAGTTGGCCACGTGTCAACCAATTTTGACTGCATGGGGAGCTGTTTTTGACTGCCGACAGAATTTCGTTGTCTAGGTAACGAAATTGAGTATTTTTACCATTTCGTTGCCTATACAACGAAAGCAAGCTTGTTCGTGAGGTAGACAACGAAATGCAGCGTGTTCGTGAGGTAGGCAACGAGAGTAAGCGTGTTCGTGAGGTAGACAATGAAACCAACTTAATCTGGGCAAAATCCTGAAGGCGCGCAGGCATTGCTCACTTTCGTCAGTTTGTCACCAATAGTCATTTTTTTTTTCGTTGCTTATGCAACGAAATTTCTATCCAGGGGTAATTTAGTCAGTTTGGGGGGCCTGAGAGCAAACGTGGGGGGCCTCAATAGCAATTTTCAAGAAAATATTAGAATTTTACTTGTTAGGCCCTCGTATTGCTTCCAAGTCCCCAAAATTCCGTTTTTGGTGTTTTAGAATGGCTCGGATTAGAGCTATAAAAAATGAGTTATCCTGTATGGGCCAACCAGCCATCCCCGAATAAATGTAGTGTTTTGGCCTTAAAATTTGAGATTTACTTTTGACATCCAACCACTTTTCCGTTTTACTCTTCTGCTACTTAAGTAGCGGACGCTATAAAAATTAAATTTTTTTGAAAAATATCGTCAACTACTTAAGTAGCGGATGATATAAAAAATTCATTATGGTAGGATGTTTTTGATATGTATCCGTTGTCTAAGTAACGGAAAAGGACTTTTGGTAAAATTGTAGGACACACAAAAAAATAAATAGGGTGGCAAATATAAATCCCTAAAATTTTAGTCGAAATCATTTTATGGCTTTTTGGCCTGGTCCAAAAAAAAATCGTCTAAAATATATACTAGTCTGTATTAGCCAATGGTAACCCGTATAGAGAAAAACAAACCCCCAAAAAATTAAAATAGAAACTAAACTAAGTACCGTATTTGCAGCTCAATATAATTTCATTGGCGAACATCTTAAAATAGGATACAGTAAAATCTCTATAAATTAATAGAGTCAGAACCGGAGAAATTTATTAATTTAGAGAGTTATTAATTTATCGATAAATTAATAATTATTAATTTAAAGAAACTCAATAATGACAATTTAATCCACTTTAGTAATTTATCGATAATTATTGGATAAATCCACTTTTGATCCACTTTTAATAATTATTAATTTATCGATAAATAATGACAATTTAATCCACAATAATTAGTAATTTATCGATAATTGTCATTAATTTATAGAGATTATGATCAATCAATTTATCGATAGCCACTTTAATCAAATGAAGAAATTAATTTATCGATAATTGTCATTAATTTAATCCACAATAATTAGTAATTTATCGATAAATAATGACAATTTAATCCACTTTATTAATTTATCGATAGCCACAATAATTATTAATTTATCGATAAATAATGACAATTTAATCCACTTTAGTAATTTATCAATAATTTAATCCACTTTTGTAAATCAATAATGACTTTAGTAATATGCATTGGAAATCAATAATGACTTTTGATGTAAACAAGAGGAACAAATGGGTTCAATGTATTCTTAAGCAAGTTTGCCATATATAAATTACATGAATGTGATAGAGTATTAACACCATATCTCACAAGATGGCTTCTCATCTAAAAGGTGTTGCAAAATCAACTATGTCAGATCAAATACGTAAGGAGTTGTGTGAGTACAAGAGATAATCCTGCAAGCACACAAAAGAAACAATAGCGATTTGCTTCCAACACTGTAAAATTCGTTCAGCTAGTGACGTTGCAAGAAATTTGGATAAATCCACTTTTGATGAAGAAACTCAAGACCTCGAGACTATGATCAATCAATGTGGCTATCGTAATAAGATGGATATCGACAATTTAATCAACTACCTAGGTGAAAATGAAGCATGTTCGGAGGTTCAAAGTTTAGAAGATATTGTGGGTACTATCATTGAGAACAATGCAGAGGATGACGACGAAGATGATACGGTGTCTTTGGAGCCTGTTACGCGAAAGGAAGCACTTATGGCATCAAACGCTCTTCACAACTTTATGATACAATACAAAAATACAACACCTGAGCTATTGGATGCAATAAGAAAAGTTAGAGAGCTCCAAATGGACTTGAACTTTAAAGGAAAACAGACAACTATTGAATCATATTTTAATAGAGTGTAGTATATTTTTTTCAGTTTCTATGAATTATTAATTTATGATTTTCATGGGACCGAAAATTACAAATGGATCTCCCGAAAAATTATTATCTTATTATTTTATCGAATTTTTCAATTTTTTACACTGGCTCAAGTCGGGACCGGACAACTTTATTATTTTAGAGAGTTTATTAATTTACCAAGTATTAATTTAAAGAGATTTTACTGTATGTAATTATGCTATTTTTTTTTTTTGTCCCAAAGTAATTGTGTTATTTTTTTATTTTTATTTTTACAAGAAGTAATTGTGCTATGTTAATCACATTTTCTCATGTACATGTTTCTTCTTTCATAGTCTTGTAAATCAATTTTAAATTTTATTTTGATAAATTGGCTAGTATCAACAACATATACCTCAAGTTGGGCTTTGTTAGGCTTCAAATCAATGGGAGATTCAATAATTTGAATTTTTCTCTTCCCACCCCCCATGACTCTTTTCCCCCCCGGATTTCCGTTTTTACCCCTAGTTTTAAACTTCGGAACGCATTTTCCGAAGCTTTTTTTGCCTTGAAGATCAACTTCATAATGTATTTTCCGAAATTTTCGACAAATTTGAACTAAAAAACATCGAAAAACACGTTCCGAAGTTTTTGGACAGGGGTAAAATTGGAATATTGGGAGGTTAAAAAGAGTCATGGGGGTGAGAAGAGAATCTTTCCAATAATTTTGAGTTTAACAACATTGAATTTCAATTCATCGGGAGGTTTTGAATGACCAGACATAACTACAAATAAATCATTAAACATAAAAATAAATAAACATATTCAAGAAAAACATGTTAAAATTGAAAATCATGAGAAAAATGCTTTTTTTTTTTTACTAAGAAAAATGCATGTTTTGAATATTAATGTTTGATTCAAATTCATTTTTTAAATTGGTTCAGATTCTATTTTTCAAGTTTTTCCGAATTAAAATTTGGTTGGAGAATATAATCCAAACCATACTCAAAGGGAAACAGATGGATTTTCGAGAGCCTGAGAGCAACATAATAATTTGAAGTTCAACTGAAAGATAAATAAAACATTGTCAATTGTTCTTATCAGATAAATAAAATTTGACCAAAATTTATTGTTCATTAATCATTTAAGACAGCTTAGTTTTTTCTAAATAGTTTTAAATTTCTATCAAAATTAAGTTTTTCAAGAATATCTCTATCTCGTTAATTTTGTAATAAACAAATTGCAAAAATGGAATTCTTTATTTTTCAAATTGTATATTTTAGTAAAAGGCAAAAACATTAATTGCTTTATTTATTCTAAATTTACCTCCATAATAATTTATTTATTTTATCAAAAGAAATAATATTTTAACATGAAAATATGATAACACTAACAATCAGCAGACTGAATACAAGAGTGTAGTTAGACCTACATCAAAAAAATTAGCCCAAATTTTATATCTCACAATATAAAATAATAGATACCGAAAGAGACAATAAATTATAATATTACACTATACATTTTTTACGATTGTTAATAGATAATGTCTACTAGGGCAAAAAAAAAAAAATCTTCTTTAGTAGACGACAATAGTCAGGAGAAGAGAAAAGCAATTATTGGGGTGTAGGTAGTAATTAAGGCCATTTAAACGGATTAGTTATTTTGAAGTTCGACCCATCAAATATTAGTGCATTGGATTCAAGAGAATTTCCTTTCACGCCCCAAGCTTTTTTCGTGCTTCCTCAGAAATTTTAAAAATATCTCTATTTAAGTAGCGAGCGTCAAATGAGGCAAAATTTGAAAAGACACAATTTGCTACTTAAGTAAGGAACTTAGGGGATGCAACATTTGAAAAGATACTGATATATTTATTGATGTGAATAATTTTGATGGGAGTTTCTATGGTACATTCGTAAAATTCTAATGTACCGGTACACTAGATTTTTAAAATGATAAATAAACGATAAATTTTATAAATTAAAAAGTTATTTATTGACTATTATATTTTAGAAAACATAATTTCATAAGAAAAATCACAATTTCATTTGTTATAAACATGATACTAATTTTTATTTTTTTTTTATTAAAAAATTCAATATTCACTATTATGAATAATAAATATTCAAAATAATTTTAAAAAATCAAATTTTATTTTTTTGACAACTTTGATGAATAATATTTAGTTATTATAATATTTTAGAGATAGAAAAAAAAAAATTCTTCTAAAATATACTCTTTTTCTATTAATTTAAAAACCTATTGTACCATAGAATTTGCCAATTTTGATAGGTTAACAAATAAAATTTATAAATTTGTCTATATTAAATATTATTTGTGGACTTATATATAATAATTTTCCACCTCAGTGGTATACCGGTATATATACAAATAAGATGTGTACTAGAGTGCTCACATTTGAATAGTTTTTTTTTTGAAATCTCCTCTCTTTAATACTATTTTTTCACATTTTATTACAATAAGTGTTATTCACACTTTGATCCTTTAAAAGAAAATGAAGATATGAAAGAATCGAGGAAGATAATAAGCATATTCATTAAAATTATGAGTTTTATTTAATTTTAATGAAAATGTATTTTTAAAAATAAAATTAAGCATTTTTTAATAAAACAAAATGAGAAAAAGAGTTTATATTTGAATGTTATAAAAGATAAAGTATCAAAGTAATACAAATAAAATATAAAAGACCAAAATATTACAAATAAATGAGATAAAAGACCAAAATGTAATAAATAAAAAATAAATGATAAAAAATGTGTTAAATAAAAAAATAAATGAGCTATGGTGTAATTTTGAAAAGAAAAAAAAAAAAAAAAAAACCAAAAGTGATTGGACCTACTGTTTATTGCCTCAACTACACTATTTAACCACACAACTTTTGAGTCAGACTATGTATTTTATCAAAATACAAAAAACATCTATCATCTACCTTATTAATTAAGTAATGCCCTTCCAGCTTGGAGTTGATTTAAAATAAATAAATTGTAAAACAAGTTAGCATAACAAATTGTGAATATTAAAGAGAAACTGTATGAACATGTGCATGGATCTAAATAATATAAAATTTGTTAGCTAGAGTATTGTATACTTAACAAAAAAGACAAGCATGATATATTATTGCATAATACTACAAACTAATGATATGATTAACAACCCAATATGCCTAAGAATCTTTGGCATATTATTAGGTCAAGTGGTCCAATGGAATTATATTTAGAAATGTTTTTTCTACAAAGCTTAGTACAAAAATGATAGCTAGGTTTTGGTGGCAAGTTGTAGGCAATGTTTGGGAGTACAGTAGTAATTATGGGGGTAAGGGAATACAATAAAGAAAAAGTATAAAAAAGCTTTGTAATGATCATACACGATAAGCATTATTAGGTAAGGTAAGGTAAAATCTAGATATGATGGGTGTACTAATTTCTTTCTCTATGAGAATTAAGTTCAAACTAAAACGACAAAAATTCATTATTAATATTTAACATGTGAATTTTTTTAAAAAAATAAATTATAAATTAGCCTGTGATTCTTTACCTTTCAAATTTGTTTATTTTTTGTTTTAATATTTTCTTCTTCTTTTGAGAAAAATAGTCTAAAATGTAATAAAAAATTTAGTTAATCATATATTTAGTACGAAGTATTCACATTTTTTGTTAATGACTAATTAAATTATGTCGTGAAATTTAACCGAATCATCTTTAATTAAATCTTTTCTTTCAACCTATGTTGCATAGGTATGGGATATGGTACTGAAATCCAATACGAAGTACAACATTTTTTAAAAAACTAATAAACGTGTATGATTATAAATTAAGACACATATATATACCCGATATTGATATGGGTACGTATTTGGTATCGATATTTTTCTTTAAATGGAGTGCCTATATATGAACCATATTTCTTTTAAGACACAATATTTAAATATCAGGTCTCGCTTAAAAAAGAAAATTTAAGCACCCTATTCGAACAAATATATTAACTTTGAGCTTGAAAGCTTGAATCCCTTTTATTTCTTTAAGGAAAAAAGAAAAATTAGAATAATATTATAATGACATTTCATTAGCTTTCAAGTGTGAATGATTAATTGCTGGTCACTTTCCCAAAGTAGTGTAATCCAATTGAGTACTAAATATCTTGCTGATTGGTGTCATTATATGAGTTATTCTTCAATTGTTACCTTCCCCTTTATTTTTATGCCAATTAAAACTCCTATTTTATGTAATAGTCTCAATCTAGTGTCTATTGTCTAATAATGCTAGGACCCATTTTCACTTTTTAATCAATGTAATTTCTTAAAATTTCAGGGTAATAAACTTTTAGTACATTATAATTATACTTTTTTTTCCTATTGTTTTACTGATTCTCTTAAAATTGGGGCCACTTATACAAGAGCCAATTATGCCATAGATTGGTGGCATAAATAGTAAAGACAGAATGAGAAAAAAAATAAAAATAAAGAGAGTTCATGTAGAGAGGATTAGTTTTGGCAAAGTTTGTAGGGTCATACATTAAGTGGGAGCAGCAAAAGTAACACCATGTGATAGAAATTGCACATATAATTACTTGTACTTAAAGTTATCTTCCTATCAAGTGTATGTATGCAGTAAAATAATATTACTAATTTACGTATTAAAGGAATGTTGCATCCGCCCTGAAGTGAGACATACCACTCACGAATTTGTTTTTACTATTAAATCGATAAGTTTTACTATTGAATCAAATAAGATGTGATATAATATATTGGTTGAACCGTAAAACTTATTAATCTAATAATAAAAGCAAATTTTCTAAATCAAACCTAAAAATTAATTATATAATTCATTTATAAACCAAACCTAAAAATAAATTATATAATTCATTTCCCGACATATATTATCTTAATTGACGATACTTTTACATTACTTCGTTTGTTAAACGTACATTGCTTTAATTTATTTTGCTCGTCAAAGAGTGTTAGGTGCGGAAGTTATATTTTTGAGAATTACGCAAGATTTTACAAACTAAGAAAAACTTTGTTGTTATTCATCTAAACTCACTAGTATAAAGTAGTAATTCATAAATTTGTAATTGTTGTTAAGTGTACATGGCAACCTTCCTATTTCGTTGTCTTTTTTGGCATCTCATCCACACAACTAATCTCTATCTAATTGTGCTCCCTATATATTAGTTGAGTTTGTTACATTGTACTATAAATTAGGAACAAAGTCTTTGAAATCAAATTATCAGTTTCACGTGCTTTTTATCAATTAATAGTTTCGCACGGGGCTATTGACTTTTACTTATAAAATATTGTTAAAATATAAATGATTTTTTTTGTAAAACTTATTAAATTAAATAATATTTTTTATTAAAGCAATTGTCCCGTGTATGATTTTTGTGTAATAAATTAAAATCAATATCAAATATTTATTATTCAATTTTTTTTTATTAAAGCAATTGTCCCGTGTATGATTAAATTTTTTTGATTAAAACAATTGTCCCGTGTATGATTTTTGTGTAATAATTGTAATTAATAATAACAAATATTTATTATTCAATTCTTGTTTTATTAAAGCAATTCTCCCGTGTATGATTAAATTTTTTTGATTAAAACAATTGTCTAATGTATTATTATAATACATATTCATCAATAATATATTTATCAACAATTGTTCCGTGTATTATTATAACATATTATTCAATTCCTTTTGTTTTATTAAAATAATTGTCCCGTGTATAATTAATTATTATTATTATTATTAAAACAATTGTCCCGTATATTATTATAATATATATTTATCATGTAATTATTATATTTGCCGTGTATTATTACACTATATATTTACCCTATAATTGTATTTGTCCCGTGTATGATGAATTATTTTTTTTATTAAAATAATTGTCCCGTGTTTTCAATTGTTTTATTATAATGTATAAACTTTTATGTTATTTCATAATTTTTTTACGCATGTTAATTCATAAGTTTTCACTAACAAAAATTATATCTTTATAAACTGTTTTCATAAACAACATTAAAAAACTTATAATAATACATAAAAATTTATATATTTGGATAAGTTATTTCGTATAAGATCATAAATAGGTCAATCCAAATAGGCCCATTGTGTTTTTACATATAAGTTTTTATATGTTAGATTGAGTTACTATTTTTTCATTAAAAAAAAGTTATTATTTTTGGCGCATATCTTTTATCGTAACTTTTGTTTATATTTTTATGCGTAAATTTATTTTTATTAATTATTTTTTGTTTCATTTTTGAAGTTAAAATAGATTGAATTATTATCTTGTTTTTTTAGAGGTGGTTTCCGTTACTATTTTTATGGGATGATTTATTTTATGCTTATCTTCTTTTTTTTGTTTTTTTTTTTTATTTGCTTGTTTAGAGATGTGGTTTTTAATGTTATTTTTATGGGAATATTTCTTTTATGCTTATCTTTCTTTCTTTTTTTTTTCTTTCTTTTTTTTTTATTTTAGAGTTAAAATTAAATTTAAGAGCACAAAACTTGAAACACCATTAAAAGTGAAAAGGATAAATTTGGTTTTTTGGTAGTAGTTTGTTTTAATATATTATAACTGGTTTTGAGACCCGTGCATTTGCACGGGTTTATTGACTTTAATTTATAAAATATTGTTAAAATATAAGTGACGTCGTGTAAAAATAAATAAAAAAATAATAAGTAACGTTATTCTGCTATTTTTTTTGTAAAAGTTATTAAATTAAGTAATTTTTTTTCATTAAATCAATTGTCCCGTGTATGATTTTTGTGTAATAAACTATAATTAATAATAACAAATATTTATTTTTCAATTCCTTTTTTTATTAAAGCAATTGTCTCATGTATGATTAAATTTTTTTTATTAATACAATCGTCCTGTGTATTATTATAATATATATTCATCAATAATATATTCATCAATAATTGTTCCGTGTATTATTATAATATATTATTAAATTCCTCTTTATTATTAAAGCAATTGTCCCGCGTAAGATTAATTTTTTTTATTAAAACAATTGTCCCGTGTGTTACTATAATATATATTTACCCTGTAATTATTTATTATAATATATATTCATCAATAATACACTTCTGTATTTTTTATATAAGAGTAAACAAAAATAGAATAGATTTTTTTTATAATAAATATAGAGTACAATTTAACTATTATATAGAAAAATAGTAAATTGAAAAATATAATTTATTTTTTTAAGAAATAGAATATTTGAAATATATTTAAGAATTTATTAGGACAAATTAAGATTTTTAGTAGTAATACTTTTAATATATTTGGCCCGATTGAATTTGGCTTATTTTTTAAGCTTATGAAAATACTTTATGATTATAATTTATAAATATACTTTTATGTCATTTCATAAAAAAAATTTACGCATGTTAATTTATAAGTTTTCATTGACAAAAATTATATCTTTATAATCTGTTTTCATACACTACATTAAAAAACTTATAATAATACATAAAAGCTTATATTTTGCATAAGTTATTTCGAATAAGATCGTAAATAAGTCAACCTAAACGGATCCATTGTGTTTTTCTTTTTATGTTCTTTTACTTTTAAGCTCATAAATAAGTATATTCTTTTATTAGGTTCTTCTATTTTTATTTTTATATATAAGTTTTTATATGTTAAATTGAGTTACTATTTTTTCATTAAAAAAAAAGTTACTATTTTTAGCGCGTATCTTTTATCGTAATTTTTGTTTCAATTTTTATGCGTAAATTTATTTTAATTAATTTTTTTTTGTTCCTATTTTTGAAGTTAAAATAAAATAGATTGGATTATTTTTTTTTAGAGGTGGTTTTTTTATGGGAAGATCTCTTTTATGTTTATGTTTATCTTTTTTTTTTCTTTTTTTATTTGTTTAGAGATGTGGTTTTTAATGCTATTTTTATGAGAAGATTTCTTTTATGCTTATATTTCTTTCTTATTTTTTTATTAATTTAGAGTTAAAATTACATCAAGGGCGCAAAACTTGAAACACCGTTAAAAGTGATAAAGACAAAATTGAAATTTTAATAGTAGTTTCTTTTAATATATTGTAAGTAGAATATTGTTAAAATATAAATGACGTCGTGTATAAAAAAATAAAAATAATAAGTGACGTTATTATGCTATTTTTTTTGTAAAAGTTATTAAATTATGTAATTTTTTTCATTAAAGCAATTGTCTCGTGTATGATTTTTGTGTAATAAACTATAATTAATAATAACAAATATTTATTATTCAATTCCTTTTTTTATTAAAGTAATTGTCCCGTGTATGATTAAATTTCTTTTATTAAAACAATTGTCCCATGTATTATTATAATATATATATATTCATCAATAATTGTTCCTTGTATTATTATAATATATTATTCAATTCTTTTTTTTATTAAAGCAATTGTCCCATGTAATATTATTTTTTTTTAAACAATTGACCCGTGTGTTACTATAATATATATTTACCCCGTAATTATTTATTATAAGTGATAAGGACAAATTTGAATTTTTAATAGTAGTTTATTTTAATATATTGTAAGTAGATTATTCAATTTTTATTCTTATCTATAGAAGTGCTTTCTATTGCTATTTTTATGTGTATATTTGTTTTATTCTCTTTTTTTAAAAAAATATTAATTTTTAATAGTAGTTTATTTTAATATATTGTAAGTAGATTATTCAATTTATATTCTTATCTACTGAAGTGTTTTCTCTTGCTATTTTTATGTGTATATTTGTTTTATTCTCTTTTTTTTTTAAATATTAATTTTTGTTATGAGTAGATTTATTTTATGCTTATCTTTGGATTTTTTTGTTATTTTTGTTTTGCATATTTTATCCTTCTACACCAGAAAGACTTGGTAAAGATCAAGTCTTGATCACTTCTTGATCAAGGTCTCTTGGGACGTACAATGCTCTAGATACCACTTTGTTGGGGATAAACCAAACAAAGAGAATCAACTCAGAGAAAAAAGAGAAGAAAGAATTTGTGGTAATTGAAAAGAATTAAGAATGAAAGGTGTAAATTTTATTGATCACACGGGGTGTATATATACAAGAGTTTGTTGCTTTAAAAGCAAGCAACTGTCTAACTACCTATGACACAAAAAAATGCTAACTGAAAGCTACAACTGTACATAACTAACAAAAACACAGAGCTTCAGAAGCTGGAGACGTCAGAAGTTCTGAAGTAGCTGTATCAGAACCTAATCACCTTCAGAGGTTCTGAAGAGGCTCAGAAGCAGAATTTGAATTACAAAACCAATATATGTTTGATTTAAAGGAGGGGAGGAGAAAGAATTTAAATTTTATGTTCGGTTCAACTAGAGAAAGAACTTTAATGGAGAGAAAGTGTAACATTACATTTTTCAATATTTAAGAATATGTTAAGGAGGAACACACTTCCAAGTCTGAAGTCAATATCACCAAACCAACCCAAGTGGGTTCGACAGAAATTAGTTATCACTAATGACGCTGAAAATTTTGAATCAATATCATAGTAAAAAGAAAAACATTGGAGGATAAATAGTTCTCTTAAATTGTTTTCATCATAAAATCAGAAGTATGAATTGTATATATAGACCTAGTTTCTATTGATTTCTCAATTACTTTTTCTTCCATATCACTTTGTGTCTATAATGCATAAGTGAGATACATATTTCTTTTTTTTGACGGAAAGTGAAATACATCTTGAGTTATCTACAAACTTCTTTTTATTATTAAATTAATAAATGCCACGACTAATTTAAATAAGATGTTATGAAAATCACTAATTGAATGGTGGAAAATAAATGTATACAAAACTAATTTAATTGTACACATTAGACATTAGAAATAGTAAATTTTTTTTTTTTAACATATTGATACTACTAGTATACATGGCAAACAAAACATACTAGATCTTGAAATCTACGGCCAAGTTTTGATAGAAAATGAATTAATATGCAATCATTGTCCTATACAATCCTAGTGTTGTTATAGAATACTAATTGATTAACATGTAATCATTATCAATTTATCACACACAAAATTTCAAATAATCCACCAAAAAATATACTATACCCAAAGGTTAAAGTTTACAAGGTTAGTTAGCATAGTAGCATAAAAAAGACAAGAAGATAGAAGGAATATATCAACTGTTTCAAAAATCACTACCAAAATGTCTCCTTTAAGAATAAAGTCTATACTTTTGTAAGATTCAAAGTTAATTTTAAAATAAGAACATTTCATTATTCACCATAATAGAAGTGATTAAAACACTTTCTAAATACAGTAAAAAAAAACACTATTTCTAAGAATCTTTGTACAATAATATTTGCCTACAGATATTACTAATTTTTTTTGTTAATCTTAGTTTTTTTTCTTGGTTCACCATCAGTATAATTTGGATTGGGAATCAGTTCTGACATCAAATAATTTTAGTTTTTTCCCGATTGCAGTTACGAGAGACCGAACCGTGATTTTCCCTATCAAATTCAGCATCAATCACCATTGAACCAATTAACGATTGATTAATTTTAGTTTGTTTTGCTTATGCAACAAATGAAGAATATGTTTAATGCAACATTAGAACCAAATTAAAAGCGAGTTTCAATATGTGAAAGACTGAAAGTTGATGAAAATACGAATTTAAATTGTCATTTATCAAAATACACTAAAATAATAAGGGTTAAATATGTTTTTAGTCCCTATATTTTACTCTACAGTCAATAATAGTCCCTACATTTTTTTTAGGGTTAAATATGATTTTAGTCCCTACTTTTATGTGAGTTTTGACTTTTAATCCCTATATTTTTTTTATTATATTTTCAGTCCCTACATTTTTTTAATTATATTTTTAGTCAATTTCATACCAAATCAAAGCAAACCCACCACATCCCCAAATGAAATTCATTAAATTCCTAAAAACCCAGATCATGAATAAACATCTAACCCATAAAAATCAATCCTTTTACACCAAATCTAAAATGAATCGAAAGATGAGAAAAAGAGAAAGGGAAGCTTGAGGAGATAAAATTGTTGAAGCTAGTGTTTGAGATGGAGATGGTGAATGGGATAGAACATTACGTGACAATTGCAAAACCTTAACTGCATAATATTTCACTTAAGCAAAAACACAACAAAAACAAACAGGAGCAGGGATTGAAATATGTTATTTTTATTCTCTGTTATCAGATGTATAAGGTATGTTTTGGTTTGGGTGGAGTATGAGTTTTCGTTTGAATTCTTGCTGGGAAAGGTTCTGTTTGTTAGCTTAGCAGCCTGTAATTGTGTTAAGGGGTGATGGAATGTGTTTAATGAAAGAAGGAGAGATTTGGTGTGAAAAGGTCTACAATAACTATGGTGGAAAAAGACATGTGTCACTATATTATTGGTTAATTGTGCCACATCACCACTCTATTAAGAAAAATAAATAATGAGGACTAAATTTGATAAAAAAAATTGTAGGATTTTTTTACACCATAAAAAAAAATATAGGGACTATTCTTAACTATAGTGTAAAATGTAGGGACTAAAAACATATTTAACCTAAATAATAATAAAAATTAGGCTGTGTCAAAAAAAAAAAAAAAAAAAAACTAGGCTCGATCAATCAAGATTAGACTATTTACCAAATCAAAATATAAATACAGTACTAATTATAAAATTTCTTATCTTCATTCAATAAACCGAGATGTGTTGACTCCATTGACTAGAGAATCTTATGTGTGCATCTAATCTAAATCCTTAAAATAGCAGCAGATCTATACAAAAAAATTTCTATATATAACATATTTAAATCAACAGAATGGACCTCTTACAAATATAAAATATCAATATATATACATAAAAAATAATAATAAATCTGTCTATAATGACATGGAAATGGATTCGCTGCTATTTCTGTGAGCCGTCCAATTTAAATCAGTAGTTGAAATTTAATTGTGATAAATTAACAATAGCCGTCTGATTTGAAATTAGCATCTATGATTCAAAATAGTGGCAAACTGTGTTCTTAATATTAACTGCTGCAAATTTGGATACATAGTGACATCTATCGGGTGGTTCATAGGTAGATTTAGGAGCAATGGTGAATTCTTCTATTTAGATTGGTGTAATAATCCTTTAGGTTGCTTCATTGGCACATAAAGTGACTCTCTTAAATTGTAAGGGTTGAGCATCCTTTGTATTCTTTATAATTCATATTTTGTTTATAAAAAAACACCATATACATGAGAAGAAAAAAAATCTATTTTAATTTGACATTTACTATAAGCCCTAAAAAGATTGATAAATTCATGATAGAATAAAATGAAGGATTGAAAGTCCCATTACACTGAAAATTATTACTCTAAAAATGCATCTTCAATTCTAAAACAAGCATACAATTATCATTATGCATCTTTGTTTTACCCAGGGAAGTTGTAGAATTATTCAAATTATTTTTAGGGATGGGAGTTGGTTGAAAGGTTTGTCTAGGGTGGTTGTTAATTTGGTGTTGGAAAATGAACATAATTGTGTTTATTTAATATGTGGAAGTTGGAACCTTGTGATTGAAAATAAAATGGGATGAATATATTGATATTGTAGGACTTGGAATTAAAGAGTATGAACTAAAAAAAGTGGAAAAAAGTCTCACATTGCATAGAACATTCTCTTTGATAGTGTATATTTATATATCCCAAGGTGACTAATAGAGGTGTGCCCAGAGAGGTACCCAGTTTTGTAAACGAGGGACTCCGTACACCATGTCGATCACGCGCGACGCCACCTCTATCGGACTAAACCGGACTTGGGTCTAAGTGATGTGTTATTTTTAGTCACAAAATTAACTAATTTATACTAGTCACAAAATTAATTTTTACTAATTAATTATCCAAAAATTTAATCACAAAATCAAAACATGAGTAACCATTCCAACATGATGTTAATGTGTATCAATTCCACTTAATTACAATGTCCCCTATTCATTTTGAAATTCTGGTGGCAAGTGTCAGATGTGTAGCACGATGTGTACACTTTAGGAATCGTACGATGTGTAGCCTAATGTGTCAACATCGTGGACAACTGAACTTGATGAACAAGTAAACAATATAAAGTGCAGAAAACAAAAGAACACGTGAGTTTGTTAACCCAGTTCGGCACTTATAACAAGCCCTATTCTGGAGGATACCAATCCAGGGATGAATCCACTATGGTAGTATCAATTCAAAGCTAAACTCCCCCGTTTACAACTTCTCACTTAATCACTACCCGTGCTAATTCTACCTAGGAACTCCTAGATATGAGAACCTCTGCTCACTCCCCCTCAACCTTACCCAGTAAGGATTTAATAACAAACTCAGTTGGAGACACACTCCTAGACAAGCGAAGCACTCGTACCTAAAGGCTTAGAGTGTTGCACAATCTAACTCCTTGCTTCAAAGCTTTGGAGAAAGAACACTAGAGATTACAACTCTATCAAACTCAGTCCTTACTTGTATCAAAATTATGATTCAAGTGAAGGCTCACAAATAACAATGAACAGACTAAGACCTAAGACTCGATATCTTCAACTCTTGGCTTCGTACGCCTTTATGTCTTCAGTCTTCCTTTATATAGAACAAGTTTCATGGGCTTGGATCTTCAATGTTGACAGCTGGCCTTTGTTAATTCTCCTTGAGATTTATTTGATCATAATCTTTTAATTGTTTGTTTCAAATCTTTTTGATCAAAGTCGGCCAATAAAATAAAACAGAACCATGAAAGATTATCTTGTTCCTTGGCGCGCAAGCTGGCACGATATACTTGAAAAACAAATCTTTTTCAAAAGATCGCGTTTAAATAAATAAAGGCGCGTCCAGTAGGGCGTCCAGATGTGAACCCTGATGTGCCACACATCATGCTCCACATCATGGAATCAGGCTTATTTTACCAAATGAAGCCAACACCCTAAAAGGTCTCAACAATCTCCCCCTTTGGCAAATTTTGGGCTAAAATAATCTTTGAGTCACCCAACTAAACTTGGAGAGATGTATAGGCACATCAGAGGCATGCAGCAGCGGATCAGAGCCTCACAAACGAAGAGAGAATTAAACTCTCACAAGATAGGAAAATAAATTCCCAAGGACTGAGAAAAATAAATTCTCAGACACATACAAGCATGAGATTCCATGCACACATAAGGGAGGGTAGCAAACCCAGTAATAGTCTACTCCCCTTTGAACTAGAGCACTTTCCATGTACTCCCCCTAAATCTCATATTCCCTATAGGCTTCTTCAGAATGCATGGCCTAGAGAGATATAGAGAAGTTTTAAACTTGGCTTCTTAAGAATGCATGACCAAGTTAAAACTCACAGATGTGTCAAACATCACACAAAATAGCAACTTCTACAGGCTTCTTAAGAATGCATCACCATGTAGAAATCATACAAATGGATCAACCATTACACAAATTAACATCTTCAATTGGACTTCTTAAGAATGCATCACCCAGTTGAAAACGTACAGAAAAGGTCTTCAGAAGAACATGCTTTAGAAAACTAATTCTTCAAAAATTTGTTGATAAAATATTTGAAGAAAAATAAGCATGTATACCAGATGTGTAGTCAGATGTGCCACACATCAGAACTTCAGAAGTTGGAGAAGCTTCAGAAGCTGAGCAGAGCTTCAGAAGTTATAGAGCTTCAGAAGCTGAGCAGAGCTTCAGAAGTTGTAGTGCTTCAGAAGTTGTAGTGCTTCAGAAGTTGTAGTGCTTCAGAAGTTGAGAAAGTTTCAGAAGTTCAGAAGTTCAGAAGTTCAGAAGTTCAGAAGTTCAGAATTTGCTGCAGTTAAGACTTCAAAGTTTTTCATTTTAATTTTTACTCCCCCTTTTTAGCCAAAAATTATGACAAACATACTGAGAGTAAGTAACACACCATAGAATGCAGATAGCATGAGATGTAGAGATGATATTAATAGTGCAGCAGGTACAGAACAGGCACGCAAAGGTGCATCAGAAATCCAGGGCATAGCCCACAAAATACAAGCAAAAACAAGGAAATACTGAGTACAGGGAAATATTAATGAATTACAATAATTCAAATATCCTGGCTCCCATCAGTTTCCTCAGCTTCAGAGTCATTGGGCTCCTCCTCCTCCAATTCCTCATCCTCAGCCATTGTTTGCTCATCCTCAAGCTCCAGTCCAGCAATGACTGCCTCCAGCTTGGCCTTCTTCTCATCCAGAGCCTTGCAAGTCTCCTTTAAAGCAGCAATCATGTCTGTCCTAGACATAGCATTGTTTGAGCTGGATGTGCCCACATCAGGAGTCACATCAGACTGCTTGAGACTAAAAGAAATAGCAGACTCTCTTCTGCAAGACAAATCATCCTTGCCCAGAACATCAGGTCTCTGGCTCAATATGATTCCACACAGTAGGGAAGGAAAGGCAATGGGTAGTTTGACAGCTAGGGTTTTGGCATGTTTGATAGTCTGATCAAAAATATAAGTACCAAAATCGAAGTTAACTTTGTTACCCACAGTATAGATGAACCTAGCCAAACCTGTAGCCACATCACAGTTGTGTGTGGTAGGCACCCAGTTAGCAGCAGCAATCCTGTTCAGGATGTTGTAGATTGGAGTGAGCTTGCTTGCTTGCAATTTTCCCTTCTTAGGCCAAGTCTTGACCTTTCCAGCTGTGATGGCCTTGATTATGTAGTTGTCATTTGCCTCCATCTCAGCAAAGGGCTCCTCACTTCTGCCCAGATACTTGTTGATAACAGTGGGAGAGAAGTGAATTTCTTTACCTCTCACAAAAACAGTTTGGTATTCCTTGTCCAAAGGATTGTCACAACCAGCAGGGATGTTTACCAAAAATTCTTTGACTACCTTCTCATAGCAGTCACCCAGTCCAGTAACAGTCTTCATCAAGCCAGTACGCTTGATCAACCTCATAACTTCCTTGCACTGCAAGGCTTCAGCACTGAGCTCCCTCTCCAGAGCTAACCTTCTATGAGCAATGTACTTCCATTTTCCAGCATGTGCAGGGTTGTGGAAGGAAATCAAATCAACTGGGATGTCAGGAATTCCCTGAGGAATTTTCTTCTTCCCATAGCTCTTCTTCACAGCAGACTCAATGTGAATCACATCAAGCTCCATATTGCGTTCCTCAGCAGATTCTTCCTCAGACTCACTGATGTGAGCTACATCCTGCTCCACATCGTACTCTGAGTCACTTGTAGGTGGCTCTTTTCTTTTCTGAGTCTTCTTCTTTGCAGGTGGAACCACAGCTTTACTAAATCCCTTCTTGGGACCATACATGACTTGCCTCTTAACAGGCTTCTTCTTCTCCTTAGTAGCAGCAGGAGAAATCTCAACAACAGCAGGACCTTTACCACTTCTAGTCCTTCTTGCAATACTCTCCTCAGTAAGCTTCTTCAAGGGGATGTCAGAATTGTAGCCTTCTACATCCACAACATCTTTGTCAGACTGGATATTATCTTCAGGTTCCTCAACCTCAGCAGGTTGATCTTCTTCAACAAATACCTGATCAGGAGAATCAGGAATGACAGCAGGTCTTTCAACAGCAGCAGTCTCTTCTTCAGCAGGAGACTCTTCTTCACCTTGTGGCAATGATGTGCCAACATCTGCCGCAACATTAGGTTCTTGCAGGGCCTGGAGCACAGAATCAATGATCTTCTGAGTCAAGGGGTGCCTTTGACCCTCAGAAATCTTCACAGCAGCCTTCTCAGGGTTAGGGTTTGAAGAACCTACACCCATAGATGCTTCAGCATTTGCATCACCAGATTTTGCAGGAAGAGGTTCAACATGCAGACTTTCCATGGTGTGAACCCTCTTTGGTGAGCCAATCTTTGGCTTCTTGCTTTTCTTCTTCTTCTTTTTGGATTTTTCTGTGTAAGGAGAAGGAACAACATCTTCCTCTGCGGCAATGGGGGTTGATTCCCTTCTTGATCGTTTAGACTTCTTCTTCTTTGATCCAGATGGCTTGATCATTGAGACAGGAGTGGCATCGACGATCATGTCACCTTGAATATCTTTTTGATGTGGGGAAATAGGTTTTGGTGATGATGGAGGAGTGTTTGTTTTTGTGGAAGGAGATGTTTTGGTTGCAGTAGACATGATGATGATGATGATTTTGTATGAAGATTTCAAAGAAAATTTCAGAAAGATGAACAAAGGGTTTGAGAGAGATCAAGAAAATTTTTGGTCGTTTGAGTGGTTGAGAAACGAATGTGGTGATCAATGTGGTAGGCAATAAGAAAAATCTTGAGTAAACGGATTTCTTGGAGTTTTGAACGCGAAATAGCCGTTGGAAATATTGCCTTTGGATTGCGTGCAACTATGGATGGAGGGAAAAAACAGGTAACCGTTGCACGTCTAAATAGCAATTATGGCTATTGATCCTCAAAGAGGCAAATACCTAGTTTGCCCCTTAACACCTCAAACCTATTTGCATCTAAAGCCTTAGTGAAAATATCTGCCAGTTGATTTTCTGTGGCAACATGCTCTAGAGTCACAATATTGTCTTCAACAAGATCTCTAATGAAATGGTGACGTATATCAATGTGCTTTGTCCTACTATGTTGGATAGGATTTTTGGAAATATTTATAGCACTTAGATTGTCACAGTATAATGTGAGCACATCTTGCTGCACATTGTACTCACCCAACATCTGCTTCATCCAAAGTAGCTGAGAACAACTACTTCCTGCTGCAATATACTCAGCCTCAGCTGTAGAAAGAGAAACACAATTTTGTTTCTTGCTGAACCATGATATAAGGTTGCTTCCCAAAAAGAAACATCCACCAGAAGTGCTTTTCCTGTCATCAGCACTACCTGCCCAGTCAGCATCACAATAACCCAACAATCTTGTGTCTTCACCATGAGAGTAGAGAATTCCATAATCACTTGTACCACTGACATACTTAAGAATCCTTTTGACTTGATTCAGATGACTCATCTTGGGCTCAGCTTGGTACCTTGCACACACACCAACAGCAAAGCTAATATCAGGTCTACTTGCAGTGAGATAAAGTAGACTGCCAATCATGCTTCTGTATAGACTTTGATCAACACTGACACCATGCTCATCTTTAGAAAGTTTGAGATGGGTTGCTGCAGGAGTTCTTTTGTGATTTGCATTCTCCATTCCAAATTTCTTCACAATGTTCTTGGCATACTTGCTTTGGGAGATGAAAATTGTATCTTCCATCTGTTTGACTTGCAGACCAAGAAAGTAGGTAAGTTCACCTACAAGGCTCATCTCAAATTCAGACTGCATCTGATTCACAAACATCTTGACCATTGGATCAGACATTCCTCCAAACACAATGTCATCTACATAGATTTGTGCAATCATGAACTTGCCCTTTTCTTCTCTGACAAACAAGGTTTTGTCTGTTTCTCCTTTTCTATAACCTTGCTGCACAAGAAATTTGGTTAGCCTCTCATACCATGCCCTAGGAGCTTGCTTTAATCCATATAATGCCTTCTTCAATCTGTAGACATGATCTGGATAATTTGGATCAACAAATCCCTTGGGCTGTTCCACATAAACTTCCTCATTCAAGTAGCCATTGAGGAAAGCACTCTTCACATCCATCTGGAATAGCTTGAATTTCAAGATACATGCTACTCCCAGAAGTAACCTTATGGACTCAAGACGTGCCACAGGAGCAAATGTTTCATCAAAGTCTACTCCTTCAATCTGAGAGTAACCTTGAGCCACAAGCCTAGCCTTGTTTCTAGTCACAACACCACTTTCATCAGATTTATTCCTATAAACCCATTTAGTACCAATGATGTTGACTCCTTCAGGTCTAGGAACTAAATCCCACACTTCATTCCTCTTGAACTGGTTCAGCTCCTCTTGCATAGCTTCAATCCAAAACTCATCTGTCAAGGCTTCTTTCACATTCTTTGGTTCTACCTTTGACACAAAACAAGCATTGGATACAACCTCTCTTGACCTTGTCATAACCCCTGACTCAGGATTCCCTATTATGAGTTCTTTTGGATGATTCTTTTGAACTCTAACAGAGGGACCCTTGTTCACTGGAGTCACATCTTCTTGCTGATCAGTCTTCTCAGGAATCTCTATAACTTCAGAGTCTTCAGGCAGGGGGTGAGATGTGTCCACATCAGGATCAACATCAGGTTCATTATCTGAACAGTCATCTATGACAACATTGATGGATTCCATCATAGTTCTTGTTCTGTTGTTGAAGACTCTATAGGCTCTGCTGGTTATGGAATAGCCTAGAAAGATTCCTTCATCACTCTTGGGATCCATCTTCCTCCTTTGCTCTCTGTCAGCTAAGATATAGCACTTGCTACCAAAGACATGGAAGTGTTTGACAGTTGGTTTTCTTCCTTTCCATATCTCATACAGTGTGATTGAGGTACCTTTTCTCAGAGTTACCCTGTTGTGTATATAGCATGCAGTACTCATGGCCTCTGCCCAAAAGTAGTAAGGTAGCTTCTTGGCATGTAGCATAACTCTTGCAGCCTCTTGCAAGGTTCTGTTCTTCCTCTCAACTACACCATTTTGTTGGGGTGTGATTGGTGAGGAGAACTCATGCCCAATTCCTTCATCAGCACAAAACTCAGAGAATCTTGAATTTTCAAACTCTTTCCCATGATCACTTCTGATTCTAACAATGCCACTATCCTTCTCTCTTTGTAGTCTAAGGCATAATTCTTTGAATGCATCAAAAGTGTCAGACTTCTCTCTGATGAAGCTAACCCAAGTGAACCTTGAGAAATCATCTACAACCACAAAAGCATATCTTTTGCCACCAATACTCTCTACCTGCATTGGTCCCATCAAGTCCATATGTAGCAGTTCAAGAACTCTGGATGTCACCTGATGTTGTAACATTGGGTGTGACATCTGAACCTGCTTTCCAACTTGACATTCACCACATATGTTGCCTTCAACAATCTTAAGCTTTGGTAGACCTCTAATAGCTTCCTTGGACACAATCTTCTTCATTCCCTTCAGATTCAAATGGCCAAGTCTTTGGTGCCAAAGCTTTACTTCTTCCTCCTGACTTATCAAACATGTAGTGGAGTGAGCTGTTTCATCAGGAATCCATAGATAGCAGTTGTCTCTTGACCTAGATCCTCTCATCAGCAATTCTCCTTTGTCAGAAGTAATAAGACATTCATTCTTTGTGAAGTTGACTTTGAGACCTTGATCACACAATTGGCTTATGCTGATAAGATTAGCCTTCAAGCCTTTAACAAGTAGCACATCCTCTAGGTTAGGTAAGCTTTTGCTGCTGAGTTTACCACTGCCCTTGATTTCACCTTTTGCTCCATCACCAAAGGTTACAAAGCTTGTTGTATGAGGCTTGATATTAGTGAGAAATTTCTCAACACCAGTCATATGCCTAGAACAACCACTATCAAAATACCAATCATTACTAGAAGATGCTCTAAGAGAAGTGTGAGCAATATGTGCAGTTTCAGAAACTTTAGGCTTCCACATCTTCTTAGGAGTGACCCTTGCTGTTTTGGCTTGCACCTGAGGCTTTTTCTTGGGATACCCATAGAGTTTGTAACAGAAGGGCTTGATGTGACCATTCTTCCCACAGTAGTGGCATCTCCAAGCATTAAACTTCTCTTTGCCAGCAGGTCTCTGATGTGGAGTGTGATGTGTCCACATTCTGCTAGGGTCAGGTTTCTTCTGAGCAGGAACAAACTTAGTATTTGTCTTCTTGCTGTGATGTTTGTTCTTAAATCCTACACCAGATGAGTCACCAGCATACTTTCCTACTTTCAAAATTTCATCAAGCATGTTGGTTCCAGGGTTGAGCATCTTTACAGACTTGGTCATATTTTTCAAGTTGGTTGACAGTAACTTGACTTCACTTTCAAGACTAGCAACTTGACTCTGTAGTTGACCCTTCTCTGTCTCCAGTTGACTGATGATTTCCTTCTGCTCTTCATTGACCTTGTACAGTTCCTCACTCTTGATAAATAGCTTTTTATGGACTGAGGCTAGTTCATCAAAGGTAAGTTCTTCATCATCAGATTCAACATCAGTATTATCCACCCTAGTTATGGCACTAACATGATTAGCAGCAACATTCTCTGAGTCAGTGTCAGAGTCTTCATCAGACCATGAAACAGTTAGGCCTTTCTTCTGCTTCTTCAGATATGTGCCACATTCTGATCTTATATGACCAAAGCCTTCACATTCATGACATTGAACACCCTTGTTCTGAGTTGACTTATCATCAGTTTTGGTTTTTGTTGAAGTGTTACCTAGTTTACTGATGTCAGTCTGGATGTTCCTCACATTCCTCCTTGGTCTTCTGTCCACCCTCCTTTGAAGCTTGTTGAATTGTCTTCCCAACATGGCTAAGTCATTTGAGAGGTCATCATCTGATTCAACAGCTTCTTCCTCTTCACCAGCACAAGATACAAAAGCTATGCCTTTTCCTTTCTTCTCAGTTTGCTCACCTAAGTTCATCTCAAAAGTTTGAAGAGAGCTCACAAGTTCTTCAAGTTTCATACTTGGGATATCTTGAGCTTCTTCAATGGCTGTGATTTTCATGTTAAATCTCTTAGGTAAGGACCTAAGCATCTTTCTCACCAGCTTTTCTTCAGACAATTTTTCACCTAGAGCCTCAAAGGAATTGTCTACCTCAAGCAAATTCATGTGAAATTCATGAATTGATTCTTCTTCTTTCATTCTGAGGTTTTCAAACTTAGTGTTGAGAAGTTGGATTCTTGAGCTTTTTACCTTGGCATTGCCTTCATGAGTGGTTCTGAGTACCTCCCAAGCATTCTTTGCAACAGTACACTGCTTGATCAATCTGAACATATTTTTGTCCACTCCATTGAATAAAGCATTCAAAGCTTTGGAGTTTCCAAGTGATGCAGTGTCTTCTGCAGCTGACCAATCTTCCTCTGGCTTGAGTACACCAGTGTCAACACCATTAGCATCCAAGATTTTGGGATGCTCCCAGCCTTTGAGCACAGCTTTCCAAGTTCTGCTGTCAAGTGACTTTAGGAAGGCAATCATCCTTGGCTTCCAGTAGTCATAGTTGGTTCCATCCAGGAGGGGTGGTTTGTTGACCGTTGTTCCATCCTTGTCCATGTTTCCAGAAAGTAACTTCCCTGGAGCTCACCCTCAAACAGGCAGGGTGCCTGCTCTGATGCCAATTGAAATTCTGGTGGCAAGTGTCAGATGTGTAGCACGATGTGTACACTTTAGGAATCGTACGATGTGTAGCCTAATGTGTCAACATCGTGGACAACTGAACTTGATGAACAAGTAAACAATATAAAGTGCAGAAAACAAACAAAAGAACACGTGAGTTTGTTAACCCAGTTCGGCACTTATAACAAGCCCTATTCTGGAGGATACCAATCCAGGGATGAATCCACTATGGTAGTATCAATTCAAAGCTAAACTCCCCCGTTTACAACTTCTCACTTAATCACTACCCGTGCTAATTCTACCTAGGAACTCCTAGATATGAGAACCTCTGCTCACTCCCCCTCAACCTTACCCAGTAAGGATTTAATAACAAACTCAGTTGGAGACACACTCCTAGACAAGCGAAGCACTCGTACCTAAAGGCTTAGAGTGTTGCACAATCTAACTCCTTGCTTCAAAGCTTTGGAGAAAGAACACTAGAGATTACAACTCTATCAAACTCAGTCCTTACTTGTATCAAAATTATGATTCAAGTGAAGGCTCACAAATAACAATGAACAGACTAAGACCTAAGACTCGATATCTTCAACTCTTGGCTTCGTACTTCATTATGTCTTCAGTCTTCCTTTATATAGAACAAGTTTCATGGGCTTGGATCTTCAATGTTGACAGCTGGCCTTTGTTAATTCTCCTTGAGATTTATTTGATCATAATCTTTTAATTGTTTGTTTCAAATCTTTTTGATCAAAGTCGGCCAATAAAATAAAACAGAACCATGAAAGATTATCTTGTTCCTTGGCGCGAAAGCTGGCACGATTTAATTTGAAAAACAAATCTTTTTCAAAAGATCGCGTTTAAATAAATGAAAGCGCGTCCAGTAGGGCGTCCAGATGTGAACCCTGATGTGCCACACATCATGCTCCACATCATGGAATCAGGCTTATTTTACCAAATGAAGCCAACACCCTAAAAGGTCTCAACAA